>OX383304.1:600000-950779 GCA_947523025.1 Dryobota labecula
CCACGTTTGGAACAGTGGCTGCAGTGTTAGCAGCTCGACTGGCGGACTCAATTAATAAAGAGCATAAGATGATGGCTGAGCGACGAGTATTTTGGAGCGACTCAACAACAGTGCTTCATTGGATAAATAACGAAGCCCGTAATTATAAAATATGTGTGGCTAATCGTTTGGGCGAAATTGACGACCTCACAGAAGTAAGTGAATGGCGATACGTACCCACTAAATTAAACGTCGCCTACATCGCTACAAGAGAAAGCTATGACTGCTCTGTTTTACAAAACAGTTGGATTTATGGACCTGCCTTTTTACACAGAGACTGTGCCCATTGGCCGAAAAATATAATACAACCTGAAAAAGAAGATTCACCACTGGAATGTTTAACTTTCATGCTTCAAAATGAAACTGTAAACATACCGGTGCCTGAGCCTACGCGTTTTTCATCATGGCTACGCTTACTCAGATCTACATCAAGAGTACTTACCTTTGTTGATATGGCATTAAAGGCTATAAATAAATTAGAAGAGCGTCAAGAAGACGTCATAGAAAGAGCTGAGCACCTGCTACTTATTCATTCACAAGCCCAGTCGATCAGCGAAGAGATCGCCCTGCTGAAAGTCTCGAAATCAATACCTACCACTAGTAAATTACTTACCTTGTCACCTTACCTTGATCAGCATGGAGTCGATTTTCTCGATAGAGATTTCGTAGCCGCCATCTTGGATTTTTATTTTGACCTCACTATCGGCTTTAGCACCGTCGAAAACCATGAAAACGACACCCATGATGGAAAATTAGAAATTTTCGAAGCCGCTATTTCGGATTTTAATTTTGACCTCACTATCGGCTTTATTACCCTCTAAAACCACGAAAACGACACCCATGATGAAAAATTCGAAATTTTCGAAGCCGCCATTTCGGATTTTAATTGTGACCTCTCTATCGGCTTTAGCACCCTCGAAAACCATGATAGAAAATTCCATAATTTTCGCAGCCGCCATCTTGGATCTTCAATTCGACTTCACTATCGGCTCTAGCACCCTCGAAAACCATGAAAATGATACCCATTATGAAAGATTTGAAAATTTTCGCTGCCGCCATCTCGGATTTTAAATTATAGGTGACGCGCATTTAAAAATAAAAATAAAGTGCACCATCCCATCTGACGGCCTACCCTATCACCGCGCGCTCTCATTGTTCAAATCGAATAGCGCGCGAATTCAAAATCGGTTGAATGGACTTCAAAACGAATTTTCAAATTATATAGTTTCTGTACTAAATAATGGTGCGTGTGTCTCAGATGTCGTCCCGCGCGGGATCAGTGCAGGCGGCTCGCGCGGCAGGACGCGGCGTGGTGTCGGCGTGCGGCGCGCCGTTGAGCTGCCACGTGCAGGACCAGCTGGAGCTGCTGAACGAGCGCTGGCACACCGTTGCCGCCAGCATACAGAAGCTCAACGACAAGTAACTATACAGCTACACACACTCAGGTACGCTGAGCTGCCACGTGCAGGACCAGCTGGAGCTGCTGAACGAGCGCTGGCACACCGTTGCCGCCAGCATACAGAAGCTCAACGACAAGTAACTATACAGCTACACACACTCAGGTACGCTGAGCTGCCACGTGCAGGACCAGCTGGAGCTGCTGAACGAGCGCTGGCACACCGTTGCCGCCAGCATACAGAAGCTCAACGACAAGTAACTATACAGCTACACACACTCAGGTACGCTGAGCTGCCACGTGCAGGACCAGCTGGAGCTGCTGAACGAGCGCTGGCACACCGTTGCCGCCAGCATACAGAAGCTCAACGACAAGTAACTATACAGCTACACACACTCAGGTACGCTGAGCTGCCACGTGCAGGACCAGCTGGAGCTGCTGAACGAGCGCTGGCACACCGTTGCCGCCAGCATACAGAAGCTCAACGACAAGTAACTATACAGCTACACACACTCAGGTACGCTGAGCTGCCACGTGCAGGACCAGCTGGAGCTGCTGAACGAGCGCTGGCACACCGTTGCCGCCAGCATACAGAAGCTCAACGACAAGTAACTATACAGCTACACACACTCAGGTACGCTGAGCTGCCACGTGCAGGACCAGCTGGAGCTGCTGAACGAGCGCTGGCACACCGTTGCCGCCAGCATACAGAAGCTCAACGACAAGTAACTATACAGCTACACACACTCAGGTACGCTGAGCTGCCACGTGCAGGACCAGCTGGAGCTGCTGAACGAGCGCTGGCACACCGTTGCCGCCAGCATACAGAAGCTCAACGACAAGTAACTATACAGCTACACACACTCAGGTACGCTGAGCTGCCACGTGCAGGACCAGCTGGAGCTGCTGAACGAGCGCTGGCACACCGTTGCCGCCAGCATACAGAAGCTCAACGACAAGTAACTATACAGCTACACACACTCAGGTACGCTGAGCTGCCACGTGCAGGACCAGCTGGAGCTGCTGAACGAGCGCTGGCACACCGTTGCCGCCAGCATACAGAAGCTCAACGACAAGTAACTATACAGCTACACACACTCAGGTACGCTGAGCTGCCACGTGCAGGACCAGCTGGAGCTGCTGAACGAGCGCTGGCACACCGTTGCCGCCAGCATACAGAAGCTCAACGACAAGTAACTATACAGCTACACACACTCAGGTACGCTGAGCTGCCACGTGCAGGACCAGCTGGAGCTGCTGAACGAGCGCTGGCACACCGTTGCCGCCAGCATACAGAAGCTCAACGACAAGTAACTATACAGCTACACACACTCAGGTACGCTGAGCTGCCACGTGCAGGACCAGCTGGAGCTGCTGAACGAGCGCTGGCACACCGTTGCCGCCAGCATACAGAAGCTCAACGACAAGTAACTATACAGCTACACACACTCAGGTACGCTGAGCTGCCACGTGCAGGACCAGCTGGAGCTGCTGAACGAGCGCTGGCACACCGTTGCCGCCAGCATACAGAAGCTCAACGACAAGTAACTATACAGCTACACACACTCAGGTACGCTGAGCTGCCACGTGCAGGACCAGCTGGAGCTGCTGAACGAGCGCTGGCACACCGTTGCCGCCAGCATACAGAAGCTCAACGACAAGTAACTATACAGCTACACACACTCAGGTACGCTGAGCTGCCACGTGCAGGACCAGCTGGAGCTGCTGAACGAGCGCTGGCACACCGTTGCCGCCAGCATACAGAAGCTCAACGACAAGTAACTATACAGCTACACACACTCAGGTACGCTGAGCTGCCACGTGCAGGACCAGCTGGAGCTGCTGAACGAGCGCTGGCACACCGTTGCCGCCAGCATACAGAAGCTCAACGACAAGTAACTATACAGCTACACACACTCAGGTACGCTGAGCTGCCACGTGCAGGACCAGCTGGAGCTGCTGAACGAGCGCTGGCACACCGTTGCCGCCAGCATACAGAAGCTCAACGACAAGTAACTATACAGCTACACACACTCAGGTACGCTGAGCTGCCACGTGCAGGACCAGCTGGAGCTGCTGAACGAGCGCTGGCACACCGTTGCCGCCAGCATACAGAAGCTCAACGACAAGTAACTATACAGCTACACACACTCAGGTACGCTGAGCTGCCACGTGCAGGACCAGCTGGAGCTGCTGAACGAGCGCTGGCACACCGTTGCCGCCAGCATACAGAAGCTCAACGACAAGTAACTATACAGCTACACACACTCAGGTACGCTGAGCTGCCACGTGCAGGACCAGCTGGAGCTGCTGAACGAGCGCTGGCACACCGTTGCCGCCAGCATACAGAAGCTCAACGACAAGTAACTATACAGCTACACACACTCAGGTACGCTGAGCTGCCACGTGCAGGACCAGCTGGAGCTGCTGAACGAGCGCTGGCACACCGTTGCCGCCAGCATACAGAAGCTCAACGACAAGTAACTATACAGCTACACACACTCAGGTACGCTGAGCTGCCACGTGCAGGACCAGCTGGAGCTGCTGAACGAGCGCTGGCACACCGTTGCCGCCAGCATACAGAAGCTCAACGACAAGTAACTATACAGCTACACACACTCAGGTACGCTGAGCTGCCACGTGCAGGACCAGCTGGAGCTGCTGAACGAGCGCTGGCACACCGTTGCCGCCAGCATACAGAAGCTCAACGACAAGTAACTATACAGCTACACACACTCAGGTACGCTGAGCTGCCACGTGCAGGACCAGCTGGAGCTGCTGAACGAGCGCTGGCACACCGTTGCCGCCAGCATACAGAAGCTCAACGACAAGTAACTATACAGCTACACACACTCAGGTACGCTGAGCTGCCACGTGCAGGACCAGCTGGAGCTGCTGAACGAGCGCTGGCACACCGTTGCCGCCAGCATACAGAAGCTCAACGACAAGTAACTATACAGCTACACACACTCAGGTACGCTGAGCTGCCACGTGCAGGACCAGCTGGAGCTGCTGAACGAGCGCTGGCACACCGTTGCCGCCAGCATACAGAAGCTCAACGACAAGTAACTATACAGCTACACACACTCAGGTACGCTGAGCTGCCACGTGCAGGACCAGCTGGAGCTGCTGAACGAGCGCTGGCACACCGTTGCCGCCAGCATACAGAAGCTCAACGACAAGTAACTATACAGCTACACACACTCAGGTACGCTGAGCTGCCACGTGCAGGACCAGCTGGAGCTGCTGAACGAGCGCTGGCACACCGTTGCCGCCAGCATACAGAAGCTCAACGACAAGTAACTATACAGCTACACACACTCAGGTACGCTGAGCTGCCACGTGCAGGACCAGCTGGAGCTGCTGAACGAGCGCTGGCACACCGTTGCCGCCAGCATACAGAAGCTCAACGACAAGTAACTATACAGCTACACACACTCAGGTACGCTGAGCTGCCACGTGCAGGACCAGCTGGAGCTGCTGAACGAGCGCTGGCACACCGTTGCCGCCAGCATACAGAAGCTCAACGACAAGTAACTATACAGCTACACACACTCAGGTACGCTGAGCTGCCACGTGCAGGACCAGCTGGAGCTGCTGAACGAGCGCTGGCACACCGTTGCCGCCAGCATACAGAAGCTCAACGACAAGTAACTATACAGCTACACACACTCAGGTACGCTGAGCTGCCACGTGCAGGACCAGCTGGAGCTGCTGAACGAGCGCTGGCACACCGTTGCCGCCAGCATACAGAAGCTCAACGACAAGTAACTATACAGCTACACACACTCAGGTACGCTGAGCTGCCACGTGCAGGACCAGCTGGAGCTGCTGAACGAGCGCTGGCACACCGTTGCCGCCAGCATACAGAAGCTCAACGACAAGTAACTATACAGCTACACACACTCAGGTACGCTGAGCTGCCACGTGCAGGACCAGCTGGAGCTGCTGAACGAGCGCTGGCACACCGTTGCCGCCAGCATACAGAAGCTCAACGACAAGTAACTATACAGCTACACACACTCAGGTACGCTGAGCTGCCACGTGCAGGACCAGCTGGAGCTGCTGAACGAGCGCTGGCACACCGTTGCCGCCAGCATACAGAAGCTCAACGACAAGTAACTATACAGCTACACACACTCAGGTACGCTGAGCTGCCACGTGCAGGACCAGCTGGAGCTGCTGAACGAGCGCTGGCACACCGTTGCCGCCAGCATACAGAAGCTCAACGACAAGTAACTATACAGCTACACACACTCAGGTACGCTGAGCTGCCACGTGCAGGACCAGCTGGAGCTGCTGAACGAGCGCTGGCACACCGTTGCCGCCAGCATACAGAAGCTCAACGACAAGTAACTATACAGCTACACACACTCAGGTACGCTGAGCTGCCACGTGCAGGACCAGCTGGAGCTGCTGAACGAGCGCTGGCACACCGTTGCCGCCAGCATACAGAAGCTCAACGACAAGTAACTATACAGCTACACACACTCAGGTACGCTGAGCTGCCACGTGCAGGACCAGCTGGAGCTGCTGAACGAGCGCTGGCACACCGTTGCCGCCAGCATACAGAAGCTCAACGACAAGTAACTATACAGCTACACACACTCAGGTACGCTGAGCTGCCACGTGCAGGACCAGCTGGAGCTGCTGAACGAGCGCTGGCACACCGTTGCCGCCAGCATACAGAAGCTCAACGACAAGTAACTATACAGCTACACACACTCAGGTACGCTGAGCTGCCACGTGCAGGACCAGCTGGAGCTGCTGAACGAGCGCTGGCACACCGTTGCCGCCAGCATACAGAAGCTCAACGACAAGTAACTATACAGCTACACACACTCAGGTACGCTGAGCTGCCACGTGCAGGACCAGCTGGAGCTGCTGAACGAGCGCTGGCACACCGTTGCCGCCAGCATACAGAAGCTCAACGACAAGTAACTATACAGCTACACACACTCAGGTACGCTGAGCTGCCACGTGCAGGACCAGCTGGAGCTGCTGAACGAGCGCTGGCACACCGTTGCCGCCAGCATACAGAAGCTCAACGACAAGTAACTATACAGCTACACACACTCAGGTACGCTGAGCTGCCACGTGCAGGACCAGCTGGAGCTGCTGAACGAGCGCTGGCACACCGTTGCCGCCAGCATACAGAAGCTCAACGACAAGTAACTATACAGCTACACACACTCAGGTACGCTGAGCTGCCACGTGCAGGACCAGCTGGAGCTGCTGAACGAGCGCTGGCACACCGTTGCCGCCAGCATACAGAAGCTCAACGACAAGTAACTATACAGCTACACACACTCAGGTACGCTGAGCTGCCACGTGCAGGACCAGCTGGAGCTGCTGAACGAGCGCTGGCACACCGTTGCCGCCAGCATACAGAAGCTCAACGACAAGTAACTATACAGCTACACACACTCAGGTACGCTGAGCTGCCACGTGCAGGACCAGCTGGAGCTGCTGAACGAGCGCTGGCACACCGTTGCCGCCAGCATACAGAAGCTCAACGACAAGTAACTATACAGCTACACACACTCAGGTACGCTGAGCTGCCACGTGCAGGACCAGCTGGAGCTGCTGAACGAGCGCTGGCACACCGTTGCCGCCAGCATACAGAAGCTCAACGACAAGTAACTATACAGCTACACACACTCAGGTACGCTGAGCTGCCACGTGCAGGACCAGCTGGAGCTGCTGAACGAGCGCTGGCACACCGTTGCCGCCAGCATACAGAAGCTCAACGACAAGTAACTATACAGCTACACACACTCAGGTACGCTGAGCTGCCACGTGCAGGACCAGCTGGAGCTGCTGAACGAGCGCTGGCACACCGTTGCCGCCAGCATACAGAAGCTCAACGACAAGTAACTATACAGCTACACACACTCAGGTACGCTGAGCTGCCACGTGCAGGACCAGCTGGAGCTGCTGAACGAGCGCTGGCACACCGTTGCCGCCAGCATACAGAAGCTCAACGACAAGTAACTATACAGCTACACACACTCAGGTACGCTGAGCTGCCACGTGCAGGACCAGCTGGAGCTGCTGAACGAGCGCTGGCACACCGTTGCCGCCAGCATACAGAAGCTCAACGACAAGTAACTATACAGCTACACACACTCAGGTACGCTGAGCTGCCACGTGCAGGACCAGCTGGAGCTGCTGAACGAGCGCTGGCACACCGTTGCCGCCAGCATACAGAAGCTCAACGACAAGTAACTATACAGCTACACACACTCAGGTACGCTGAGCTGCCACGTGCAGGACCAGCTGGAGCTGCTGAACGAGCGCTGGCACACCGTTGCCGCCAGCATACAGAAGCTCAACGACAAGTAACTATACAGCTACACACACTCAGGTACGCTGAGCTGCCACGTGCAGGACCAGCTGGAGCTGCTGAACGAGCGCTGGCACACCGTTGCCGCCAGCATACAGAAGCTCAACGACAAGTAACTATACAGCTACACACACTCAGGTACGCTGAGCTGCCACGTGCAGGACCAGCTGGAGCTGCTGAACGAGCGCTGGCACACCGTTGCCGCCAGCATACAGAAGCTCAACGACAAGTAACTATACAGCTACACACACTCAGGTACGCTGAGCTGCCACGTTCAGGACCAGCTGGAGCTGCTGAACGAGCGCTGGCACACCGTTGAAGCCAGCATACGGAAGCTCAACGACAAGTAACTACAGATTTTCCATGAAAAGTGTGCGTTACGGAAATCATCAATAGAATTAAAATCAATTGGAATAGAATTATTATTAATAACAAGTAACTATTTAATTTATTTATTCCAAGGAGATTGTACTAGGAATGGCAATGGACTCCAGGTATCGAGTAGCAGTGTTCAGGAAACTCAGTTAAGTACTCGTGAAGACATCTGAGAATCGTCAAATAACAGAATTTTGTTGTTATGGGTGAGGGCTAGGTACAATGGACTGGTTTTAAGGGTTATGGTACCGGTATGAGGTATTTTAAATAGAGGACGTCAGCGAGGGCGTGTGTGCTTAATGGCTAGTGGGATGTTAAAGGAGATGAAATATTTTACTAGACTAAGATTTCTCCTTAATTCTAAACTTTGGTACCCTACCATACCCAGCACAAATGGTGTTGGGTACATGTACGGGTAATAACCATAAAGTTTTAAGTACAGGTAGCGGACAAAAGACTTCTGAATCTTTTCGATGACCAGTATATACACTTTTTCATGAGGGTTCCAGATTGCGCTGTTAGTCTCTAGCAAACTGCCAATGAAAGAGTTGTACAGTATGGTTATGGCATAGCAAAAAAAAAAAAATATATATTATTTATTTATTTATGTACACACAAAATACTTGACAGAACAATATATTAACATAAAAGAGCACAAAGGTACTCGTACTGCTTATTTCAAAAGAAATTTCTTCCAGCAGACCTGCGAAAGGAAAGTTGGATAAGAAATGTAGACACAGTGTGTAGAAAATTTAAACAAGATTTTTTTTTATTAAAACACTTAAAACAAAACTATAACTATATAAAATAAACATACATATAAATACATACACATATAACTATTACCTATAATATACAACATACATATATATTATATGTAGAATATTACTGTATAGAAGAGAGATAATGCTTTGACTTGCTTTTTAAAGAGAAATAAAGTTTTACAATCTGGAATGTTAGGCGGAAGTGAGTTCCACAAACGTACTGCGTGAACAGAGAAGGAGTAGGAATACATTTCAGTTTTATGGGATGGGAAATTAAGATGATGCCTGAGGTGGGATTTACAGAGAGCATCAGAAGGACGGGTAAAGGCAAAACGATCGCGCAGGTAGCTGGGATATGCAGGGTTATTATTAACGATTATTGAAAATGTTGGCCTGACACAGGAAAAAACCTAAGTTTTTGCGGGATTTGTTGCAGGTCTGTGTTATGTGCTGGTTAAATGTGAGATGTGGATCGAAGTGAGCACCCAGATCGCGTACGGTTAAGACGCGTTTCAGGTGCTCATTGTTCATAGTGTAGACGTTCTGTATAGGTTGTGTGGCTTTTGAGTAGGTCATGACCGCGCATTTACTAATGTGTAGGTTGAGGTTGTTTATAGTGCTCCAAGTGAGAATGTCGATGTCGACTTAAAGTGCTGCCGTATCACTGGAGTTAGACACTGGCAGAGTAACTTTGATATCATCAGCATACATTAAGACCGTGGAGTGTTTGACATACTTGGGAAGATCATTAACTACTATTAGAAAAAGAAGGGGCCCAAGGTTGGTGCCTTGCCTTATGCCAGAAGTGACTGAGTAGCGATCTGAATTGGCATTTTTGTATGTTACAAATTGCTTGCGGTCGTGCAGATCGTTCGCGAAGAATTTCAGCAATGACACAGAGAAACCTGCGAATGCTGTTTAGTTAGAAGTATGTCGTTGTCAACCCGGTCAAAAGTCTTCTGGAAATCAAAATAGGCTACATCGATCTGTATTTATTTTGTCGTTCATGTTTTTGGCTAAGATTGTAGTTATGTTAAGCAGATTAGAAGTGGTTGAGCGATTTGGAAGGAATCCTTGCTGCTCATCTGCGAATCACCGTTGCAGCTTATTAAATATTTTTTTACACTGTATCGATTCAAATACTTTACCGAATACCGATAGAACAGCGATTGGCCTGTAATTTTTAATGTCACTTTTTAGGCCGCCTTTATGTACCGGGCGTACCTTAGAGGTCTTCCACTCCGTTGGATATATGTTCGTCGTGATAGATAGGTTGAAGATGAACTGCAAGGGCAACTTGAAAATTTCGCAGCCATCCTTTACCACGTACTGTGGTATTCCATCTGGACCTTAAGTAGATTTTGGAGGAAGTCGAGCCAAAGTGCCAGGAACCTCTGATTCGTGAACGTAATCAATATCAACAAGACGGGGCATATTACTAGGAGACGCATTCGCAGCAGCGAAAGCATGCTAGATATCTAATGACGGTAAGTTTGAGAGAAAAACACTACCAAAGTATTTTGAAAACGCGTCTGCCAGTTGCGTTGGCGAACTGTCACCAAAGGTGGCCTGCTCATTGCAGCATAAGCATTTGCGTTATGAGAGGTGCACTACAATACACCACGGCAGTGCAAAACTTAGAAGCTTTGTATTTTTGGAGGGCGGCGCGACGTTCGTGAAAGACGAAGAATATCGAAGCGCATACCTCTTTTGCTGTACTTATAACTTCTCATGGAGCACTTGCTCAAATCAATACTTGTTCAAAGTAAAACTAAATTATTCGAAACAAAGCATCTAAAAATATGTTAACAAAAGGTTTTCGCTACAGGATCAGTGCAGTGGAGACTCACAACGTGGTTCAGGAGGGCGGCGCGGCCTGGGCGGCGGCGGCACGCGCGCAGCTGCGGGCCGTGACCGAGCTTCTAAACACCACCAGCGCCAACGTGGCCGACCGCACCTGCCTCGCCATCCGGCTCAGCCTCGTCAAGGTAACACCACGTGGTGCAGGAGGGCGGCGCGGCCCAGCTGCGGGCCGTGACCGAGCTTCTAAACACCACCAGCGCCAACGTGGCCGACCGCACCTGCCTCGCCATCCGGCTCAGCCTCGTCAAGGTAACACCACGTGGTGCAGGAGGGCGGCGCGGCCCAGCTGCGGGCCGTGACCGAGCTTCTAAACACCACCAGCGCCAACGTGGCCGACCGCACCTGCCTCGCCATCCGGCTCAGCCTCGTCAAGGTAACACCACGTGGTGCAGGAGGGCGGCGCGGCCCAGCTGCGGGCCGTGACCGAGCTTCTAAACACCACCAGCGCCAACGTGGCCGACCGCACCTGCCTCGCCATCCGGCTCAGCCTCGTCAAGGTAACACCACGTGGTGCAGGAGGGCGGCGCGGCCCAGCTGCGGGCCGTGACCGAGCTTCTAAACACCACCAGCGCCAACGTGGCCGACCGCACCTGCCTCGCCATCCGGCTCAGCCTCGTCAAGGTAACACCACGTGGTGCAGGAGGGCGGCGCGGCCCAGCTGCGGGCCGTGACCGAGCTTCTAAACACCACCAGCGCCAACGTGGCCGACCGCACCTGCCTCGCCATCCGGCTCAGCCTCGTCAAGGTAACACCACGTGGTGCAGGAGGGCGGCGCGGCCCAGCTGCGGGCCGTGACCGAGCTTCTAAACACCACCAGCGCCAACGTGGCCGACCGCACCTGCCTCGCCATCCGGCTCAGCCTCGTCAAGGTAACACCACGTGGTGCAGGAGGGCGGCGCGGCCCAGCTGCGGGCCGTGACCGAGCTTCTAAACACCACCAGCGCCAACGTGGCCGACCGCACCTGCCTCGCCATCCGGCTCAGCCTCGTCAAGGTAACACCACGTGGTGCAGGAGGGCGGCGCGGCCCAGCTGCGGGCCGTGACCGAGCTTCTAAACACCACCAGCGCCAACGTGGCCGACCGCACCTGCCTCGCCATCCGGCTCAGCCTCGTCAAGGTAACACCACGTGGTGCAGGAGGGCGGCGCGGCCCAGCTGCGGGCCGTGACCGAGCTTCTAAACACCACCAGCGCCAACGTGGCCGACCGCACCTGCCTCGCCATCCGGCTCAGCCTCGTCAAGGTAACACCACGTGGTGCAGGAGGGCGGCGCGGCCCAGCTGCGGGCCGTGACCGAGCTTCTAAACACCACCAGCGCCAACGTGGCCGACCGCACCTGCCTCGCCATCCGGCTCAGCCTCGTCAAGGTAACACCACGTGGTGCAGGAGGGCGGCGCGGCCCAGCTGCGGGCCGTGACCGAGCTTCTAAACACCACCAGCGCCAACGTGGCCGACCGCACCTGCCTCGCCATCCGGCTCAGCCTCGTCAAGGTAAGGCTCTGTGCACGAAAAAAACTCTATTGTCAATTTCTTATCTGGTTTTGAGAAAAGTTGAAATAATCTAAACATTAAGTCTGTGTAACTACCTATAAAAGTACAGTCTCGCGTTATTTTTCGGAAAACTTAGAATAGAATAGAATAATATTTATTTCTAAGTATATCGATACCTCTGGGCTGGGCGTAAAGGACATTTGGGCGAAAACGACTTTTGATACAATTTTACTCAGTTTTTAATTTTCTATCGATCTGTATATTCGAAAATTCGCAAAAAAAAAAAAAAAAAAGCCTTTACGACCCACAAAATTTGAGACGTTAAACAAAGTTTACCGTGAAAATATGGATGTAAATAACATTTAGTTACCAGAGTAAACTCATTTTGGTAGTAAAGCAAAGTATAAAACAACTTTTGGGTGTAAAATACATAAAAATTATCAATTGTCACTTAGGTGGTTAATATAAGTTACCTCAAAAATTTTGATGTAAAGGACATCGTGTTTGCAAATTGTCCTGTATACCCTTACAATTTAAATTTAAATAAATTACAAGTGTCCTTTACTACCTAGTTTCATTTTAATTATGTGCTTCCACTAAGGGTTGATTGTGACACACATTGATTCGTGTTGTGGTCAAAATAAAAATAAAACCGTATTGGCTGCCATGAACCATTTCCTAAAATCAGCAATTAATTTGGAGGTCATTCGAATTAACTATTTACTCCCGGGCCATATATACATGCCTGTCGATACAGTTCATGCTGTTATAATAATTTTATAATAATAAATTTATTTAATCAAATAACAATGTTAACATTAAATTAATAATATCGTATGCAGGTACACTTGACTTATGCTAGTTAACAAGACAGGTAGGTGGTGCAACCAGCACCCTTACTAAGTTATATAATAACTTGTATTAAGGGCACTGGTACATACATCCCATACATATTTCAGTTTCTCAAAAAAAATTGCAGGCAGAACAAGTGTTAAAATAGAAACTATAAAAACTAGAGTTAACATATTATATATTATAACCATAATTGCAGAATTTGAAAATTACAAATTATAATTTTATTTATTTGACATTTGTATAAATCGTATATGTGTGTGTGCGTGTGTGTGTGAGGGTGTGTTGTGTATGCGTGAGTGTGTGTAATGGTGAAGTTTTCAGGGTGGGTTATAATCAGAAAAAAGCAGGCGTTCTGTATCCAGGTAGTTATTTGTAAGTAGAAAGTTAGTAACAGATTTCCTGAGGGACAAGGTTGACAGAGAGTAAAGTCTCAATTTCCTATTGAGTTTATTATATAATTGTTATAGAAAAGTTAAGTAGTACGAAAAGTTATTGTATTGAGTCCCTCACAGTGGTCTACATATTTTGAATCGGCCCGCAAAAGACCAAGACCTTACAAAGTCAATGTCATGGAATATACAGATTTTTTTAAATTTGATCTATTAGCTTTAAATACATCCACGCCAATGACAATAAAAAATATTAAATTTAAAAACATGAGAGTCGCCACATTAAAAAAAAAAAAAACATAGCGACAGTGTTTGTCAAATACTCCATGGAAGACAAAGCAGAGACTCATTCCGTAACATTATGCGAGAAAACCCCAGAGAAAGGAACAAGAAAAGGAAAAGGGAAGGGAAGTCCAAAGGGAAGCCAGATTAACAATGAACCAGTGATTGGTATGGATGCAGTGAAGCAGCTATACAATAGTAGATTACCAATAGCCGCTGCCAATTATAAAGATCTGATAAACCTGTGTGAAAATGGAACAATACCTAAAATACTTCATAAAGAATACAGGGAGCTTCCATGCAATTCTGAGCTACGCGAGACTTTGAACGAAACAGACGAAGAGGACGATGAAAACAGTGAGAAAGAAGATGAGTAAATAAATATCAGATGATGATTTATTTACTCATATTCTCTCATGATCTCATCAAACAGATTCTGTTTATAAAGTTGATTAAAGAAGTGAAACGAATTAAAAGAGTAAAGAAGAGAGTAGAGAAAAGGCAAGCATGACAAACTACGTCAATTACCAAAATATTAATTTATAATTTAAAGATTTAGGTAGAGCTTTGTGTTCAATTATAAATAAACGATCTCAATTTGATTACACAAATGTACATTTTATTTGTATTATTATGTTATTTCATGAATATTTGTAATAAAAATACAGTAGTATACATATAAATACATTCAAAATCACATAATCCATTTATTACTTAAGTTTAATTACTAATTTATCCTTTCAGAACACCTTAGCAGGTGACCCTTAAGAACCTAAAATTCATTACACTTGTCGATTATTTCCTTATTTTGTTTAGTTTTGTGCAGTAAAGTAGATTTACGCCCTAAGGTAAATATCATAGGATTAAAATTTGAAGAGTGTAAAGGACTTTTATTTTTAAATTTATGGTCGTAAAGGAAATCTATTTCGGTAAATACAGCACTAGGGTAATTTTTTAACACTGCCCTAAAGAATACTATAAATTCTAAACATTTTTTCCTAGGTTTCATTTAAATAGCTTAAGGCTGCAGTCTCGCAAAATTCACTCGCGTTCAGTTATTTGTGCAACTTTGTATTTTTTTTTAAACAAATTAAAGAAATAACATGAAATATTATTATTGCACAGAAATCAACATAATATAAGTAATAGCTAATATTTTTTTTTTTGTAAATTGATTGATTTGATTTGATTGATTGATTTAAAATACTAAAAGCATAGATTATTAATTACAATGTCTAAAAGTATGATTTAAAAATTTATTAACGGAATGAAAACATGTCTAAGAGCCAAGTTAACATTTTACATTTGAATTTATTAATTGGTAACATTCTCAAGCCAGGTGGTAATTTATTATAAATTTTTATTGTCATACAACTAGCATTTCTACTGCATAGGTAGTTGCAATCTCTGAGGAGGTACTAGCAATTTCCCGGCATTTTTTGTTTTCAGTCTGTGGGAGACTTGTTCATTTAACAGGAATAAATGTGGTTATTTTTTTTACAAATAAACAAAGCTCAAAAATACTGATACTAAACTTGTTGCGAATATTAGTGATTTACCGTGAATACTTAATTGATCAAAATCAGTCGATTTCGTGCACGGCCCCGTAACACGCGAACCTTCAAAATTCATTCCTCCGGTTCCTCCGGAAACCTTCAAAATCCATGACGATAAAATCTACAAATAATAACCGCCACCTTGGATTTCGATATTACTTTCGGCATCTGCATCCCCAGAAACTACAGCTTGACTCCACAGTCAAGCTAATAAGGTTTAATACCACTATTATTACAGTCATGTCATTAATCACTGCTAAGCACGTTAAACTGGTACAAGTTGGTGGTGACATAAATGTCAATGGAAATACCATGCTGCCGATCTTACTTGTAACGTAATTCTATCGATCTAATCTGCAGTAACAAGGTATGAAGTTCATGCTAACTAAACAGTTTCTATTGGTTAGAATGTTATACCATGATATTTGTAGGTATGGTAAAGAACTATGTGTAAGACACAAATAAATGAATTTGTATCCACGGATATTTTCATAGATTATTTTAGCTAAATGCATTGTTCTAAAATTGCATGTTGCTTTCGCTGTTCCCGTAAGCAGGTTCAGTAAGCAGCATACAGACGAAAACGTTGGTACCGCTCGCACCCACGTAGAGCAGTAAAAGGCGTCCTCGCTATGAATCATGCCGCCGTTCCAACCGCGCCGCGAGACTTCGCTTTGCGCCCGAGCGCAGGGAACGGCAATGCAGTTCCCTGCCTATACGGATAGAACCCATTTCTTCTATGCTATTTTAAACCTTATCCCGCTCAATTTAGATGCTATACCGGATCGTCAGGACGGTATTGCCGCGTGTTCGTTAATGTCGGCCGTGTCGTGTATTCGCAGTTTCGTTTCGCTTTTTAGATCGCTGTTGTTTTGATATAGGACAAAGGCCCGTATGATCTATAATTTATCCGCCATCAACTTGATAAACTCAGTGATTAGAAAGAAACCCACATTTCTTAGTTTATCTGCGTAACGTTTATGTTTCTTTTAAATTAAGTTATCTATTATCCCTTGATATGCACACAGCTGACGATGGTGGCTTTCGTCTGGCAGCGAATGCTCACACGCATGATCACGTTTTTTGTTTTTGTAAATTTTCTCGATAATTGTCATTAGTGAAACTTAAATATTTCTTTCCACTCATATCTTTGCCGTTAACTGACTACCACAGAGCATTTTTTATTGAATTATTCGCTGTTATACCGTAGCATTAAACAGCCGTTAAGTTTTTAAATTTATTTTTGCCGGAGACCCGCGAATTGCCAACGCTTGCGTCTCTTTACTTGTCAAAGCGATGCCATGCCACAGACACTAAAGGTATTCATTACCTTTAGTGTCTGTGGCATGGCATCGCTTAACGCAGTAACTGTTGTTACGTCACGCGTCATACTGACACGCGGATTATGATGATTTTAATTAAATATTTATTTTATTTTATGTTATTTCACACATATCTATTATTTAGTTTATTTTTATTTTACTTTTTAATTCTGTATCTGTCTGTGACATCACAGCGGGCCCTATCAGAATACCAGCGCTGCGACCGCTGCGACACTTATTTTTAAAAGTCGCAGCATCATGCTGAGATAGGAGCCTTTTGGCCCGTACAGGATTTTGTTTTCATTTTATTTTTTATTAGTGTTACTATGAGTGTTGTTTAGTTTAAAATGTGGTCTTCCTGTATGAGTCCCAATAAATACTTTTACTTTCTGTTTCTTTCTATTATGCACACTAGTTTTTTTGCCAATGTTTATAGTTCAATATGTGCATAAAACTCATCTCATGGCAAAGTATTCCGTGTCTTATACAAAATGTACTATTTCCTCGCACGTGTGTGTTTCGGCGGGCGCACGTCGCACGTCCGCGCGCGCTGTTTATGTTTGTTTGCGGCATCCACTGCACACTGCACTTTATGCCGCGCGCGCGTTGTGTTCCCGATGTAACTCCACTGAGCTAACAGATTTATTGCCACATGCATTTAAATATATTGCTTATAGAAATGCTGTAAAGTTCATATATATGATCCTCCTCATATGATCCTTATTTTTTTTTTTATTTTTTTTTTTTTACGTTGCTCCACACTAGGAATTTCTCCTGTATCGTGGGTGCGTTTACAAACATTAAATTCACAAACACAAACAGCCAAACCCGGAACAACTACTTGTAGGTCATACAAATATTTGTTCCGTGCGGGAATCGAACCCACGACCATGTATGAACTTTACGTTTATACAAACATGTGTATTTTTATTTTGCCTTTCTTTAAAAGAATAATTTCGTGTCGATACTCGTCCTTGTTCAGCATGTTGAGACGCGTTTTTGCCTGAAGTCTTATATTATATTATCTCCATCTATGGCGGCTGTAAAAGCCACAGTGCTGAGTACTGAATGCGGTAGAGGATCATAGGTAGTACAGCTTTCGACGCACACGGCTGAGCCTGGCGCCGCGCCAAACGCTTCTGCACACTCGTATAATGAAACCTAGCTATGTAATCCTGAGTATCGTTTATGTTTGCACAATTAGAAAGTACAACGGACTGATATCCACGAGAAATCGAAACGGATTTATGATGCATTTAGCTTATGGTAATATAACTATCTATATGTATAACTTGATCTGTATTCAAATAATTAAATAATAATAAATAATATTGTTATTAATAATAATTAATTATTATTAACATACTATTTAGTTTATATACTGGTGCCGGTATCGCGGCCACAACCTCATTACATGCGCGTAGTGGGCGAGGGCACCGCACTCACACGCTGTACATGCGGGGACTGATGATGATGACTACGCGAGGGTTTTCATCATCTGTATATTCCTATTTGTGTCCTGTTCATGCACGTGTTTCTATTCTGTATTGACCTAAGCTGAGCAAGTCTCCCCCATAGCTTTCTACTCTTATCTGTGTGTTGCCTTCCACGGCCTTCCTAGGCCTCGGCGACACACAGTAGCTTAGTAATGTTTGTCGGTTCAGGGGACCATCCCCTCGCACCCGCAGCGCGCCGCGACCGATCGCGGCTCCGCGTCAAAATACGCGCCGCGGATATTTACAGCGCGCGCTCTAAAAATAGAACGATGTTTGTTTGTGTTTTAAAAATACGTGCACTTCATGGCTGCGATGGGCTGTCGTTACGTGTTAACGATCACAATCTACAAAAACATGAATAACAAATATATATTTATTTATTTACATTTATATAGTATTTGTAACTATGTATGATATTGGTATTGCATTGAGTGCGTACAGATCAAGACGGATTTCATCACGGTTAGTCGAAAACAATAATATTTGGTCATGCGAGTTTCGATCAGCTGCCAACACATGAAGCTATTCCTATTTGATGTGACGTCCGCTTATGAGACGGTATTTAGATGGCTGCAATAAAGATGGCGCGCATCTCAAACCGCTTGCGCTCGGTTAACGCTCACATTTATGCTCTGGAACTTGGAAAGGTGACACATTTTGGCACATAACAACAATATTCTAGACATTAATGTTCCTTGTAGTTTTTATTGGGCGATCATTAAAAATAATATGCAAGTACACAAATAACTAATAACTTTCTGAATAACTCTTCACGTCCGTCATCTTCCTAGCCTTTTATCAAATAGTTTGGGATCAAGCTGACCCCCATCATTCAGTTTAAATAAATAATACAAAAAAAAAATCCTTCAATTTATGTTAGTTTAATAAAAATAAGTGAAGAACGTGATATTGATCAGGAGATCATTCAGTTTCGTTCTCTGACTTGCGACACTACAACAGTAAACTTGTATGCTACGACGTCAAGATTAACTTTGACGTCAAGGTTCCCGCCTCCGCAGCGGGATGCGATCGCCAAAATTAACAGAAGATGGTGCGATCTTCTGTTAATCTTGGCGCTCTTTGTATGTTAAATGATTTTTTGTCGACTGTAAACAAACTAATCGTCATTGCAGCGATGAAGTCGAGATCATTTCGGGTCTTCGTGAGCCTAAAATCACATACATAGTTATGTTGAAAGCAGATATTTAACGTATCGCAGATACTTTGGAGTTTACATGGAATTCGTACTTTATAAATTAGTGTCAGTGTTCCTAGGAACACGCAGTAAATAAATTAAATACAGTTCTGCGCTGAAACACTATAGGTTCCAATTCCACCGCTGAAGCACTTTGTTAAGTTACCTAGAAAAGTCCCTATAAGGAAGTCAACTGATAGTTAGCAGGCTGGCGGATCACGGCGGCATGCGGCATCGTGTCTATTTCTGAATCTATGAAAATATTCGTGTCCCATCTTGTTGGCGGCCCACTTGCGTAAAGACGTAAGAGTTGCGTGAACCGTGCTCAGTTATAGATCTACTAGTGATCGGTGTAATGTTTACATTGGTATCGGGATCCTCTGCCGGTTTATATCGTAATGAAATATGTGTGCTGGCGGGCTTAGTTCGCCGGTGGGCACTTCCGCGAGCGTGCGTCGCAACAGTCGCGACGCGTCGCGTCTTTGTGCGATATACATCGAAATTACTCGATCGTGATTATCAGTGCGTTGAGTTACGTGCATGTGTGACGAATGTTCGCATTGTGACCTGTGATATGTGTTGTTAGACGATCGGAGTGAACTCACCGTCCGCCGCGTCGCTGGTACTTGTATGTAGGTACTCATTTAAGACTTCAAGCTCGTTATAACTGTATCGGTAACGTTTCTTATACCTAGCTTTGGATACTTACCAAAAAATGCAAGATGGGTGTGAATCTCAAAACAAAGATAGTTTCGTTTCTCATTCATGAAAACTTGTTGACAATCTTTCAGGTGCACACGATTTTTTTTTTTTTTTACTGTGGCATCTATGCCGAAATAGCAAAAAAATAAAACCTGTTTTAGATATTTTCATCATTTGGTGCATAAAACACTAGATACTTCAGAGTTCTGCGCCTAAAAGAATTCAAAATCAGCCTGTACTTATAGTGTAGTCGGTTGGCACTCACTATTCTTACAACACCGGAGTGTTCACCGAAAGTTATTGTTCAGTTGTTAATATATACACACGGCTAAATATCAAGCTATACATTTCCAGAATAAGCTATCCTCTCATTATACGGAAATCCTATACAATGCGAGATTAGCTTATACTGGAAATGTATAGCTTGATGTGTAGCCGTGTGTACGCTGCTTTCCTAACAATATGGATTCGATGCATTCCTTGCCACCAATGTGCACTGATAACTGATATAAACTTGGTCATGTACAGGTGCTAGATAAATAATACCGAGTTAAAATGTGACTACACTTTTGGTGACTTTTATATTGTAATTCACATTATTAGCTCTGACCAGTGTTCACTAAGTCGTTCCTATTTCATAAGCTCTGTATTTTATAGCTCATCTGCGAGGCCACAGCATAAGTTCCTGTTTATGATGATGATGGTATTAGTACTGCCGCCAGGCTCGCTGTAGTGTGCTCGTGCGAGCGTGTCGGTGTTCCTGCGGGGCTGTGCCGGTGTCTGTACGTTTTGTCAGTAGTAGCAGTGAGTTTTTTCTAGTTTTTTGTTACTTAAAAAACTTTTACCTTATCTTGCGGTAATATCCTGTAACTACAATAACCACACTATTTGTTGGCCAACGTTATTGCATCGATCAAGCCTTTAGTTCCATTAGATATACCAATCTTGAGAAATTCTGAACTGGATGCTCCAAGAGTGAAGAAATCCATAGAGTATAAAGTCCTCTTATTGTATAAATAAATCCGTACCGCTCTGTATGCAGGCACTCTCACCTCCCCCCTGGTTCAGATGAGTTGTTCCTAGACAACTAGTGAGTCCAGGTCAAAGGTACCTTCGAGTTGGTCTACCTAGTTGGTCGATCGTGTCTGTAACGCGTATCTTTTCGGCACTCGCACACATCCCCGCAGTGTAGCGCTAATGTCACTTAACGATGTCATGAAACTCGCTCGCTCTCTCGATATCGTTTCGTGTTTTATGCCTTTAATGTTAATGTAATTCAGGACGATTCATTCTGTTCTGTGTTATGTAGCTTTTGACTTATAGTTTTTTAAAGTCTGTCCGACAGTACCGTCTTAATACTCTGTGATTAAATGATCTTAAAGGCTGCTTCTGCTTTCACTCATTTCATCATTTCGACTTTGATTTGTACTAGATGTAAAAAAAGATTTATCTTGGTATTTATGCTTCAATACTCAATACTTTATTGCATTCCATAATGTGTACATATAACAGTTGGTATGTTAAAACATCGAATCAATTATGGACCCTGTAAAAATAATGTTAAATAGGAATAGTATCATTAAAATAGTATTGCTTGCTTTTATGGTATTTCTATTTTATATAAGTATTTATATATTTGGTTTTAAGTTATGTTTAAATATTTTTATATTATATATTACACGATTTACATTATTATTATTATTATTATTTCAACCTGTTGGTATGAACGAATTTCATATATTTTTTATGACTCGGGATAAAACAACGAAAGGTTTTGTTTTTTTGAGTCATCAAAATAAGATATTAAAATGTAAACTCACAGTATGTAGTGGGTACAGATTCACATTATTTATTTGTAAACATAGGTTACAAATACACAGGTGTGTGAGATGTTAAATTTTTGCAAGTTCTCTATGCTTTGCCATTAGGCGTACAAATGTTAGTACCAATTTGAATTAATTCATTATTGACATTATTAAATATTATATACAAAATGACATGAATATTTACTTTGAAAAGTATTACATTACTTTAATTATTGTGAATGTGAGCACTATGTGGGTCATTTGTTTTCTTTAAGATTATCTCTTTTTTCCTCTTTCTCAAGTAGTTTTAATGATGGTCTGGTTTTTTGAGTACTTTATGCGGCCTACCCAAATGTCCTTTCTTTGGTATTGTTCGTCGAGTCGTTGAGCTCCTTAAATCCTGAGTTGAGCTACACGTTTACTGACAAATGCTTGCACTGACTGGACAGGTCCACTCAAAATTGTGTGGTTCTTTCCTCAAAAGACCATTTCAGACACGGATCTACATGGTCCTCACATGATCTGACCAAGATTATGTCTGGACTTTAAAAGAGACTTTGACCCCTGAGTTTGTTTCGCCATTTCTTCTCAGGGATAGTCAGATAGGAAATGTCGACTTCCTCAAGCTTGTTTTTATATTTTTTATATGACGTGTAAAAGTGATTCCGATATCCTATTTACAGAATAAACGATTTCATTTCATTTCATTCATTTCACAATATCAAATAAAAATTATAGAAAGATTGAAGATTGTTGGATAAATCAATATAAAATTCTCCTGACAATTAATTAAATTTCAAATAAAAACTGCAATGTCAAAACAAGTACCTACTAAATTAATCAAATATTTCAAAAATGTCAACAATGTAAATTAAGATAAAATAGAAATGTCCAAAAAGAAAAATAGGATAACGTCAATTAATTAATATTCATGCAACGAAATCAATAAAATCTAGCCAGAATGTCGACAGTAAAAACTTATAAGAGTAATGTCAGAGATAATGATGACATTTATTGCATATGAGCTAAAGGAGGGATTATAGAAATGTAATCTAAATAGTCCTTTATTGAGCAGTAACATTTATTGATTAAAATTTTCATAAGTACACTTTTGAATTTGTCCAGATTTAATGATTTTAATGTCTCGGGCAGCTTGTTAAATATTTTTTGGCCATACAGAAAGTACTTTTATTCATTAGGGCTGTTCTGCCATGTGCTATTTCGAGCTCCAACTTATTTTTGTCACGTAACATTCTATAGTAGCTTTTGGAAGCTATTTTGTATTGCGAGATGTGTGTTTTAACAAATATATTAAGTTTCGTAGATGTACAATGATGGTAGGGTAAGAATGTTTAGGCTTTTAAAGAACGGTTGACAACTATCAGTGCTATTTAGGCCACACATAGATCTAATACATTTTTTTTTGAGCTCTAAATACAAATTCTCTTTCGGCTGAGTTACCCCAATACATTATGCCATACCTAACTGTTGACGCAACATGACCGTGGATACGATCATACAAAGCCCGACGATCTTACTTTAAAATGGTCTCATTGGAGAAACGGAGAATAATCATTGATTCCTTATTCCTATATAAGCCACTCCGATGCAAAATTGATTGTCCCCCTATTACTCCTTTACACCCTCCACTCCGCAGAACAATACTTGATGAAACTCTGTAAATTGTTAAATGGCTCCAGCGATTTTGTTGACGTACATTTTGACTCATATGCCAAGTTTCATAGAACAACTAGGTACTAGTAATGTTTAATTTTATTTTTTCTCAATATTTTTTTGTGTCTCTGTTTTTGTACTATTGAATTTTTATTTTACGTTTTTACGTCTGCTGTTTATATTAGTTTTATATTCCATCTCGTAATTTTAATTTAAACTTGTTAATTTTAGTTGTTATATTAAAATTTTATAGTTTAGTGCTTGTGGCACACCTAATTATGTTTATGGGGCATGCGGTGCTAACCTGTAAGAAATTGTTGCACTAACCTCTGATTATGGTAGATATTAATTGAACTATTTACAGTGTAAACAATTGTTGGTTGGCCAATAAAGGAAAATGAAAATAAAGAGTTAATGCGAATCAAATCACGCTTTAAGCTGACGTTATTGAATCAACTTAATAAATAAGTAACTGCAGCGACAGCGGCGCGGCGGCGTTGGCTTGCGGCTGACTGTTGACATCGTATTTTGTGTATTGCCTTTGATATTGTCTAAAGAAGCAGTTTATTTTGATACAACCGAAATTGATAACTGCCTAGATTACAGATTAATTGTAGCATTGTAATTTAACTAGCTTCGGCCCGCGACTTCGTCCGTGTAAAGTTTCGGCTCTCGACCCCCCCCCCGTCGCATCCCATCGCCCATCCGCGCTATTACTTCGTTTTCGCTTAGCGTTCTTTCTGACTTCTTTTTTCATTTTGTTCGGCTCCTAAGGGTCGTAGCGTGATGTTAAATAGCCTTTAAATTTCCTAAGAAGTGGGTTATAAAAAACAAAAAGAATTTTCGAATCCGACGGGCACTTCCAGAGATTCGCGCGTATAAAACAAAAAACAAACTCTTCAGCTTTATTATTAGTATAGATTTAAGTTTGTATCATGAATCAAGTTAGCGAAAACGATGTAGAACCATTTTATCTTTAAGACCTTACTATGTGTGAGACCATATTTCATGCTACTAAAGATACTATTATTATTATGTAGGGACTAATGTTTTTGTTCTAGCTTGGAAGTATGTGTTTGTTTATTTTCCTAACGTGCTCATATGTGTTGCTTCATCCTCAGGCTCGCGAGGAGGAGCTGGCCAGCAAGCTGAAGGACATGGAGGTGCTGCGCAAGTGTAAGCAGCTGCCCAAGGGCGAGCAGCCCGCGCAGCTGCAGGCAGAGCTCGAGAAGGTATGCGCAGACACACGGTCTGTTCAGGTTAAATTCTTACACATTCATTCACTAAAGGGAATTAGTAACACATTCATCCGTATTTGGAAGATTTCAACTTTATATCTCACTACTTTTTCCAACAAATATTGTTTGTATAACATTATTAAATTGTATATGAAAAATCATCGACCATTATTGAGATATATAATAGTACGGTTTCTGATCCAGTTGTTTATATTTTCATCAGATGATTTTGGAACAAACCATGGCTTGAAGAATGCGCGATGTATTAAATGGGATTCAATCTGAAATATCGAAGAAATAACAGTTGTTATGTCATATTAATTATATTTTGATCGGGCAGGTATTTCATTTTTGAAATGCACGTCAGATTGTGTCCGATTTTTAACCGACTTCAAAAAAAGAGGAGGTTTCTCAATTCGACCGTATATATAATTATATATTTTTAAAATTTTATTTCAGAGTTAGTTCTGTAGAATGATGTTATATAATTTATGTTATTTCATAGAGTGAACGGCTGTTCGCCATTTTACTTCACGGCGATCTGAAATATAATTAATTAAACAGAGTAGTATTTCCTACACACACTTATAAAATCGCGATTTTTAGAAATAAAATAAGTAAATATTTTTTTAATAGGTACACTGTTTCACCTATCTTCTGTGTATTGGCAACCCCAGTTGGAGTGTGTCACTTTCTTTCGCGCGCGTCAAGACTTCGCACTATAAAAGTTCTCTCTCGTCGAATTATTCATTTTTATTAAGTTTAAAGTAAGTACACTTTCCTTAATTATACAAACAAAATGATAAAAAAAAGGTTAACTATTCTACGTGATAGAAAGTGTAATTATGTGCACCGTTAGCGGAAACTGGAGACGTGTGCGGGCCCGCGGGCCGCGACATTCATCGGGGACGTCAACGGGAAGTAGTTGGATGCATCATATCTGATCGGAATCAGACTCTTAGTCCATAACCACATTGGATGTACTTGGATCCTGAGGCCTCCCACAACCCTAGTGTGCGGGAATGCCTGGCTTTGGCTGACCGCCTTGCACGTGATGCTGTGATGCTGGGTGTTGTGAATCAGGCGTTGTGGTGGACCTCAGCACTGCTCTTTGCATGTGCGCTGCAATCTTGTTAAAGCATTGTCTTTTTAGTGACACGAGATGTCTTTAGTAACGTTATCTCCACGCTACTATCTGAATGATAAGCTGCCCGGAGCGCGAGACGCTCACAGCAATGTTACTGTACCAAGCTATACCTGGTATTGTCAACATTAACTCCCCAGGCGAGTACGAGATACTCTCAGTAACGTTATATAAATGTACTGACTGGGTGAGAAACTACACTAGTGTGGCACGATATGCATTTAGCGACGTAATTCTACTTAGCCAACGCTAGTGTACTTGATATAACAGGTGAGTCTCATGTCTATGATATAGGTTAAGAAAATGTAAAAAGGTGGTTCAATATGCCTTAACCTAAGAGCATGAAAGCCGCGAGACGGCCTTACTTAACCCTGCACATTGTCTGTGCGTTATAAACTTGCAAAAGCATTATACTCCCTTAGTGAGTGCAAAATACTAAGTCGCCATCTAGATTGTTATCAGCGAGTATGAAATACTCTTAACAACATTATGCATGCAGTATGCCCCTTGGCAACATTACTTACCTCTCCATTGAGTACGAGGTGCTCTCAGTAAAGTTACTGACTGGATGAGAAAGTACTAGATGCACAAAATGCATTTGGCAATGTAATTCTACATAGCTATCGCTGGTATGTATTTGACATGATAAGTGAAACCATTTCTATGTTATAGGTTAAGAAAATCTAAAAGCTGGTTAAGCTAAAAACGCCGCGAGACAGCCTTACTTAACCCTATACATTGTCTGTTCATTATAAACTTGCAAAAGCACTATACTCCCTTAGTGAGTGCGGGATGCTAAGTTCGCTACCCGGATTGTTATCAGTGAGTATGAAATACTCATAACAACATTAACTCTTATGTTGTTAGTTGATATACATTTACCATAATGGGCACATGCCTACCACGAAATGGTCATAGCATGTTATCTCAACACTGTGATCTAGCTTTCACATCAAAGAGGATTTATTATGAAAGTACACCTTGTCCTGACTAACTATGTTAACTTATGTTACACATGCCTGTTACTGATATAAGTAAACACCAGCCCAATAAAATGCTATTATATTTCTGTTTACGGCTATGATGCTGAGTTACCATTTTTAATAAATATACATACTTAAAACAAACCACCATGTACAAGATACCCAGTGCTTACATGAGGTAAAAGCACTAGGTGGTTTAATTATACTGACACAAACTAACAAATGATATCTCTATCTTATAAATTAAAATTATAAAGCAAAATTGCATAAACTTTGCACTCATACATTCAAATACTAGTACAAGATACTTCGTTATCATGATTCTGTGATATAATGGCTGACGACAAATGCTTCAGCTACGTATGGCAATCCTTGATCTCAGACATAACTGAAAGGACCAAACATACAAAGTGCTATTTTATGTTCCCCTACTTATTCATGAGGTGAAATCCTTACTCCCAGATTCCTCCTAAACTGAGGGAACAAGGAATTGAGATATTCCAGAAATAAACTGGACTGGTTACCTCTATCATATCGAATGCAATGACTGACCCTATGCCAGTGAAGAAAATAAGACAAACTTAAACTTTTGATTAACTTGGTTGATGCAACAAAATGACAATGTTCAAAAGTAATATCTCTAATTGACATGAATTTTAATTATACTATTTAGTAAGCAAACAGATACAATAACAAACTTGAGTATACAATCTTATAGATACAAACAATAACAATTAACCAAATAATATTAAAACCACAAGACACTGATTCTCATGATAATATGTAGAGAAAACTCACCATTTTTATAGCGAAAATATAAAACAAACACAACAGTTGTTAATCTGTTTTTAGATTAGAATTATATAATTATATTTCAGATCGCCGTGAAGTAAAATTGGGAATTAAACGAGCTTACCTGTTAAGCGATGTCTTGATTCTAATTTTATGAACGGCGATCTGAAATATAATTACCCACCCACCACTAGCTAACAGCCCCAAAGCTGCAATAATTAGTATACCTAAGTCAATTACCTTTTCAGGAAAACCTATTGAATGTAAGTATGAGGAACTACTCTTTATAGAAAACAGAGCTGTTCCTCTAGCTTATGATCTCTAAAACAAGTGACACACTCCAACTGGGGTTGCCAATACACAGAAGATAGGTGAAACAGTGTACCTATTTAAAAAAATATTTACTTATTTTATTTCTAAAAATCGCGATGTTATAAGTGTGTGTAGGAAATACTACTCTGTTTAATTAATTATATTTCAGATCGCCGTTCATAAAATTAGAATCAAGACTTCCCTTAACAGGTAAGCTCGTTTGATTCCCAATTATATTTTCGTTGGTCTACGAGGCCATTGGCACCGCGCATCATCAGCGCGACGCGTGTCGCCCACGTGGCGTGACGCGCTGATGACGTTGACGAGTTGTTGATAAACGTAGCGAGCGTTTTGGGGGCTGGCTTTAGTAACTTGTGACGTTGAAATAGTTACAACAGAGATTGCTACATTTCTTCGCTACAAAACTCCCCCGCCCTCGCATGATTGTGCCATTCCGCTGAATAGGTACACACTATTCGCTGATGCAGTGTAACGTTTGAGCACACGTCTCTGTCATAACTAGCGCGTAGTGCGGCAGACAGGAGAGCGTGGCTAGACTAAACAGCCCTCGAGCCGAGAGGGGCTGAGGGCAATCGTGTCGGCGGTTTACACTACACCACTCAGTAGTACGTACAGAAGGTTGGCTCTATACCCGTAGATCTTATACTGTGTCAAACGTACGCCGTCGGCGTCGCCAGTATGCTTTCTCTCACTGTACCCCTACTATGAGTTGTTATCGAAAACTTACTCGCTATCGTTAAACTCGCTAGCGTATTAACGTGGATCGAATAGATTTCGATAATGCTTGCACCATGAGTTTTACGGAGTCTTACGCGGGCGCTAACGTAAGCTCGATAGATCGTGTCGTCTAGCTAACTTCACTCCTATGTGTTTGTTTCTTTCTTTCTCAGTAATAAGAAGCGAGAACGGCTAAAAATGTAATGACAGTCAATACCACGAAATAATCCGACTAAACAGAAAGGTTAGCGGTTCGTGGACTACGTAAGTTATTTAGTTGTTATTGAATTTTTATTCCTTATAATATGTCATTATCGTCTATTCAATTTGTAGTTTTGCTGACGATGTGTAGGGTCGAGTTGCTGAATTACACGGTTCGCGGCGTTTTTTATTTTTAATAGTGATATAACTTAGAAAAAATTGAATATTACAATGAGGACAATTTCAATTGTTGGTGGAGTTCATGGAAAGGTGTGTTTTTACTTTATGTTAATTTCTTTTAAAACTTAAAGTTACTAAATTACCAAATAGTTGCCCCTCAACCCATATTCCATGCTAAATAAGCTCTTCCAGACATTATTTAGTCCCTAATGGACTAAAAACGTATATAATTTTAATGTAAACCTACGTTTCACACCTCAAAAAGCTAGTGAGTTACGTAACTACTATCGTAAGCGTATTTTTCGATAGCGTCTGTGAAATTAGTGACTCATGGTGCCGTTTTGTATGGCGACAGCTGAAAAACGTTAGTGACTATCGAATAGATTACGTTAGGTTTCTTACCTATCGAAATCTATAGTGCTCATGGTACGCATTTTAATTCTTTCAGTGACCGCTAGGGGCGCTGTACAGTATTTCATACATATTATTTACGGAGACGCTAGCGAGTATTGGCTGTGCAAACTCATGGTAGAGCTACTGTACATCGTCGCGTGACTATTTGTGTCCGTGCGTTTTAGCTCATTGTATGTAATGGACCTTCTGCACAGTCTAGACTTTTATATCTTCGTCAGTCTTCGAATTCTTTCCTTTATCAAGTCAGGACACATAAATATTTTATGAAACCAAAGCACTTAGCAGATTATTATTGAAGTAGCATATACCTTTTACCAATCAGGACATGGACATCATCGTGCGTGCATCAGCGTGACTATTTTATGAAATACTAGCTTTTGCCCGCGGCTTCGCCCGCGTGGATGTCCAAAAATATCCGACGGGAACATACTACCGGGATTAAAAAATACTTATATTATTTTTACTTGAATACAACATTTAGCGAATGAACAACTTCAATACAAAACTTCATCCCCCTTTTCAGACCAGTTGTGTATTTACGTTGTGTTACGTTTCCAACCATAAGCATAAATATTAGTGATTTTAACTTAAAAAATAAAGAACTTTAATTAAAAACATAATTTCATCCCCCTTTTCACCCACTTGAGGGTTGGAATTCTAACAACACCGTTGCGTTAGCTTCTAACCATAAGCCTAGATTTTTACTTTGAAAATTAAGAACTTTCCATACGCAACTTCATCCCCCTCTTTAACCTTTCGGGGGTGGAATTATCAAAAACGCTGAGACACGTATAAATTAATTTTCAATCGTCAGCCTAAACACAAAATTTGAAGATCCTAGCTTTAAAACTGACGGACTTTCATATAAACTTCCATCTCATATTTTACCTCTTTAGGAGTTGAATTTCCAAAAATCCTTCCTTAGTGGATGCCTACACTGTACAAGGTATGTATGTGTAAAATTTCAAGTCTCTAGGTCCAGCGGTTTAGGCTGTGCGTTGATATATCAGTCAGTCAGTCAGTTATATATATATATATATATAAGTCCTGACTGACGGACTAAACAAACCAAATTAAAAAATGTGATTTATATATATATATATATATATAAATCACATTTTTTATTTGGTTTGATATGTAAAAATGTTTGAATGTCATTCTGCGGTATTGAAATTACGATGCAATATAGTTTGCTGAGTCGCGATTCTATCGTGCAATCTAAGAAGACAAAAATAGCCCTTAACATATTTTGGATGTGACTGTACCTTTCCATTTCGTGGCCACACTTCCCTCTGCACATGAGTAGACGCGTACACGCACACACACACAACACTCGGAGCTCAGCGGGGCTACGAGGGCGCTTACTCAACTGAATTTCACGAACTTGACTCTGTCGTTTGCAACGAATTTAGGAAGAATTATATCTGCCTAATGCGTAATTAAATGACGAGATAAAAGTCTTTACAATCTGGTTAGAAGTGCTAAATATAAATGAAAACCTTGCAGAAAGCTGTTGTAATGAATTGTTTATTTTTCAAAGTCTTCCTTGCTTCAATCGCAGGGTCTCTCTATAAAAATATTTTATGGCCATTAATTGTTAACTAATCATTAGATAATTGTCGATTAGTAAAAATTCCGATGATATTTTTGTTCTCTGTGTTGCATCACTGCATCATTATCGTCAGCCCTGAATTAATGTTTTTTTTTTTTTTTAATAGCTTTTAGAAATCACTTTTATACGTCACTGTATCATACAACACGTACAGTCTGTCCTCGCGTGTGGCCACCTTCGTATCGCGTGTGCGGTGCATGTATGGCGTGTGTGTTGCGTGTGACGTGCTCAGCATTCCATTAGCGACAGCTCGGAGTGATGTGACGTATCGATCTAGACACCGTGACATGTGATAAAAAAAACGGTCTAATGCGTGTCAGTTAGTCGAGTTCCGATTGAAAAACTGTTCCCTGAAATCAAAACTCAAATTACTATGGGCAAACCAGACTTGTGTAGATGTTAAGAACTCTTAGTTTAAAACAAACTATACGTTTTAGTATAATATGTACTTCTTATAATTTTGGCTAAGCAAATGACAAAACTATTCCAGTGGTTCCAGTTTTCATGACAGCTTACGGAACCCGTGTTGAACACGAACTCGTGTCGTAAGCACCTTCTTTTGTGTTGTTAGTAAGAAGTCGTCTATTGTGCGAACATGTACCTACAATTGCATACCTACGACCGGCGGCGGCGTGGAAGGTAATATCACAATATAAATATGGACAGTACAGAACTTACGAACAAACGTTCGAAACGGCACACTCACCAAACGCACGCATCTACGAGATACCGAAGCGAGCGTGGCGATGCTCTTAGTCGCGGGCACCGCTGCGTGTCGTGTTGTCGAGAAGAGTGTAGTCGTGTTATAGGTACTTTAACTTTCGTTTTTCATTAAACTCCCTGCTGATCTTGAAAGGTAAGAATGATTTATTGTTATTTTATAATCAATATTGAAAATTAGGGTCCGTGTGATCGAACATAAAAAATTTGTGAATTTATTTGTAAATCCAAAACGGCGGCTGCGAAAATTTTAAAATGTTCCATCATGGGTGCCGTTTTCATGGTTTCCGAGGGTGCTCGAGCCGATAGTGGGGTCAAAATGAAATCCAAGATCGCGGCTGCGAAAATGTTCAAATTTTTCATCATTGGTGTCGTTTTCATGGTTTTCGAGGGTGCTAGAGTCGATTGCGAGATCATAATGAAAATCCAAGAAGAAAACGAAAAAATTTCAAATCGGCTCTAGCACCCTCGAAAACCATGAAAACGACACCAATGATGAAAAATTTGAACATTTTCGCAGCCCTCATTATGACCTCACTATCGGCTTTCGCACCCTCGGAAACCATGTAAACGACACCCATGATGAAAAATTTGATAGTTTTCGAAGCCGACATCTTTGGTTTATATTTTGACCAAAGAAGAAAGTCACATGGAGGGCGTGTCGCATAACATGTAGGAACTCTTTTTCGCGTGACGATTTCTACCAGTCAACTCCTACCGCAAGCCGCGTTAAAGAACTTCGTTCCAATAAAACACTTTACAATTTTACAAACTTTAAAAAGTGCCAACCCTAACGCTCCAATGGAGCGTAGGTGATTATTTCCACAAATAGGGCTAGTTTCCATACTGTCCATATTTATAATGTGGTAATATGCATATAGTTTGTGTAGCTACCTCGTCCATTTCGGTGGTTCATCGTAGCTGCTATCGATAGGTGTTCATATAAATAGCACATCATTCATGACACATTCGTTCATAATAGTGAATGTCACGTCCGGTCCAATTTGCATCGCATCCGGCCCTTGATTAGGTGATCTGCAAAAACGCTTAGCTACAGTATCAACCGATTACAATAACTTTAGACGGTCATGTAAAGCTGGCTATTCATGTTTACTAAAAGTTGCCCAATATGGTTTTGGCAACGTTAGTTTACGTTGTTGGCACCATTTTAGACATTGACACTTAGGAGACACTAGTGTTTGCAGCAACACACAAAAACAAGTACCATATTCGACGGCACGGTTGGAGCAGTGGTTAAGCGATTGACTGCTGCGCTGCGTGTCGCGAGTTCCGCACGGAACAAATATTTGTATGACCTACAAGTAGTTGTTCCGGGTCTGGCTGTTTTTGTATGTGAGTTTAAATGTTTGTGAACGCACCCACAATACAGGAGAAATTCCTAGTGTGGGGCAAAGTTATAAAAAAAACTAGCTATTGCCCGCGGCTCCGCCCGCGTGGATGTCGGTTATCGCGTAAAAAAGTAGCCTATGTGCTTCTCCATATCCCAGGCTATATTTCTGCCAAATTTCATGACGATCGGTTCAGCCGTGAAAATGTAACATACAGACAGACAGACAGAGTTACTTTCACATTTATAATATAAGTATGTGTGCAAGTCTGCACTAAGCTCTTTTTGATATTTTTACCTTTTGTCTATGTTTTCGCTACCTTTTGGTTTTTACCCTAAGACAAAATATATCTTTTGTTTCCTACTACCACGAATCAGCGCCTTTTCTTTTGGTAGTTAATAGTATGGATTAATAAAAATTACAATAAAAAAAAAATTGGATACCTCTGTAGGTACATCAGTTCTTATTATGAACATAACATTTTTAGCCCCATGTCTGACATGCAATAGTATTAAAAGGAATTGAAAATAAATTACATACTAACATTATTTATTATTATTTTTCTCAAAAAACTATGCAGATTATAAAATACATTTTCAATTAACAACGGTGTGCGTAAGTTTTGTTTTCATTAAAGTAAGGCTCGTACCGACAGATTTTAATATACTATCAGAGTTCAGTCAACTGTACTGCTTCCTAGTCTTCATCCGGAGTTATTTGCTTTAAACAGATTCATGAGTGCACTGAGTAAGTTAGCACAAGTTTTCACCAAAACTTGTCACAAAATTGACGGCAACTGTTGCCGAACAATAAGCAAATGCGCTAGTGTTAAGTAGGACAGGCGCAAAGTTGGACCGCGGTGGGAGCAGTCACTAGACAAATAAGCCGGTGAGTCATGCGGACTTGTTACAGAGCGACGCAGTCCGCTGTTACTATCAGCTATAGTAGGACAATAGTTTAGGAGATCTTAACACTAGAGTGCACGCGCGGACTACAGGTGTAGACCACTTGTGAGTCAATTAAATAAGACAAGAAATGGTATAACACAATATATAATTACTATACATCTTTATTTTTATCATAATGGCTCATACAATCAACAAATTTTTACTTCTTAATTATAATTTGAAACATACACCTCTTAAAAATCTAATATATTTGGAAGGTTTAAGATCTATTAGTCTTATTTTAATTTAGACCGTAATATTTATCATAAAATTGGTTTCTTATCATCAAATTGAAAAAATACTCAATAGAGTATTTTTTACATTTATGATTACGAATGCAACGACTGCCTGATGTTCGCTACAAATGCGCCTCATACATTTGACTGCATTGTTTGCGCATGCTGCGGTCGCAAGCCCTGCTGCAAAAAGAGCACCGACCGTCTCCTCCCCGAATAGGCATATTATGATGCGGAGGCTGTCCAGCCAGTCCTAGCAGTAGTCTGCATTTGAATTTTATAGTATCAAGGTAAATGTTTGTTGAATCAACAAGCACGTTCCAAATAACAGTGTCGAAAAACAGCAGCTTTTAACTTGCAGCAGCCACCTTTGTATTTGGTCACAAAATCTGTTAGAGTTACCTGCCATCTAAAAAGTGAACAAAACATAATAAAACTACATTAAAAATCCACCAATACAACAAACACTTCAAAATTAATTGACAGTACGTTTTGTAGTAATACTGCAACAAAATGTATCTAATGTATGTACCGTATGTATATTTACCTCAATTTCACCATTTGCATACTTAAAACTTTATTTCCTCCAACTAGCGAAGCCCACCAACTTCGAGGACGGTTTTCGCAGATGTCCGTGTGCCGCCGCGGGAGTGGGCACGTTCCTGACGGGAACTCCTGGGGGCAGGGCTTAAGGAATACACTAGCTAGACGATTGCGCTCTAGCGCAGCAAGTCAAAATTATATACGACAATATTACACCCTAGGTTACATTATGTACCCCGCGCTTGCACTCTAGTGTTAACAATATTAGTGTGAATTCTAGATATCTTATACTTGAAGCATTGAAGTTTACCAAGCAGATAGTGGAAATGTGTTGTAGCAGAATAGTACATTATGATTAGAGATCGGATAATCGGATATTAGCTATGAAAGTATGGAAGCAGCTTCTTAAAATATTTTTTTGTAAGAAAATATCCCGTGATGTCAGGAATACCGGCAATGCATAACTAGTCGGGTGTATAGTATGGAAGCGACTTCTAATATATTAATAATAATAAAATAAAATATATACCCGGGATTCTTGGATTGCATAACTATTCAGATGCATATTTACTTAAAACTATTACCCCCTATGCAAATATGTGTATGTAGGGTGTAAGAGTAGGGGTGGTGTGTTAGTTTGAAAATAAAAATAAAACACCGGAACCACGGGATTTATTCGATACAAAAGCGCTTTCCATAATAGCAAACATCTCCACTTTAGGTGAATATGCATCCAAATATCCGATCTCTAATTATGATACATGTGTGCGAAGTTGATAATTCCGCTGAAGGCGTTATTATCCGCGCGAGCCGTAGACGAGCGCGATAAGGAAGCCGAGAGTGTACGCTGGTTTTGTTTTTTCGCGCGCCGCGCTAGCGATGCGCGCGCAGGTGTTAATAAAGGCACTGGCAAAACCGCAAAAGAGCCCTTAAAAAAAAAAAAATTTTGACTGATCATAGTGTTGTCGTTTGTCAAATTGTAGTTTAGTTAGTATGGAATTAGAAAGTACAGTAGGCGTTATTATGTGCTAACCCCTCAAGTTTTTAAATGTTACACTGCTACAATATTGAATTCGTTACGAATAATCTAAAGAATACTTCAAAAAGAGTTTACTAGTTCGACTTGGATTCGAACCATCGCATTACCGAATGTCGCCATACTCATACCGGCAGTTGACACACTAGCCATGAGAATTGAGATGAAATTGTTATCCACTATCGTCCAAGTAGTTTATCTTTAGGTCTCTGTCTAATCGATAGATGTTATCATTTGAGGGTATCCATTAATTTTACTTACTTACGTTTTCTTTATAAAATTAATCCATACCCTCAAATTATAACTACAACGTTGTCTAGGGACTCGTTTGTGTCAGTTGGCAAAATATGTAATGACTAATGATAATTGTATTTATTATCAAATCTTTTCCGATAAAAAAAACAAACAGAACTTTTAAAAAAAGAAAAAAATATATAAAAGAAAATATAAATTGACAAGACTGGTTGACTGGTAGAGAATACCTTGTGGCATTAAGTCCGCCTATGTATCACTATTGTACATGAAGTTTAAATAAATAAATATAAATAATAAATAAAAAGATTTATTATCTTTACAATATATATGTTTTTTTAGTAAAATAAGATCAACATTTTGTTAAATAATAACAATAATAAATATTATTATTTTTTATTGATTTTTAAATTCTTTTTATATATTACTAACATAAAATAGAAAAATACTGTATATTAAAAAATGCGTACTGCATGACAGAAAACACATATTGTGCGTAGGATTCGAACCCCCAATATTATGCACGGCAAGCGGCCTTGAAACCTCCGGACAACTTAAACGTTGAGTATGACTACGTAAATGTTAACCTTATTATTGCTTGTCATTATATGCATTAATAAAAGTATTAACTTTTTATTGAATAGAAACAATATTTAAAACAGAAAATACTACATATACATATACTATATACATATACGAGTATACGCTTACAGTGAAACTTGTGATCATTGTGGCCAGGTGAAGACGTAAAATTGTGTACTCACACGGGCAGTATAAAAGAAAGCCCTCTATCGCATATTTACAACCCTCGTTTGCGGCTCGGGCCACAAATACCTGCGATTTCGGGCTTTCTTTCTTTTACAGCCCTTGGTAAGTAATGTACTATTATGATACTAGTGCGGTAAGTTGGTTTTTAGAAACGAGTAGATGAATGTAACCCCAGACGAAGTCGAGGGCTTACCATAGTCACGAGTTTGTAAATACCAATTTCTGCACGTGTGTCATACAATGTTTTTCAACACATTTGCGAGAAAACAGTAGAGTATATCGATGATCATACGTTGACAACTCGTAACCCACATTTTTATGCATTACGAGTTATCAATGGGAAGATTAGGCGCTAAATTTAAAAAACAAAATTATGTAATTATCTCATTTTGCGAAAAAATTTGAGTTACGAGTTGTCAACGTATGACCATCGATATAATGAAATAGAGTGCTTTTTATTAACATTGGATATATTTTTTTACCACATTGAGGACGGCTTATACTTCAAGGCTCGCGCAGACTGGTGCGATATCGCGGGCGCGACAGGCAGCGCGACCCTCGTCGCGCCCGCGATATCGCGCCAGTGTGTGGGGAATTCTAGATATCTTATACTTGAAGCATTGAAGTTTACCAAGCAGATAGTGGAAATGTGTTGTAGCAGAATAGTACATTATGATTAGAGATCGGATAATCGGATATTAGCTATGAAAGTATGGAAGCAGCTTCTTAAAATATTTTTTTGTAAGAAAATATCCCGTGATGTCAGGAATACCGGCAATGCATAACTAGTCGGGTGTATAGTATGGAAGCGACTTCTAATATATTAATAATAATAAAATAAAATATATACCCGGGATTCTTGGATTGCATAACTATTCAGATGCATATTTACTTAAAACTATTACCCCCTATGCAAATATGTGTATGTAGGGTGTAAGAGTAGGGGTGGTGTGTTAGTTTGAAAATAAAAATAAAACACCGGAACCACGGGATTTATTCGATACAAAAGCGCTTTCCATAATAGCAAACATCTCCACTTTAGGTGAATATGCATCCAAATATCCGATCTCTAATTATGATACATGTGTGCGAAGTTGATAATTCCGCTGAAGGCGTTATTATCCGCGCGAGCCGTAGACGAGCGCGATAAGGAAGCCGAGAGTGTACGCTGGTTTTGTTTTTTCGCGCGCCGCGCTAGCGATGCGCGCGCAGGTGTTAATAAAGGCACTGGCAAAACCGCAAAAGAGCCCTTAAAAAAAAAAAATTTTTGACTGATCATAGTGTTGTCGTTTGTCAAATTGTAGTTTAGTTAGTATGGAATTAGAAAGTACAGTAGGCGTTATTATGTGCTAACCCCTCAAGTTTTAAAATGTTACACTGCTACAATATTGAATTCGTTACGAATAATCTAAAGAATACTTCAAAAAGAGTTTACTAGTTCGACTTGGATTCGAACCATCGCATTACCGAATGTCGCCATACTCATACCGGCAGTTGACACACTAGCCATGAGAATTGAGATGAAATTGTTATCCACTATCGTCCAAGTAGTTTATCTTTAGGTCTCTGTCTAATCGATAGATGTTATCATTTGAGGGTATCCATTAATTTTACTTACTTACGTTTTCTTTATAAAATTAATCCATACCCTCAAATTATAACTACAACGTTGTCTAGGGACTCGTTTGTGTCAGTTGGCAAAATATGTAATGACTAATGATAATTGTATTTATTATCAAATCTTTTCCGATAAAAAAAACAAACAGAACTTTTAAAAAAAGAAAAAAATATATAAAAGAAAATATAAATTGACAGACTCGTTGACTGGTAGAGAATACCTTGTGGCATTAAGTCCGCCTATGTATCACTATTGTACATGAAGTTTAAATAAATAAATATAAATAATAAATAAAAAGATTTATAAAAAGATTTATTATCTTTACAATATATATGTTTTTTTAGTAAAATAAGATCAACATTTTGTTAAATAATAACAATAATAAATATTATTATTTTTTATTGATTTTTAAATTCTTTTTATATATTACTAACATAAAATAGAAAAATACTGTATATTAAAAAATGCGTACTGCATGACAGAAAACACATATTGTGCGTAGGATTCAAACCCCCAATATTATGCACGGCAAGCGGCCTTGAAACCTCCGGACAACTTAAACGTTGAGTATGACTACGTAAATGTTAACCTTATTATTGCTTGTCATTATATGCATTAATAAAAGTATTAACTTTTTATTGAATAGAAACAATATTTAAAACAGAAAATACTACATATACATATACTATATACATATACGAGTATACGCTTACAGTGAAACTTGTGATCATTGTGGCCAGGTGAAGACGTAAAATTGTGTACTCACACGGGCAGTATAAAAGAAAGCCCTCTATCGCATATTTACAACCCTCGTTTGCGGCTCGGGCCACAAATACCTGCGATTTCGGGCTTTCTTTCTTTTACAGCCCTTGGTAAGTAATGTACTATTATGATACTAGTGCGGTAAGTTGGTTTTTAGAAACGAGTAGATGAATGTAACCCCAGACGAAGTCGAGGGCTTACCATAGTCACGAGTTTGTAAATACCAATTTCTGCACGTGTGTCATACAATGTTTTTCAACACATTTGCGAGAAAACAGTAGAGTATATCGATGATCATACGTTGACAACTCGTAACCCACATTTTTATGCATTACGAGTTATCAATGGGAAGATTAGGCGCTAAATTTAAAAAACAAAATTATGTAATTATCTCATTTTGCGAAAAAATTTGAGTTACGAGTTGTCAACGTATGACCATCGATATAATGAAATAGAGTGCTTTTTATTAACATTGGATATATTTTTTTACCACATTGAGGACGGCTTATACTTCAAGGCTCGCGCAGACTGGTGCGATATCGCGGGCGCGACAGGCAGCGCGACCCTCGTCGCGCCCGCGATATCGCGCCAGTGTGTGGGAGCCTTTACACGTAATTCATTGAAATAAGCCATCACAACATTTTCAGAGAATGATTCTTCGAGTCTTCCATGCTATAAAATTATTGTAAATCGTTACATAGTGTTCTCGCGATTTTGGCGGCAAGAGACCGTTTTCTGCAATTTGCGCCTCATTCAAAATATCAGGTGGAGTAGATTCCATATTAATATCAGATTCCTCGTTTGAACTCATATTATTATTTTGTTTATAAATATCAGTCGGAAAGTCGCAAAAATCTTTGACGTTTCTAATATGAAAATGGCCCGAATTTGCAAATGGCGCCACATGCACGTGGTGAAAATGAGAACTACATCTTTCGTCTCATTTACTCTTTAGTATTAAAATGGAGGTTCTTGAGGCTTCCAAGGAGGTTCGATCAGTCAGCTTATTTATTCTCGTAATGTGAAACTCCTTGGTGGAATTCTTATAATATTTCATGGAAATTAAAAAAAAAAAACCGTATTATTAAAGTGAAACAAACGTAGGTATTGAGCAAAAGCGCTTCCAAGGAGGTTCGATCAGTCAGCTTATTTATTCTCGTAATGTGAAACTCCTTGGTGCAATTCTTATAATATTTTTTGGAAATTTAAAAAAAACCGTAAAGAACACGCACGGTGCTATACAAAGGGGTATGCGGTAAAATAGGTACTTAGGTGAGAGTACCTATTTTACCGCACGTTCCGTTGTATGGTGCGTAATTTTTAACTTTCGCACAATGTATACAGGCTTCGTAAATGCATTTTTTGAGCAAGTGTTGAAAAATATATTACAGAATTGTCCAAGCCCGATACATTATTATTATTATTTTAGTTCATAGTGTCTCACTGCAGGACAATCAATGCTAATCCTGTAGATGGGGCTATTTGATCTGGCTGTCGCCTATAATATATTATCGCATGAAAAATAAAGTAGCTACCTTCAGTTACGAGTACCTACAGCATTGCGTGCCGAATGTGATGCTCATATTCTGATGCAGCGTCTAACTGCAGCGATAAAAAGAAAAGTTTATTTTAATTTTAAAGCAAATCTTGCTTGTCTGCTGTTTATGTTTATTTGATCTTGCAAACATTCTAAATTGAAATAAACACATGAAAATATATTCTACCTCTGAGGGAAAGTTCTGGTACGTACAGTCAAGGAAATGGATGGAGTCTTCTTAACAGCAGATTTACACTATTAATTTTATTTATAACTAGCTTTTGCCCGCGGCTCCGCCCGCGTAGATGTCGGTTATCGCGTAAAAAAGTAGCCTATGTCCATCTCCGTATCCCAGGCTATAGCTCTGCCAAATTTCATGACGATTGGTTCAGCGGTTTAGGCGTGAAAACGTAACATACAGACAGACAGATAGACAGAGTTACTTTCACATCTTTTATATCTATATACTTTTATATAAAGCTGAAGAGTTTGTTTGTTTGTTTATTTGAACGCGCTAGGCTCAGGAACTACTGGTTGGAATTGAAAAATTATTTTTGTGTTGGATAGTCCATTTATTGAGGAATATTATAGGCTATATAACATCACGCTATAACCAATAGGAGCGGAGCATAAATGAAATATGTTGCAAAAACGGGAAAAAATATTCCTTTTTGAGAGCTTCCGTTGCGTGCGCTGCGTAAACGGTTTAAGTTACGCAAATATCATGTGTGATGGAATTGTTCCTCTTTAAAACTTCAAATAAAAGTTCGCGACAGCATATGTCTATCTTTTAAGATTAACTCACTATAACCTTTTTTTTATGGTACGAGTAATCAAATTTGTTCGAAGAGTTTTATCAACATTATATTAATCCTTATCCAAATAAATATGTTATTAATCACAAGTACGAGTATTTAAATGTAAACAAAATTGTCCTTCACATCACTTGATTTCAATCAACACCTTAGGAGATATCATAATTTTAAAATAACTCCGTAAGAAAATAAGTAGAAAATTCATTACTAGAGAGTGGTTTACACTCTCTCTCTTAGGTGACGCAGACGAAGTTGCGTGGGTCAGATAAATTATAAAGCTGAAGAGTTTGTTTGTTTGGTTGAAAGCGCTAATCTCAGGAACAAGATACTGATTCGAATAGAAAAATTATTTTAGTGTTGGATAGCCCATTTATCGAGGAAGGCTATGTAACATCACGCTATGATCCTTAGGAGCCAAGCGAAAAGAACAAAAGTCAGAAAGAACGCTAAGCGATAACGAAGTTGTAGCGCGAGCGAGCGACGGGATGCGATGCGATGGGTGGCCCGAAATTTCACGCGGACGAAGTCGCGGGCAGAAGCTAGTTTATAATATTAGTATGGATGTACGAACACGCTCGACAATTTTGTGCTGACGTCCGCGATCACATGTACTTACACTACATACATTATTACATGCGCATTACTGTAATTAATTCAGTTCAATAAAGCTGCTTAGTGAATACACATGTCGGTGTTTTCTTCCACTTGCCCGTGTTGTAGCCATTGCGCACGACTGATCAAGAATGAGAGTTGTTATTTTAATGTAGTCGGTCAATTCAGGTTCAGGTTTATAAAATGTTACAGAACATTAGCTTAGGTACACTGTATTATAATTTAACTAGCTTTTGCCCGCGGCTTCGCCCGCGTGGATGTCGGATAAAATCCAATGGGAACGTACTACCGGGATTGAAAGTACCCTATGACCGGGATTAAAAATTCTTTTGAGTAATTCAAAAACTTAAAAACTTTTGTGTTATTCAAGGCACACAGTAAAATTCTCCCCTAAAAACTTAATTACCCCTCATTTCCCTGTTTGGGATCAATTTTCAAAAACCCCATATATTCGTAATCCTTTGCCTTTTCCTTTGCCTAAATAGTAAATTTAGTGATTTTTCTTCGTAAATTAAGGACTTTTCAATTTCATCCCCCTTTTTAACCCTTCGGGGGTGGAATTATCAAATACGCTGAGACACATATAAATTAATTTTCAACCAATAGCCTACACACAAAATTTGAAGATCCTCACTTCAAAACTGACGGACTGTCATATATACTTCCATCCCCTATTTTACCACTTTAGAGGTGGAATTCCCAAAAATCCTTTTTTAGTGGATATTTTCTCTTCACAAAGAATACTTCCTCCAAGTTTCAAGTCTCTAGGTCCAGCGGTTTGGGCTCTGCGTTGATATATCAGTCAGTCAGTCAGGACTTTGAATTTTATATATATAGATTAACGACCCGTTTTCCTGACTACAACGCAGCTTAAACCCAGATGTGATTCTTTTGAATTGATATAGCTTTATAAAGTACTAGCTTTTGCCCACGGCTCCGCCCGCGTGGATGTCGGTTTTCGTGTAAAAAAGTAGCCTATGTCCTTCTCCATATCACAGGCTATATTTCTGCCAAATTTCATGACGTTCGGTTCAGCGGTTTAGGCGTGAAAACGTAACATACAGACAGACAGACAGACAGACAGACAGACAGACAGGTAGATAGATAGACAGACAGACAGAGTTACTTTCACATTTATAATATTAGTATGGATGTGTTGTATCAGGCTCAGGCGAGTCTCGCTGCGCACGGCGAGTACATCAACAGCAAGCTGAGCGCGCTCAACAAGTACATCGCGCGGCTGGACGCGGCGCTGCAGTGGTGCCGCGACAGCGACGCGCGCCTCGACGCCGCTGCCGCGCTGCCGCAGCCGCAGCAGCGGGACATCTCCGACAGCGTCGCTGTGAGTATGACCAACAGCAAGCTGATCGCGCTCAACAAGTACAGCGCGCGGCTGGACGTGGCGCTACCGCAGCCGCAGCAGCGGGACATCTCCGACAGCGTCGCTGTGAGTATGACCAACAGCAAGCTGATCGCGCTCAGCAAGTACAGCGCGCGGCTGAACGTGGCGTTGCCGCAGCCGCAGCAGCCGGACATCTCCGACAGCGTCGCTGTGAGTATGACCTACACACACACGCATAGATTGTTAACCAAGGGGATAAAGCAAAGCCTTAGGTCACAAGCACTATATTTAATCTAAGCTCGCCCCGAGAAGAATACTCAAATTTTCGCTACTTTTGCGAGATAATACAAAGCAATTATTAGATTGGTTTTCATTAAAAAAAACTGGCTAAGTGCGTGTCGGACCACGCACAATGAAGGGTTCTATAGGTGGGATGAATTTATCTCAAGAAAAAACTTAACATTGTAGTTGAAAAACATGTTCATTGTAGTTGAACAGAATTTTGGGAGAGCATGTTTTTCGACTGCAAATGTAATTTGGCCGACTATTACTCGGCAACTTGTAAAGCCTACTTAGCTGTGATAGTTTTCCTTTTAACTTCGTTATATATACCACTGCTGTGAATTTTTTCACGTACCCAAATACAACCATTTAGCTGGCGGGGACACACACACACACACACACACACACACTTGACTAACTAAAATTAGTACTTTAAAGCTTATTATTACGCAAATGGATACCTCAATCGAAAAATGGTTTTCACAACCTGCAATATATTTAAACGGCCTATCGAACGATACCCGATACAATGGGATAGACGAGTAATAAAATTCATCTCCACTTTACGTGTAAGGCGTACACGTAAAGTGGGGATGATATTTATTCAAGATTTTATTTTACCACTTTGTTGGCGTGATTAATATGTATACCCGTACCGAATACCAGCTTTCTAGTACTTAGAGTCTCTGAGCTAAGCCGCGGACAGACAGACAGACGAATAGACAGACAGACGCACATGGCAAAACTATAAGGGTTCCTTGTTTACTACGGAACCCTAACAATTTTCGAATGAATTTTTTGTTGAGGTTCCACATTCATATCTCATTATTGAACAGCGGGTTATACTGAGATTGAGTACGATATTATTGTGCGGCTATACCCAGGGCTATGATGACTTAGTTTAGTTTGGGTCGGCATGAAGGAGTTTACATTTAGTTGTCATTATCCCCAGGCGAGTGTAAAAGACCGCGAGTCTGAAGTGCGCGAGATCCTAGAGAACTACAACAACATGGAACGCGAGTGCGTGGCTGCCAAGCAGTCGGTAGCGAGCGACGTGCGCGACGCGGCCGCGCGCCTGCGCGACACCTGGAGCGGCCTGCGCGCGCGCCTGGCGCAGCTCGCGCTCGAGCAGCCCGCGCTCGAGCAGCTCGCGCCCGAGCAGCTCGCGCCCGAGCAGCTCGCGCTCGAGCGGCTCGCGCTCGAGCAGCTCGCGCCCTGCGCCGAGCGCCGCAGCTCTGCGGACAGCGCGCACAGCGGTGAGTGGCGGCTTTGCTCGGGGTCGCCTGAGCACGATTCTGTACTAACCACGAGCAAGCGATACGATCGCACACCTGACGACGACGCCTTTCATTTCGACAGTCCCACATTCATTGCGTTATTACGTTGCTGAGCAGACGAATTTTTAAACTTAATGAAGCAATGAATTAGCAACTTTATTCAAGATCTTTCATGTTGTGATTAAAAGTGTACTTGAAACGTAGTTAGGGTGCCGGTCTTTAAACATCCCTCAAACATTGAATACGTTTTCAGTCAGCTAAGCTCACTCTGTAAGTACGACCAAGAGTATCGTAACGTTTGCTCACACACTGTAACCGCTAGAATTGTCAAGACATGTCAGCTTTGGTGATGGTCTGTAGATGTACTGTTTGTTGGCAATAAACGATTGGGATACTAACAGCTCGTTTCATTCACTAATATGTAAGAATAATCGCTGTTTACTTTTAAATATTCACCTGTAAAGTGCACTAAAATGACGCTGGGTGCAGTTTGACGTCGAGCGTCGTTGTAGTAGGCACAATGTCGCACGCACGGTTTGTGTTTGGTAAAGGTAGCTAACGAAATACTAACACTCAAAATAATGTAGTTTGACTAGTAGAGTAACTTCCAAGCTTGCAACACTATTGCAGCGGTTTACATGATATTATCAAATCAAATGCGCGGGCTGATTGAAGCGGCTAATGCCGTGTTATGTTTACATACGTTGTTTGGACACAACAGTGTGCAATTAAAAAAAAAAATTACGACAGATGCTACGAACTACTATAACGTTAAAAAATCTTCTAAAAATTATCACCTTTGTGTTTATAGAAAAATTTCATTTATCTTATCATGCCGCACGACTCGTGAAACAGCACGATTATTGTATCACTCTAGTGCGTGTATTGTGGCAGGCGAGGGTGGGGGAGGGGGGAGGGTCAGGCGTGACAAGTTTTTTCATTAAATTGTGGCGCGAGGAGACCTCAGACATCACTCGCACTGATACGACGATTTGTACGATGGGATATACGCAGGGAGTGATGTTCATGACATATTTGTAACTAATACAATTATGTATAAAAACACTGTATCCAGCAGACATTTTGAGAGCAATCCAACGTAACAATACTCTGCTAAAACACCGCCGGTAATACTACAGACACATAAACATACAGGTAATCTCCTAACGCATCTGCTCTCGCGGGATATCATATACCTACTCAGCTGATAAGCCATCGGCGAAGTACCGCTTTGAGTGTGCCGCGCTGAGCATCGAATCCCGCACTGCAGCAGAAATGTCTGAATTATTCTCTTTCAGCCGTTTTCGCAGTTAATATATGAAGGCAGTCTCATTGGCCCCTCAGTGCTCATATAAATCTACGTAGGAGCTTTCATGTCTAGTATGCCTGCCGTTTTACTTAGATACCTCGGCTTATATTGAAAGTCAACGTCTGTCTGACAGCATGAAACTTAATATCTAACTTTAAATCTGCTTGCAATGCGACCCTCATTGTCTATCATACGTGGCAATGCCACGCGGCCCGCTCGCAGAAAAAAAATAGTTTTTTTTCGGAACATAGAGAGCCAACTTATCTAAAACTGCAATCCAAAAAATGTTTGGCAGTAGTGTTAGTTCTGCCTTTAATAAAATAAAAGTAGCGGCAGTGAATCACGTGGAGCGCGCGCCTATAAAACGCAGCCGGCATTCGTTCGGCGGCGGCGGCGCGGCCACGACGCGGCGAACACATCGCTCCAGATGAGTGTGACTAGCACACGGGTCATGCGTCACGCGTGTGACGTCACGGTCTATTCAATTATTTGCCAACAATTGAATTACGAGCCTTTTTTAAAAGCGGGTAACGTACGTTTGTAAATAAATTTACGTTATCAACGTCATCTTAACCAAAAGGTGACCACTGCTGGTCACAGGTCAAGCCTGCAAGCATCGCCATAACGAACATCAACACATCAATTGTGATAAAACTTATTAATCGTACCTAATTCTATAAAGGAATGAATATTATTGTTATACCAATATCGCTTGTTAAATTGCGCACGTTATGTTAAGTTTATGATGATAGTGCAGTCAATAACATATGCGGGGGGAATTAATATCGGCCGGTACTTGTTCTCAAACAGCAGAATAATAGGAAGGCATTTGCATGCCGAGACGTGAGCTCATTTCCACTACAAACAGAGCGACGCGGCGCGAGCCATGAGTGACGAGCGGAGGGATCTATAACTCATAAGCCGAGGCCGTTACTACTGCTCTCAGGCCGAGAGGGCGAGCGAGGACGGGTGCGGTACCTATAAATGTTTTTTGTCTTACAATAGGATTTTGCCTTTAAATTGCATCTATATAAAACAAACAGGTGCGTTTGACCTACTTTGATCAGTATCATAATATTGTACAATAAACACCAATAGATCTTATCCAGTCAGTCTAATTTCTTGCAATAAGTATGGAAGAATAAGACATGTTGCGCCAAACAAATTGAGCTAAGATGATGATGATAAGATTGGCAGGAGAATGATGATGGTGTATCTTCATTTTACTGTCAATTATATGGTAATCATGATATTCGAGTAACATTAACAGGTACTAGTCTTGTTACCGCAATTGGGTAGAACGGGCTTTGTTTGACTGAGAAGGTCCGCGGCCTCCCGTCGCTTGCACCTCACCGAATATTCTCACAAAGCTTGTAAATTTCCTTATTATTAGCGAGTTTGCGACTAACGTTCAGTTGAGCTGGAATGCAGCGCACTACCAGCTTACAATGACGACGCTCGGAGTGATTCTAAATGCTAAATATTTTCGCTGAACAACTGGCAACGGCTCCTTTACTTATTCATTTCTTGCGAAGCTTAGAAAGTGGGTCGCCTGAAAGAGACACGGCCTACTTATCTGGGAACGTCGCTCGAAGACGAAAAAACTGGAATAACAAACAATAGGCGGCGTGCGCATTGTGGCGCGCGCGAGTAGGCGCGGCGAGGCGCGCACAAAGCTCGGATCTGGGCCGCGCGATGAGAGGCGCCGTAATCAGCGCCAACACTCGCTGTTTCATTTGTACGAGTAACTGCGATACTACTCACAGAAACGTTCTCAACGGTTTCTTAGGAACGCAGCGACGGGAATTACTACGGACTAGGGCTTCCATTACGTAATTACGTAATTACGCAATTACGTAATTACGGACAGATTTTAGAAATCTCACAAATACGTAACTGAAGAGCTGCAGTCCGTAATTACGTAACTATAGGATAATATTAATTAATTTAGGTACCCATTTATTTAGTTCTATAGTTTCTGCCTACTCCATGGGAAAAAGGCATGGGTTTATCTGTGTATTTACAATTTACCTTAATTTAGTTAACCTACGACTTACATTATGACAACACCAAAACCCTTTCTGTGGGTATCCCCCGAATTCCCGGGGTTTATTTTATAACTTCCAATTTGAGTCCGCAAGATTTAATTTCTTAGTCGTACAGAATAGAGTTCATTGTTGACCAATCGGGAAACGAAGGGAATCCCCGTTGGTTGTGGATAGTTCGGTACGTAACACAATCAAAGTTTATAAGTGTTTCGCAAGTATTTGATCTACCTCGTAGATAATAAAGTTTAATATTGTGGATTGAGCAAGCTAAGGGAACTCCCTACATTTTTCTTTACTTTCGTGAATTTAGAAACAATCTCAATACTCGGTACTCAGTCGTCTTACGTACACCTGCGAGATACTGTCCTGCCTGGTCTAAGCTTATTTTATTGACTTTTGTGATTTTGTGTATGTGCCGCAAAGTTTGACGCTTGGTTTTCAGAAGCTTTTCATTACAAGTTTCTAAGTAGATATCACCATACACGAGTAGAGATACTTCAACGAAAATGTAAGTACCTATTTTAACATTACTTTACTTGTCTACTTACTTTGTTTCTAGGGTATTGTGTGAGAGTTTATACATATAATTTAGTAGTTGATTTTATATTGTTGACGGCACGGTTGGCGCAGTAGTTGAGTGATTGGCTGCTGCGCTGCGGGTCACGGGTTCGATTCCCGTACGGAACAAATATTTGTATGACCTACAGATAGGTGTTCCGGGTCTGGGTGTCCTGTGTATGTTAGTTTACATGATTGTGAGTGCACCCACGATACAGCAGTAATTCCTAGTGTGGTGCGACGTTTAAAAAAAAAAAAAAAATATGTGCGATTTTATTTTATTGTTGCTTGTTAGATGTCTGTGCAAATAGACATTGATTATGAGTTCACGGTACGTATGTAAATGTATCCCGTTTTAAGTGTAGTGCCTAACTATAGATGCTATTTATATGTATTACCTAACTATTAAATTATGAAATATTTATATATTGTTTTAGGTCTGCAGTAAAGAAGACTATTTATAAGGAGTTTTTGAACAAACGCACACAATCAGCTATATGGGAACACTTTTTGAGGGCTGAAAATGGGCAAAGTGTCCAATGTAAACATTGTCAAAAAATTTTGAAGACTCCTGGTGGTGCTACTGGAGCACTACATACACATATGCGTGCTAAACATATTGGCGAGATGTCACAAGAGCAAGATGCGCAAAGGGCAAGTACTTCATCGTGCTTTCAAGCAAGAAAAAGTTTAGAACCTCCATCGAAGAAAACTAAACTAACGGATTACTTTTCCACTGAGTATTCCTTGGACGTTATAGTGACTAGAATGGCAGCATTGGATGGCATCCCATTAAGCAAATTTTGTACTTCTGAAGATCTAAGGTATGTTTTCAAAAAATCTGGCTATGATCTACCGAAATCTCCTTCAACTATTACCAAAATTGTCCTGGAACAGAGTTGTGCCATAAAAAAACAAATAATAAATCAGTTTAAAGATATGAAGTCCCAAAAAAAACGGTTTACTATAACGTTTGATGAATGGACCTCTACCCGGAACCGGAGGTATATGAATATAAATATTCATAATAAAGACCTAGAACCAGCTAAATATAAAAATTTAGGACTAGTAAGGATAAAGGGTTCAATGCCAGCTCACGTTGGAACTGTACTGTTAGAAAATCATCTAAATGACTTTTATTTGAAACTTGAAGATATAATTGCATTCACAACGGACGGAGCCAGTGTTATGGTTAAAATCGGCAAAAATTTTGATGGTCACCATCAGTTGTGTTTTGCTCACGGAATACAACTTGCAGTGCTGGACGTATTATATAAGACACGGAAAAGTACAACTACTGAACCAGAACTAGAAGATAAAGCTTCAGATACTGACACTGAAGAAATTGAAGAAAACGATGGCGGACTTTTCATAGAAGTACCTAGAGTTCTAGAACCAGAGTTTCTGTACAAAGATATTATAGTAAAAGTAAGAAAACTTGTTAAATCATTCAAAAAATCACCACTGAAGACCGATTTGTTGCAAAAATATTCTTTACAAGAGCATGGTAAAAGCCTCGATCTTATACTAGACTGCAAAACGCGATGGAACAGCTTATCAGATATGGTTGGACGATTTCTGAAATTGAAATCAAGTTTATTTAAGGCTTTATTAGACTTAAAATCAAATATAAGTTTCACAGACACAGAAATACAAGATCTACATAACATTCATCATAGTTTAGATATAATAAAAACTACAGTGATGGCATTGTGTCGCCGTGACTCGAATTTGTTAGCAGCAGATGCTGCGCTTCAGTTTATGTTAAATAAGCTTGATGCTCAGTCCAATGGGCTCAGTGACAAGCTTGCTGTATCCCTTAGAAAAAGAATAAAAGAAAGGCGAACAAATGTGTCTGGTGTCTTGCAGTATTTGCATAATAATGAAGAATATTATAAAACCGAAGAAACAGAAACTTTTACAAAACCGACGTCGGATTATATTAGAACATATGTTGCAAACTTATTAGAAAGGCTCAAATTTACACCGCCTACAAGTACACAAATGAGTTTAGATTCCGAAGCAGATGACAATGATGCTAATGATGGTTGTGGCGACGAGTTGACTGTTGCACAGCAACTAGAAAAAGAAATACAGAAAACTATGTCTACAGTAAACAAATCTGGAGTAAACACAGATCTTGAATCCATCATCAGAGTTGAAATGTGTACCTACGATAGCACTGGCGGCGGTCGTGAAGTTTTCCTAACAGCAGCTTATAATTATTTACTATGTATAATGCCTACTAGTGTTGAAGCAGAACGGGCATTTTCTTCTGCCGGCTATCTTTGTTCTAAACTAAGAAGTTCCCTTGGTGACAGAACATTGCATTCGTTATCATTTATGAGATCATATTATCAAGAACAAAGATTGGAAAAATAACCATATTTTATATTGTTTCTTACTTTTAAACCATTTGTGCGTGGTACATGTTTTGTTTGAATTGTTGATTGAGTTTAGTCAAAATCAAAATCGTCAATCAAACCAAAATATTACATTTTGATTTGATTGACGATTTTGATTTTGAGTTTAATTTTAAAATTATCATTTTAATCTGTAATTTACTTTTAATTCCTTAATATTATATTTTTTTTCATTTGAAGTTGTTTGATTTTTTACTTCTAAAATACGTAATAAGCCCAGAATTTATCGTGCTTTAAAAAATCAAAACAGTTAAGTACGTAATTACGTAGTTACGTAATTGAAGCATCAAAATGCGTAACTAGTTACGTAATTAGCAAATCCGTAATTTTGGAAGCACTACTACGGACTATCACGGTCTGGACTTTTGTCACGAGAAATGCGACATTAACAAGTAAGAGCCCGAGATTAAAAGGAGTAGTTTCTCGTTAGCTGTTAGCTGGCAACACCGACCTGTAGCCAGGTGTTGGTGATTCGGTTATGAATCGCTTCGTCGGTAGCTTTAATAAAATGGTTCGGCGAGGTGACCTCGACACGATCGTGTTTTAATGATGGCACCTGGGTGGGCACCTGGCGATGCTCCCCCTCGCCCCTCCCGCGAATATAATTAATAACTGAATATTTGAGTGTTATTAGAATTCAAGCAGTCTTTTACATGCAATTTCGCCAAACGAAGTGCCAGTCGGGAGGCAAGAGGGGTGATGATGATACCTATTATGGAAAAATTACTTTTCGATATTTGAGCAGTAAAAGAAGACACAATTCATTGATTCTCTTTAAGGTTTGAAGTAAAGTAGGGGGTGGGTGAGAAACTCATTGGCATTTGTACATACTTTTTTTTCAAACGGGGAAGTAGGTACCTATTCTGATAAATTAAATTAATAAGTACACTTATTGGAATTAATTAAAACGCTTTTTTACTGACTGACAAAATAGTGTCAGTAAATAACATGCATCAAAATAAAAAACCGGCAAGTCTAGGATGTCACACAGCAAGCGTAACGCGCGTTGACGCGATTCCGCGAATAGTTGCCGCGCCGTAGCTACACACGCGTCGCCCACCCCCACGATGAAGATTGTTTTATTGCTTTTAATCATCCCTGCGAGTGCGTGGATTACGTAGGTCCGTAGTGTAGGTATTTTTGCGAGTCTGGTAGCATCAAATAAACGCTCCAACAAACAGGCGCGACACAAAGGTACCGCGTGTTGCGTTACGAGCGGTGCCTTTGTGTCCGCGCCTGTTTGTAGGAGCCTTAAATACATCACAATCAGTGTAGAACTGTGTGAGTCAGTGTGACACTAGGGAACTATCTAATTGCTCGTGGTCGCAACCCATCTCAACATGGAGTAGACGATTCTTTAGGTAACTCCACCGAGTGCCACAGATCGCTCGGGATAGACCTACTGTTGTGTGATATGACTCAGCGTGTCGAGATCTCGTCCCGTCCCTAAACATAATTCACGAGAGAAAGAGGAAATATGCGAGCACCACGTCAGTGCGGCGCAATGCACCACAGCCACGCGCTTTGTCAGCCAAACAACGGCAACACTAAATTGTGCGGTCGACATCAACCTTAACATACAGCAATAGAGGCCAGAACATCAATTTCCGAGATCAGCAATAAATATGCTACCAGAATATTCTTGCACTTATCATAGACTTTATGTTTACGACCATAGATGTTATATTGAACAATCACTGAGTTGACAGTAAATGTGCAGCCCGGTGTCAGGAATGTGTCGCGCGGTCGTTTCGCGCGGATCCGAAGTGTGTCGGAACGTAAAAGTTTTATATCACGAGGTGTTTGTTGTTCATTTTTTAATGTGTTCTCTGTCGGTATGCTGTAATGTGAGAGGAATTTAATGTCGGCGGAATTCAGTAACTGTGTAAAAAAGGAATTTTGAGTTTACAAACACCTCGCGCGATACTAATTCAAATTCTTCAAATTGTGCGTAACTTTTTAGCAAAAACAAAAGACTTTTATCAGTCTAACGTGTATGTGTATCTTTAATAAAAAGGAGTTACATACTAAGTTTGACTTGTAATGTTATGAAAGTACCTACCTGTCTCTAAATACACAGATAAAAAAAAATCTTTATGCAGATGATTTACAAATTTACTCACGAGCTCCTCTTGGAAATCTTTCAGAAGCTATCTTAACAATTAATCTTGATCCGGCCCGTATATGTGAATGGAGCAAGAGATATGGACTTATGGTCAACCCCATAAAGACGCAGGTTGTTGTGGTGGGCAGTTCTAGGACTGTATCTAGGATTGACTGGACGACTCTTCCCCAAATTTCTTTTGGCAACTCAGTTATTCCGTTCAGCGACAAAGTGAAAAACCTGGGGATTATCATAGACAAGAACTTTTCTTGGACTGCTCAGCTACAGGAGGTTAGCCGCAAGCTGTTTGCTTCCGCTGCGTCTTTGAGGAGACTGCGTAATTTTCTACGGACTGCCACCAAGATTGCGCTTGCACAATCACTTCTTCTACCCCTCCTTGATTATGCTGATGCCAGCTTTCTTGACCTTACTCAAAACCAACTCGATAAACTTGATCGGCTTCAAAATTTCTGTATTAGGTTCATATACGGTTTACGCAAATATGACCATGTTTCCGAATTTCGTATGAAGCTTAAGTGGTTACCAATTCGCCTTCGCCGGAATGCTCATATTCTTTCCCTTTTGTATAATGTGCTCTTTTCCCCTTCCACCCTTCTCTATCTTAAAAAACGTTTCCAGTTTCTTTGCGACTCCCACACGAAATTTTTAAGGTCATCAGATAACTTGAAGCTTAAAATGCCCATGCATTCCACAACTTTCCTTGACAAATCCTTTACTGTCCATGCCGCTCGTTTGTGGAATGCATTGCCAGATACAATAAAACGCGCGCAATCGCTGCCTATGTTTAAGAGACTCGTGAAGGAACATTACTTGTTGTTGTGATTTTGTTCTCGTTGTTTACTGTAATAATCTAGTCTTCATTTGTTTTATTTGCTTATTTAGTTAGTATGTATGTATCTAATATATATCTGTGTATCTATTATAGGATATTGTACTGTTATACTTTTTATATTTGCACCAACGACAACCCCATTTTATGTCCATAAATTCACTGTCCATGCCAAGGTTGCCTGGAAGAGATCACAGTATGCGATAAGGCCGCCCATTGTATATTTTATAGTGTATAAGTTTTCTTTTCTTTTGTAATGTGTAATCTGATGTACAATAAAGTATATATAAATAAATAAACAATCATTTTACTGGACTCGTTTAAAAATAACAAATTAATACACTGATCAGTAAAAAATACTGTTCACAAGACGAAGAATGGTCTCAGACTTGCTACTAAGTGCTACCTTTATAACATAAGTACTAGCTTTTGCCCGCGGCTTCGCCCGCTTGGAGATCGGACATCGTAACAAACAAACTGGTTTCATGTAAACCTACCCAATAAACATTTAGGCGTCAATTAGAGCTTGTTTTAGAACTTAACGAGATATAAAGACGCTACAGCAGCAGCACTTACAACTTTTGGCGACAAAAGAGCGTAGACAAGCAAAATATTTCACTTAGAGCTATACCACAGAGTTACAAGGGCGATAACCGGATGAGTTTAAAGGTTATAGACATACAGCAGCAACTATTAACACAAATACGGGCTAAGCATCTTGTGTTATGGGTTTAAGTTAATCATGCAACTATAAGATCTAAATAACAAGTAAGCATTGACTACAACCCCTTAAAGTGCTTTGCAAGCGATAATAAACTCTTGCCAAGAATCAAAACTTGCACAAAAGCAATAATTACCACTACCAGTTCTACAATGGTACTCATAAACTCTTTTGTACTACCAAATGCCTAAAGACGTACAAAACTCTCTTATGTTACTTAGAGTCAAACAGTAGGAACATTTTTCGCTATCATAGAACTTCCAGTGCCTATTGTGGCTTCTGTATACCTTTAGGTAAAGTAAAAGAGTAAAATACCACTTCTGTACCCCTTGTTTGTTCACCTGATGTTGATATCAATGGCGACGCAACTAATGCTTGGAAACGTCAAAGTAGGACTGGTAGAAATAATCAAAAATTGTCGAGAGAATATCATAATTTTTCAAACTACAACAAAATAAATACAAGAAAATGTGATTGTGAGTGATAGTAGTCAAGCGGGAGTTTTCTGCGTGAAAGTGGAATTGGGTTCCGTACAAGATTTTCCAGAAAATGTGTGTGAAAAAAGAATGTTGGCCAATTTTAGCTAGTATTCATCAAGTTGATGTGGATCCATTTGTCATTGGTGTCTATTTCGGAACTGGAAAACCAAACAACTTAAATAAAAGATTATTTAGAAGAATTCGTCATTGAGACTTATTTTATTATTTATAATTTTTGTAGCATTTTAAAATGGTTTTAATGCCGTCAGACCAACTGCTACCACTCCAGGAACACTTACATAAAAAATCGCGCGTAGACGTAATATCTATTAGCGCGTCTTAGGCACAGTTTATTCCTTTCCCACCGGAACACACTATCAAATAAGTTACGAAGTTAACGTTTCGAAGAGTAACTTTTCCATTTTATTTAATTCTTCAATACTGTTGATTGGTGCGACACTGAATGGTATATTTTCAGCACGGGTTTTTGACATACCCAGAGAAACAACTTCAGTTTCAGTTTGTTGAGTTGCGATTGCACATTACCAATTTGGACAAAAATGCTAGACATTTTGAGCATAATTTTTTTACTATGAATAGTTGTCGCTATCATTTTATCTTGTTTTTCTAATAACTGACGAATATTATCGAAATCTTTATCGATATCACTACTTTCTAAAGTTTCATTGATAGCAACATTATTTTGGCCTACATTCATCAAACAGAAGGAACCTAGGATTTCATTACCTGACGACGTCAAAATAATTAGTGACGACTCATTGACTTTATTAGTTACAGTAATTACTGATGACGTTGAGTTATCAGGTACAGTGAAGACGGGTTGGTTGTGAGGTTCACCACATACGGCGGAGTGAGTTTTCATGGTCTGCATACTGAAAAAAAAAAAAAACTTAGTGGGTATCAATGTTTTGTATGGGTTTTTGAATTTTAAATCCTCTTTTTTGGTCATCACTTTCGTGTTCTGTGCGCTCTATCGTAGTTATTTAATCTGAGAATCAATAAGAAATATGAAAATTTGATTTTTCATAAGAACATTTTTTTTCTTTGTACACTTAGTTATTTAAACATCATACATCATCAACATAGATAACAGATAACAGGCCCAAATTATGAATATTATTGCTATTACTATCGGTACTTATCACAAAATATCTCCTCTACTATACTGGTGACTTGTAACTATAAGTACCTAAACTAAAATTAAAAAAAAAAAAAATTGTACTCTTAAATTGTAAAGAAAAACTATGTAGGTATATACTCGATTTGGTTGTGGGTTTAGGCAGTTACTACGGATCTCTAAATTCATTTGGTCACCATGTTTAGGTTACGAATTGATTTGACTAAGGTTAAAAAAACATAAGAAAACACGGTTTAACTGAAGTATTTTGCATCATTGTGTTCTAATACTACTAGCACGATACCTTAAACTATAATAGGTAACGTTTTATTAGATTATTACAAAAGTTTTATGTTACTCCATATCTAATAAAATATTTCTTTTCAGTAAATAGACAACAGACATCGAGCGCTTGAATAATTTGTTAATAACACATATACTTATTCACAGTGTACTTACCTTCGCAGTAAAAAGTTAAGTTCTGTGACCGCTAAGTTGAAACTAAAAGATTACTTTTAATTTCACTTTCACAAACGAATGGCGGCATTTTGGATCCGTCAAATATTAATATACGCACTGTTCGCAAATAAAAACGAGAAGTAAATTATATTGATGAAATAAAAAAAATATCCTTAGATGTTAAAAATGTTAGCACCTGAGGCAGTTTTTATAGCCTTTGTAGATCTATACTAGAGCTCAAAGCGTTAATAATCACCTATTTGCCACCCTCTTATAACTTAAAAATGTAGTGAACGCCATTGTAGTTCTACTGTATCGCTTAAGGAGTTAGTATTCAACTATTTGCAGCCTTCTTAGCACCCAAGAAAATAATAAGCGATATTTTACTCTATTGTACCACTATGGAGTTAATTTTCGCCTATTTACCACGTTTTTATCCCTTGTAGTTTCAGCTATTCCTATTATAGCTCTCTTATTGCTTTATGATACCTCTTAATCTATTCTTTAACTCTGCTTTACCGCCAGTAAGCAACCTAAGGTGATAAAAAAGTGTGCCCATTTTGGGGGTATAGTAGAGTTATAGCGTGCTCTAACTCTGAATGCGTAACACCTATTTATATCTTTAGGATCTGGTTAGCGCTCTAATAGATTTAACTCTTGCCTTAGCGCCTAAGTGTTAGTTGGGTAGTACCTAGGTTCCATTTTTTTCGGTTACTGCTCAGAAATTGAACAGAATACCGTCTTGTATGCAAGCAACATACTATCGGGATAAAAAAGTAGGTGCCCTATGTGCTGTGCCAAACGTCATCCCAATCCGTTCTGAAACCAAAGCAAAACAAACTCACTTTCGCATTTATAATATTAGTTAGATTCTTGATAGATACGTACCTACGTATTTACAAATATGTGACACTATTATAGTGTATAAATAAATAAGAAATAAGCATCACCTTTGTACGTATTTTTCTGTTCCTTTCTTCTTGTCTGTTTATATGTGTGTACATAAATTGTTAAATAAATAAATAAATAAACATACTTAGGGCCGGTTGTTTCAAACAGTTCGTTAACGTAACATACGTACGTCAAATATTAACGATTACATTATGATGTTTTAACGTACGTCAAATACAAAGCGTTGTTTCACTGCATAAAAAACCGATCGTCAAACTTCAAATGTCGAAGAATAAAATGACGTTAACCAGTGGGTTACTGTAATCGTTATTTTTTAACGAACGTCAAGGGCATAATTTTGTGAAACAACGGTTTGACGATAGTTAGCGCCATTTATGACGGATACGCGTGCGTCAAGTGTACGTGAAACAACCCGCCCTTAATAAAGTCCTTCAATGCTATATTTAACGGCATACAAATGCGTGTCGGTCACAAATGGTTTTTATATCGCCGCAGCCGAGAGGCTCTCGAGACGAGCGGCGTATTGGGCAGCACTTGTGCAAATGGTGTCGGGGCCTTGTGCAAGTGATGTTGGGGATCCTGTGCAAGTGACTTTGGGGGCTACTGGCCACGACACCACTAATAGTAGCCGCAAGTATAATTATAACTATAGATTAGGCTTAAAAATTAAGGCGGAGATCATTTGAATAATTGTGCCATCATTCTTGAACCACAAAATACGCATGACAGGCACCAGCGGTTTCTCAATAATTCATAATGGTTTTAATTCAACATTTTAAGCGGTGAAAGTATAATATAGTGAATCGGTAATTATATTTTTGAAGCATTTGGGGTTGAAACCATCGGGCCGTGGGGTCCGGGTGCCGGTAACCCAAGGGCTGGCTTTTACTTTGGCCGGAGGCTTGCCATACAACGTGGCAATGTCGCCAGTCTCTTGGATACATTACCAGTCGACAGCGATGCGGAGGAATTTTTCGTCGCCATATTTTAGTTTGTTACCTATTAGTTTTAGTTAGCTAGTTAAACGCTATGAAAAGTTAGTACTTTTGTTATAAAGGTAACACTGAGCAGCAAGTCTGAGACCATTCTTCGTCTTCTGAAATAGTTATTTGATAAGCAAGGCTGCAAAGTTATTTTTTTGGCGCGAGTACTTGTATCGAAACCTGAGCAAGCGTTTAGTTAGTAAGGATATTTTTTATTTATTTAAGTAGCTTATTTTAATTATTATAATATAACGACAACACGACACGTAACGACATGCTACGCGGACGCAGAGCCAAGACAGCTCTCATGCGGAAAAGCATATTCTGCAGAGCCCCGCAAATTTATAATAAAAAATAAAAAAACAATTAGAGTTAGATTTAGCTGGATTTAAGGAGCAATTTAAAGAATTTTTATGTAATAAATGCTACTATAATTTGAATGACTACCTACATAAATGATACTGACATATTAATTTAATTCCATTATTATTTATATTATTTAATTTCTAATCTGACATCCCTTTTTGCATTTGGACTTTATTGATTAATCTTTTTATTAATAATAATTTATCACCAATGTAATATGTGTAACATTTGTACGCCCATGTGGTAGAATGTGATGAGACAATCTATGTGAACTTATGACCATGTTATATACATACCGACTATGTTCTGACAAATAAATGATTATGATTATTATGATTATTACTAGCTTCTGCCCGCGACTTCGTCCGCGTTAAATTTCTTGTTCCCCCGACCCACCCCGTCGCAACACATTGCCTGCCTGTGCTTTTACTTCGTTTTCGCATAAACTTTCATTTAAAAAAAAATGGTGTTCTAGTTAATAGGAATGTAATTCTTCCTCAAGAATTGGGCTGTAAAATGCAAAAAGATTTTTTTCAAATCCAACTCGCAGTTCCAGAGATTAGCGCGTTCAAAAAACAAAAAACCGGCCAAGTGCGAGTCGGACTCGCGCACGAAGGGTTCCGTACCATCCATGCAAATCCTTATCCTTACTAATATTATAAATGTGAAAGTAGCTCTGTCTGTCTATTTGTCTGTCTGTCTGTATGTTACGTTTTCACGCCTAAACCGCTGAACCGATCGTCATGAAATTTGGCAAACATATAGCCTGGGATATGGAGAAGAACTTAGGCTACTTTTTTACGCGATAACCGACATCCACGCGGGCGGAGCCGCTGTCAAAAGCTATCCATACTAATATTATAAATGTGAATGTAGCTCTGTCTGTATGTCTGTCTGTCTATCTGTCTGTATGTTACGTTTTCACGCCTAAACCGCTGAACCGATCGACCTGGGATATAGAGAAGGACATAGGCTACTTTTTTACGCGATAACCGACATCTACGCGGGCGGAGCAAAAAAAAAACGGCAAAAAAATCATATCCGTTGTATGGGAGCTCCCCTTAAATATTATTTTTTTCTGTTATTTTAGTATTTGTTGTTATAGCGGCAACAGAAATACATCATATGTGAAAATTTCAACTGTTTAACTATCACGGTTCATGAGATACAGCCTGGTGACAGACGGACAGACAGACAGACGGACAGCGGAGATTTAGTAATAGGGTCCTATTTTACCCTTTGGGTACGGAACCCTAAAAATTAACTCTTCAGCTTTAGAATAGACTACCTCGCAGAGTTATTCATTATTTTGCTGCGGAGTTATTATAAAACAGTTATATCTCCTAAGATATTCATTGAAATTAAATGATGTAAGGGCAACTTTGTTCAAAATTAAATACTTGTGATGAATAACGTATTTATTTGGATAAAGATTAATACCATGTTTATGAAAACTCCTTCGCAAATAATGCATTAATTTAGAACAAATTAGATTACCATAAAAAAGGTTACAGTGAGTCAATCTTAAAAGATAGACACATGCTGTCGCGGACTTTTTTTTTTTGAAAATTTAAAGTGGAACAATTCCATCATACATTATATTTTCGTAACTTAAACCGTTTACGCAGCGCACGCAACGGAAGCTCTCAAAAAGGAATAATTTTTCCCGTTTTTGCAACATTTTTCATTTATGCTCCGCTCCTTTTGGTTGTAGCGTAATGATATATAGCCTATAACATTCCTCAATAAATGGACTATCCAACACAAAAAGAATTTTTCAATCCCAATCAGTAGTTCCTGAGATTAGCGCGTTCAAACAAACAAACAAACAAACAAACAAACTCTTCAGCTTTATATATTAGTATTAGTATAGATTATAAATTTTAAGTCGTTAATTGATTTGAAAGAGTATCAGCATTTCAACGGCGTACAAGGGTGGGCATACTAACCTTTAAAATGCCGACATAGCGGCTTCATATCAGTGTGCGCCTATATCGTCAGCAACCTGTGTTAGACGCTAACTGACGTGTAATTGAGCGCGTGTATTGTCTGCATAACAAGATCAATCAACTCGTTAAGGGCGCCTTACACTCGTCCGCTCACCGCATGAATCATCGCGGGTACTCGCATGCACTCTTATTCACGCTCATTATATTATGCTAATAACGTTCGCGTGGGTGAGGGGACAAGCATGCATATGCAACAATATGCAGGGATGTAAGGTCGAGGGTCGAGTTAGGACTTTAATCAGCACTAATTTAAAAAAAGTAAAGTATCTGTGTAATTGAACCTAGTGTGTGTGGTCTTGGATGGGTCATGGTTTCCGGTGGTGGTTGCTTGTAAAGGTAAACTAAAAAAGACAAAATAATAGTTTTGCTCGAAATAAAATAAAAAGTGTTATTTTATTTTTGATGCTTATTTATTTTTTCTCTTTCAGGTAAGTACTCTATAGATTGTAATCCTGCCTGCATCGGTAAGATATTACTTTATATTTGTCACGACAGCGGAGCGAGCGTGCGGACCGCTCACTGCTCCACAAACTCAGGCTAAGCGCTCAAACACCATTACCGACGGTTGTAAAAATAAGAATTATTTGTTTTTGCAACTTTAACTGCACTCGGGAGCAATTAAGTCTTTTATAAATCTACTATTTAACTTCACGGCGATCTGAAATATAATTAATTAAACAGAGTTTCTTACATACACGTACTTTATTAACATCGCGGTTTTTTAGAAATAGAACAAATTAATATTTTTTGTTAATAGGATTATCTCGCCTTACTGTTAGCAACACAGAAATTTCACTTTTCTTTTCGCGCGCGTTCATGACATCGCGTGATCAAGTACTCTCTTTTCATTAATTACATTTATTCACACACACGATTACATTACAATTATTCATTTTTATTAAGTTTACAAGTACCTACACCTAAAAACAAAATACAAAAGGTTAACTATTCTAAGTGATAGAAAGTGTATCTTGTGCACCGTTAGAGGAGACGGCCACGGCATTCATCAAAGACGTACAAATTCATTTATACAGGAAGCTGTTAGATAAATCATGTCTAATCAGAAGCATACTCTTTGCCCATACCCATATTGGATGTACTTAGATCCTGAGGCCCCCCACAATACTAATGTGCGAGAATGCCTGGCTTTAACTGACCACCTTGTACGTGATACTGAAAGTGTTTTTTTTTTTACTTACAAGCACTATGGTGGAAATCAACACGATTTTTTTGAATACGGATCGATAGAATTTTATAATTCTTAATTTAATTTAAATACCTATACGAAATCTACCCAAAACTAGAAAAAAAATTAAAATCGTACGATTTGTTAGTAAAAAAATCTCAACCGTTTATGCAAGGGGGGGGGGTCAGATAATTGTGTATACTGACTGTACATAGCTAACTGGTATGTCCTTGTCAATATTACCTCTCCAGCGAGTACGAAATGCTCTCAATAACGTTACTTACATGCTACTGACTTGGTGAGAAACTACTAGTGTGGCACAAGATGCATTATGCGATGTAATTCTACATAGGTAACGCGTCCCATTTTTATAATATATGTTAAGAGAATTTAAGAAAGGTGGATCAATATGCCATTATAAGAGCATGAAGGCCGCAAGACGGCCTCACATAACCCTGCACATTGTCTGTGCGTTAAAAACTTGCAAAAGCATTATACTCCCTTAGTAAGTGCGGTCAGCACCTGGATTGTTATCAGTGAGTATGAAATACTCTTAACAACATTAATTCTATGTTGTTAGCTGGTACACATTTACCTACCATAATGTGAACATGACATAACTAGCACAAGATGCTCATAGTATGTTATCTCAACACTATGTGATCTAGCTTCCGCATCAAAGATGATGTTATGGAAGTACACCTTGTCTTGACAGATTACCTTTAGCTAATGTTACACATGCCTGTTACCGATATAAACTCCAGCTCAATAAAATGCTATTATATTTCGGTTTATGGCTCACGCTGATGCTGAGTTACCATTTTTAACGAACAAAATATACCTAATTAAAACAAATCACGATGTACAAGATACTCAGTGCTTATTTGAGGTACAAGCATTAGGTGGTTTAATCATCCTGACGCAAACTGAAAAATGATATATATTTTGTATATATATATATAATATATAAGATACTTTGACATGATTCTGTGTAACAACGGCTGACGACAAATGCTTCAGCTACCTATGACAATCCTTGATCTCAGATATAACTGAAATGGACCAAACATACAAAGTGCTATTTTATGTTCCCCTATCTATTCATGGGGTGAAAGCCTTACTCCCAGATTCCTCCTAAACTGAGGGAACAAGGAATTGAGATATTCCAGAAACAAACTGGACTGGTTACCTCTAATAAAGGGAAAGCAATGACTGACCCATTGCTAATTAAGATTATAAGACAAACACAAACTGTTGACTAACTTGGCTGATACAGCAAAATTACAATGTTCAAAAGTAGTAATTATCTCTAATTGACATGAATTTTAATTATTCGATGTGGTAAGCAAACATATACAATAACAAAGTTAATCATACAATTTTATAGATACAAACTATAACAATTAATCAAATAATATTAAAACCACAAGACACTCATGATAATAGAGAAAACTTCCAGTCTTATTGGGAAAATGTAAAACAAACACAACAGGAGTTGATCTGCTACCTATATTTAATTGCCGATAAATGACAAATCAAGTCCCCAGTAATAACTCTATCATTATAAACTGACTATTTGTACACTACTCAATTATTGTTCATTATAATTATGAAAATAGATAGGTATAATGATTTCATCATATAGGTAGATACCCCTATAACTTAATAAAATCTTACAGGTGGGTCACCTGTAAGATTTTTCCCATTACGAGATAACCAATATAAGGTTATTATTAACATAAGCGGGATATTTACCATGTTTATTCATTGTTCTGAGTTCCCGATATTTCGGCGCTGTTGCAAGCACCATGATCACGGATAAACTGAAGTCACTGCGGGTGGGTGTTTATGAGCAGACAAAACGGTCTACCCTCTTTCTTGTTCGTTTTTTGCACTCAGTACCGCTACCACTGTCACTCGCAACTCGATTCTGTTCCCGACACACGAAACTCACTGTGTCCGCTCGCGAACTTTTTTCGGCACTTCTTCGGTTTTTACACAGCTGAACCACTGGATTCCAGGCTCTCGACAGTTGAAACCCATCATCCCGGTTGAAGTTCCTATATTTGGTAATCTCAATAGCTTCTCTAACCAGTCTAGGAATATAGTGGCGTTCTGTCGAGATGACCTGAGGGTTATGTAACTCAATCCAGTGGTTCGATCCTGATTCCAAAAGATGTTGAGCTATGGCCGATTTTTGGGTGTCGTTGTTCTTCACCGCCCTGATATGCTCTGATATTCGACAAACTACCGTACGTTTCGTCTGACCGATATACGACTTGCCGCAACTGCAGTCTACTTTATAAACACCAGGCTTTACCAGCGGAAAGTTGTCCTTGGGCGAACGCAACATCTGAGACACTTTTTTGAAAGGAGTGAAGATAGTCTTTACGGCGTATTTCCGAAGAATGTTGGCAACCTTATCTGTCACTCCCCTCACGTACGGCAAAAATGCTGGTTGCCTCTCAACCTCGCATTTCCGGTGCTTACGACCCGTTTTTTGTTTAGGTTGTGCGGGCTTCCCTGTATATCCGTTTCTCTGTAGGACCCTCTGCACATGAGTTAGCTCAGCACGTAAATGTTCCTCATCGCATAGATCATATGCGCGGTTGGTGAGTGAAGTCACTACAGAGTTCAGCTGTCTGGGATGGTGGTGAGAATCAGCGTGTAGATATCGTTCCGTGTGAGTTAATTTCCTATAGACTGAGTGGCTTAGGGAACCGTCAGTACGAACCCCTATTTTTACGTCCAAGAATGGAATTGTCCTATCATTTTCCATCTCATAGGTAAATTTTATTTTACCATGTATGCTGTTAAGATGTGCCAAACATAGTTCCACCTCTTGTTAGTCTCCTTCAATGATCCCAAAGACGTCATCAACATACCTTTTCCACAGTTTTATAGGTGCAGATGCAGTGGAGACCGCCAACTCTTCAAAATGTTACATCCAAATGTTAAAATAAGGTTAATGTTAATATAAGGTTAATTATACATATTTTTTTTAATAACTTCCATATTAGAACTTTCATACTTCAACTGTGCTCTGCTGCACTGTATTGACTAAATCACCAGTCGTGAGTGACAATTACCGAAACAAGGTTTTCTACCAACCTACCCAGATTATTTATTTATATACATCAAGACTGTCTTAAAACATAATACATACCTATAACTATAAGTGTATTTCGATGTCTGGATTTGAAAATTAACCATGAAGACCTGACAAACAGTATGTGAATTGTTAGTTTCGACTATTATGCTATGTTTACTTAAAACATGGGCCTTGAAATACCTATATTAAAACAAAAGTCAAAACATTAGTGACCGTTATCTGTTTTCGTATAACATAACATCAGGCCCGTATTTCCCGAAGGGCCGTGCAGAGATGGGAGATCTTATTCAATGGTTATAAAGTAAAGATTTTGAATTAATCATTGAACCATTCTAAATATTTCGCAGTATCGATTTCAATGATAATTACAACACTAAAGTGAAATTGTCAAGGAAACAAAGAGGGGAATGCACTGTGATGTGAGGACAAAGTATTGATGGATTGTAATTAGAATATGAACAAGGTCAGGTACCATACAATTAACGTAGGCAACATGAATTAATTAACTACAAATTACTTTACACTAAAACCATCAGCTCACCAAGTACACATTGTAGCTAATTATACAACTTGGCACTTAAACGATATAACTCATTCAATATTTTTAAGCTATTGCATAGCTTCTATCGCGGGCCTTGAGCGCGGGGACTGAATCCAGAAATTCCGTAACGAAAAAACCTCACGCTCCCCACTCCGACGGTTATTTTACTACACCAGTACCCTCTAGTGATCTAATAATTTCTGGCAGTTCCTTTTTTCTGTGTACTGCGTATTTTATTCTTATAAATATTAGTTTATAAAATTATGATCTTCACAAAAAGTGATTGTTGATAGTGGGGTTTGAACTCTCGACCAGTCGATTACGAGTACATTCAGTTCCCCTGTTGCGCCGCAAGGCTACAATGACTTAATTAAAGCTTGCCAAATAGTTGATACCATTCCAGTTAAACAATTTTTAAACTTGACTAGACGGTTGGAAATGACTCATGTACATGGAATTTTTTCGCTGTCAAAACAGTTTGTCACTCTTTTTTTATTTAAAATTACTTTAGGTTCAACACTTTCGTCTATTTTAAAGTTGTTATTATGATTATATTTGAATAGTATTTGACTTTGTTTACGTAGTTATACACTTTTACGACGTTCAGCACTTATTTATTTTGTTTTTAAGCTATTGCATAGCTTCTATCGCGGGCCTTGAGCGCGGGGACCGAATCCAGAAATTCCGTAACGAAAAAACCTCGCGCTCCCCACTCCGACGGGCACGGAGGTGTGGCTTGAAGGCCGTGCATCGTCTAACGTCGTTTCAGTTCGGCAGTCTTCGACACGGCGTTGTGTGCGTGCGATTAGGCGATTAACACACTGCCACGCACCACGCAGCGTAGCGCGTGAATGCGTGTTTTAACGTTGCTTGTGAGTATCTCCGTTTGTATAGAAAACACGCACAGTCCAACACACAGAAAATGCATCCACGCGCGTTAAAACGCAACGTTAAAACATGCATTCACGCGCTACGCTGCGTGGTGCGTGGCAGTGTGTTAATCGCCTTAGATGTATTGTACGACTCTACGAAACTCTGTGGTGGATTTACCGCGCAACGCAACGCCATCTAGTAATCGCAGGTAGAACTAACTAAATAGAGGTGACATTGGCGTGGCTTGTGATTCGTTATCGAGACAAGCGTTGCTCTGTTGGTGGTCTCAGTTGTGTTTTGTTGTCGGTTTTATCCAGTAGATGGCAGGCATCGTAATTTAAAAGTTTTTGAAAGGTTGTTGAGGTATGTGAGCAATTTATTTATAAATCTAGCTAGAATTAACATTAAACATTAACGTTCTTCATAGCTTATAAAAACCACTTTTAAACGGTTCTCCAAAGTTCTGGGCCGATTATGGATTGACTTTACTTTCTTATCGGTCACCACGCTCAAAAAGTGTATCTTGAATTAATATCAAAGAAAAAGAAATACTGCATAAATAAAATAAATAAATAATTATAATTGCATAAGTTGATACAAAATGCTATGCAATAGCTTTACCGCGGCTGTCCCCGAGTGCCACACGTCTTTTTTTTTTATATATGTTTATGAGGCGAAGGAAAAGAGATTCATACTTTAACTTGTCAATTAAACATTTGAAATGACCTTAACTGTAGGTAAATTAAAAAAAGGAAATAGTTTTTAATAGGTTTTTTTTTTTCATACAATCTTTGAATTCCCCCAATCACCCCTTGTGCCAAGTTTAGTGTTTATTAACTCAAGGAATAAGATTTTTCAAATAAAACAAATCAGCCCTTTTTACCACTTTAAGGGTTGAATTTAAAAAAAATCCGTTCTTAGCGGATGCCTACGTCACAATAACTATCTGTGTGCCAGATTTCAGCCAAATCCTTTCTTTGCTGACGTCTTCTACTCTATATCCTAATCTAATCTAACCTCATCTAACTATCCTAATCTATATCTATATCGACTCTCCCAGAGAAGGGGATGGGGGGTTCTCCGGGAGAGGGGCCCGTGGCTAAATAATAACAGCCGCACAGGTCGATCGATCAGGTTAAGCTACACTTGCCGCGGTTGGCCGGTGGATGAGTGACCATCTTTACATACAGAAACCAGTCCGTGCCTCGGAAAGCACGTTAAGCTGTTGGTCCCGGCTGTCATTCGTGGATCTTTGACAGTCGTTACGGGAAGTCAGAAGCCCGAAAGTCTGACAACCATTCTTACCAAGGGGTATTGTATTACCCAGTAACTGCGTTGTGGATCAGATAGGCAGTCGCTCCATGTAAAATACTGTAAAGTTAGAAACAGTACTTTTTACTTGAATACAAAATTTTGCGAATTAACAACTTCAATGCAAAACTTCATCCCCCTTTTCAGACCCTAGTGGGTTGAAATAAAAAATAATATCGATTTAATTTGTGTTAGTTTCCAACAATATGCCAAAATATTAGTGATTTTAACTTAAAAAATAAAGAACTTTAATTAAAAACAAAATTTTATACCCCGGGTAAGGGATGAAATTCTAACCACACGCGTTAGCTTCCAACCATAAGCCTAGATAGTGAATTTAGTGATTTTTCTTCAAATATTAAGGAGTTTTCAACTTCATTCCCATTTTTAACCCTTCGGGGGTGGAATTATCAAAAACGCTGAGACAAGTATAAATTAATTTCTCAGCCTACACACAAGAAATTTGAAGATCCCAACTTCAAAACTGACGGACTTTCATACAATCTTTCAACCCCTTTTTTTTATACCCTTACGGGTAGAATTTATATTATGGTGTTGTACGACTTCCACGCGAACGAAGTCGCGGGCAGAAGCTAGTATCAAATATAAATAATACTCCATTCTAATGTAAAATAAATGGCTTTTGCACAGCACAACGATAGAGCCCGATGTTTTCGTGTGAGTGAGTTGTACAGTGCATGGTAATTGCGCGTTGTGTTTGATGTGATAAGGTTTATAATTGATTGTGTAGTAAGTTACGATTTATGAATTGTGAGTGTGTGCGCGACTTCGTATCAATTGCCTTTACTGAAGTGCATGTGTAGTTGTGGCAAGTGGAAGGGATAGACTGGAGACATAGGGTTTCTATACATTTTTAGCTGCCGGGCATATCTCCTCCTTTCTTATATCTATGATAACCACCCTATCAATCGCAATCTGAATGATTTTGAAGGATATTGCCAATCCACTGCTTGACATGTTCGAGAATTTTGTCCGCTCAACCACGGAATGCAATGAACGTGGATGAACTGTCAAAATGAGGCCCATTGCTGCTGTGAGTGTGTTACACAATTACCCCGCAGGAATATATTTGTGAGATTGAATACTTTAAAAGTTTTATGATTGAGAATATCAGTCGTAGGTCTCTGTAAACATAAAGTTTCACTTATTTGAGATACAGTGTGGGACTTATTACATGAGTTTACCAATAAGCTCATAATCTGTTTAATTATGTTAAATTGGTGTTCCAATAGACCGAGTGGACCAATTTAAATATCTCTAGGGCACATACTTACTGAGGACCTTAAAGACCATGGTGACATGGACCGGGAGCGGAGGGCACTCTGTGCCGCAGGTTTTCGCGTTGTACTACTGGTGTACGCTTTTTAGAGCGTACTTCACATCCCTACACACGTGCAGCCTGTGGGTTGACTATACTGAAAGGGCATACAGTGCCCTCCGTGTCCAGTACAACAACGCGTTCCGGGCAGTGTTGGGGCTACCCCGTTTCGTAGCGCATCAGGGATGTTCGCGATGGCTCGCACTGATTGTTTCCACGCTTCTATGCGCAAGCAGTGTGCGTCCCTGGTGCGCCGGGTGCGGGCCAGCCCCATTGCTATCCTGCTAATGATCGCCAACAGGCTGGACCGCCCGTATGCCCGGCATTGCAGTGACAGGCATGTTGCTGTTCCAATGCCAGTTAGAAAATTATAATTGTTATTTTTATTTTATTTTTATGACCAATAATGTAATGAATAATAATAATTTAATTAAATATCTTGTATTGTAATTGTAATCGAAATTATATTCCCAACTAGCTTCTGCCCGCGACTTCGTCCGCGTTAAATTTCTTGTTTCCCCGACCCACCCCGTCGCAACACATTGCCTGCCCGTGCTTTTACTTCGTTTTCGCATAAATTTCATTAAAAAAAAATTGTGTCCTAGTTAATAGGAATGTCATTCTTCCTCAAGAATTGGGCTGTAAAATGCAAAAAGATTTTTTCAAATCCAACTCGCAGTTCCAGAGATTAGCGCGTTCAAAAAACAAAAAAACCGGCCAAGTGCGAGTCGGTCTCGCGCACGAAGGGTTTCGTACCATCCATACAAATCCTTACTAATATTATAAATGTGAAAGTAACTCTGTCTGTCTGTCTGTCTGTCTATCTGTCTGTCTATCTGTCTGTCCGTCTGTCAGTATGTTACGTTTTCACGTCTAAACCGCTGAACCGATCGTCATGAAATTTGGCAGAGATATAGCCTGGGATATGGAGAAGGACATAGGTTACTTTTTTACGCGATAACCGACATCCACGCGGGCGGAGCCGCGGGCAAAAGCTATCCATACTAATATTACAAATGTGAAAGTAGCTCTGTCTGTCTGTCTGTATGTTACGTTTTCACGCCTAAACCGCTGAACCGATCGACATGAAATTTGGCAGGAATATAGCCTGGGATATAGAGAAGGACATAGGTTACTTTTTTACCCGATAACCGACATCGAGCAAAAAAAACGGCAAAAAAATCATGTCCGTTGTATGGGATAAATAAATAAATATTTTAAATAACCCCTTTAAATATTTTTTTTGTTTTTTAGTATTTGTTGTTATAGCGGCAACAGAAATACATCAACTGTCTAACTATCACGGTTCATGAGATACAGCCTGGTGACAGACGGACAGACAGACAGACAGACAGACAGACGGACAGCGGAGTTTTAGTAATAGGGTCCCATTTTACCCTTTGGGTACGAAACCCTAAAAACTAACTCTTCAGCTTTAGAATAGACTACCTCGCAGAGTTGATCATTATTTTGCTGCGGAGTTATTATAAAACAGTTATATCTCCTAAGATATTCATTGAAATGAAATGATGTAAGGGCAACTTTATTAAAAATTAAATACTTGTGATGAATAACGTATTTATTTGGATAAGGATTAATACCATGTTTATGAAAACTCCTTCGCAAATAATGCATTAATTTAGAACAAATTTGATTACCATAAAAAAGGTTATAGTGAGACAATCTTAAAAGATAGACATATGCTGTCGCGGACTTTTTTTTATAACATTTAAAGAGGAACAATTCCATCATACATGATATTTGCGTAACTTAAACCGTTTACGCAGCGCACGCAACGGAAGCTTTCAAAAAGGAATAATTTTTCCCGTTTTTGCAACATTTTTCATTTATGCTCCGCTCCTTTTGGTTTTAGCGTGATGTTATATAGCCTATAATATTCCACAATAAATGGACTATCTAACACAAAAAGAATTTTTCAATTCCAACCAGTAGTTTCTGAGATTAGCGCGTTCAAACAAACAAACAAACTCTTCAGCTTTATATATTAGTATAGATATAGATTGATTTCGAACAATGAAGAAGAAAAAAAGCAACATTTGCTTTTTCTGAAAGAGTATTAAAAAAGTACCCTAATACTAACAAGTCAACCCTTATTACAACAACAATTATTTTGTATTTTTTATGTCCTGACTTATGAATAAAAGAATCTAACAAATGTAGAGACTTTGAGTTTTTATTTAAAATTCAAACCTCCGTTGTAGTTACAGAAAAACGGTTTCAGAACACTGTCCATCATTTTTTGAGAAATTTTGATCACAATTCATAGATTTTGATTTAAAAAAAAAATGGCCAAATTGGCAAGAAAATGAGCCATTTTCACAAAAACGTTTTTTGATGCCAATCGATCCTGTTTTCGTTTTCCTGTAGCTACAACGGTCAATGCACCTGCCCTTACTGCCCCATCTCAAAAATCCACTCTGTATGATCAAATTATGTGGCGCCTCGTGAAATTAAAGAAAAAAATACTTTTCTTAGGAATAAGGACCACCACAATAAAGACATGAATATAATTTGAGTGAATCTATCGTCACTAGGAAAACGTTCTATTGTTATCAGTAATGGCTGTGGTGGAGCCCTCTCGGGCGGCGGCCGGTCTCACCCATCAGCGCCCAGTGCTGTCTGTACCTAATACTGTACATGTTAGAATGTTTAGCAATTTGTACGTTGCAATAATAACATTACGCCGTCACGATTGTAATCCTCCGAGCAGTAGGAAGAGGGGCGACTGCGTAATTTATAGCGTGCACTCCCATTGTGGGGCTATAAAGTGGAGCTATTTTCTTACGGAACAACTCTACTGAAGTTTTGGTAACCTCAGAAGGTTTCGGTCTTATTACAAATTACAACAAAAACATCACCTTCCTTCTGGGGCAGTCGGGTAAAAACATATAGCACTAATTTCGCGTCTACGTGTCGTCGTAGCATGCGTCATCCATTGTGAACGGTCGTAGCACGCGCGTAGCAAGCTGTCGTAGACTCGTAGCAGCCGAGCTGCTACGCCGGCTACGAATATGCTACGCTTTTATGTTCGTAGCAACGTTATTTTCTTTGTACTCTGCAGTGTTTTTAATATTCATGCCGAGTATTATAAAAAATAAAATAAATCCGTGTGTAGTTTAACGTAGTCGTTTACCAACCAAATTGCAGTGGTTTTTATTTATATTTTTTGGGTTGGTGTAAAAAAAGCGATTAATAACTCGTACAAGTAGTGGGTTTATTCCACTAATCCCTCCTGAGAGAATCCTCCTCAGACGGGAAAACTGAACCCTAATGTAAAAAAATCACTTTCTTAGAATAAGTTTTTTTTTTTCAATTCTAGTTTTCTTCCTTTAGCGGTATTATCAGGGGTGAATTCTAGACTGTTTTCAGATTCCACTTTTCCTCCTAAGGGGGATTTTTGGAATAAGCCCAAGTAGTGCATGCCTCTACAATGAAACACTTTAATATTTTACATTACATAGAATGCGAGTGACTTGCAGTAACTCAAGTCGGCTGTCTGACGTACGATAGAACGTTCCACCACGTCGCCTCTATAATTCACTCTCAAAATTAATATCTGAGATCGCATCAACTTAATACTACTATCAATCCGGCTATTCTTATCTAAAATGCAGGAAAACGGAAAAAAAATTCAACCTCTTTGGATCCAATCCTTCAACATTCCGTGCACGGGTGAGCGCTTACAGGCATTCAACTAGCCAGGTAGATTGATGCGGGGCGGGTGCGTGGCGTCTGCGGGGCGGCTGCGGAGCAGTGACGGGACATTTTCCCCCCGAGAATAATATAGCACAATGCAGACGCAGTGATTTATCGCCGCCAGTCGTTTGTATGACGGCTGTATTTTGTTCAGCTGATCTAGCCATCCCCTGTATGTGTGACTGTATTTGTTAATGAATATTCATTAGAACTTGGACATGTTGTGACGTGTGACGTGTGGGGACTTCCTACAGATTGAGCGTCTCGTGGGTGTCATTACGCGCAGTCGTGTGTACCCACAACTGATATTAGACGAAGACTGAGGGCACCATCTTGTGTTTAGTGATGAGTTCCTAAATGTCTCGATAACTGTGGTCGGTCTCTGCTTGATTTTGATTAACCCTGGCTTGGTCTTGGTTGGTTTTTTATTCATGTTGATTCTTTTCAAGCTAAAGTGTGGGATTGAAGAGATTCCGTAAAGATACGTCACTGTGCTACGAGTATTTAGGTCACTGAATACAAACCGTGCATCGATCATCAATAAATGTTAGTAAATGAAGGTAGTATTGTGTACAGTTAGCGCGCGGCGGCGGCGGGCAAACACGCTGAACAAACATGCCGCTAACCACGGACAGCTTACAAACATCCTTCTTTATGAGTCACTCACACCGCGGGTGAAGTCAGTGCAGGTGAAATAATGTTTTATAGTAGTTTGCTTGAAACAGCTGTTGCGAACAGACGTAACCCCCGCCATGCGAGCGTCGCGTTCTAACGTCACTGTCACTTGTAATACAGATTGTAAAGCTGCCTATGGTACTGTTCGTCAACGTCTGAACTCACGCACCGGAACCATTACCGCCATCGAAAAAACTCGCATTGCAACCGTGAAAAAACATCCGTTTGGCCCGCGTCGAACGGGCGTCAATGAAACGAGGCGACATTCACTACGCGCCGGGAAAAGTCACCCGAGACAAACATACGCTTACCTACGCGTGCGAGAGGGAGAGGGCAGTAGGGGATGATTTCCCTCTCGTTTGGGCGGGCGGCAGCGACAGTGTGACTGGGGCGGGCGCGCGTGTCGCACGCGGCTGACGACGCGCGTGCTGAGTGTCACGCGCGTGCGAGTGAGTGAGTGATGTGACAGTGACGACCAGCGGGAAGCAGATCACAAGTAGCGCGTTATACTATACTACAGTCGTTGTTGATACAAGTGGTGGTTTGTGCGTCTGGATGTAAGCGAGCAGCAGCCGGCGAGTTAAGTCTTGGACGATACGTACGACCGTACGTGCACCAGCTATTACTTTATTGATTTACATGAATAACAACAACGTAAACATTCACAGAAATCGCGTGATTTTATAACAAAAACTCCTGTTTTTATTTTCACAAGAAAGATCAACTCACGTGTGTTTCGAACTACATACGTACGTTTTGTTTCGCATAAAGTTTCGTGTATTTACTGTAAGTTCACAGTTGGATAACTTCAGTGTGACGGTACAATAAATCACGTAACGGTTGATTAGTTTTGAATGAGCCACTATGACAGCTCTCATGTGCCAGTAGTTAACTATAGTTGTAGCACATTATGATAATGACAGAACATTGAATTAGATTATAATCAGTTTAACTATTGCAAATGAGCTTGGGATTTTAACTAAGCATACTGATATTCACTACCCAATAAGAGGAGTTTTTATCCATTGTCAGTTCACCACACGTCAGCAACTTGCCCCAGTGTTCTGTATCACTCTCTGCAAGCGTTAAAGTTAATATATAGTATTATGGACTTAGTCTTAAGACGCTGAAGGCTTAAAACCAGCAATTACAAAACACGTATCAGCAAATATTAGAGAAGGCATTGAGCTGTTCAATCATTTGATAATATCGGTATCTGCGCCGCAGCGGGCTGCTGCCGCTCTGCAGACCCCTGCGAGGGTTGAGCGCCGTTATTATTTATTACGTCTTACCCTACCCCTTGCACTTTAAAGCATCTTCCGTGGAGCCCCTACAATAGCTCAATCATTTCATGTTACTGCCGACTTTGGAGACTTTGAAAAGTGCATAAAGTTTTGGAGAAAACTGTGTGAGCTGGAACGCATATATTCTAACGTTTCGTTCGATCGTTCAGTGGAATTGCCAGTGGGTTTTAGGATTTATAGAAGCTATTCATTCGGACCCATTCCGTCGATTAAAGCAAAATCCAAGGTTTACCTTGGATTTTATATGGCCAACGATATTTCAGTTAGGTTTATAGAATCATACTACATGTACAACATACCTACATGTATTATGATCACGCATTTTATAGACACGTTTGTTATTATAACTACGTTAGGTTCTGTTTAAGAAGCTCCTCTGAATATTCAATTGCGGATCCAATACCCAGTAATCCAATTTATCAAGATATAAATTATCGGCAGAAAAGACGCGTTTCGGGAATTCCAATTGGTTACAAAGTTTTCATACAAAAAGAAACAGAAACACGCGTGTATGGATTATCTGATAAGTAGGGTAGCTTTCAGGCATGTTTTATTCAGGCCCAGCCACACGTTTCGGTTTTATTCAATAACGAATAACACAAAAAACATTCGCCGCCGATCCGGGAATTAAACAAAAACAGCGGATACTCTCGAAAGCTGCTTAACTTGCTGCTATTGTACAAAGTGAAGGAAAAGGGTTGCGAGGGTGCCGCGCTTTCACTACCTATTAATACTACCTTTGTTTGTAACCGTTAAAACATTTTGAATTTTAATCTTTCTTCGCTTTGAATTTTCATATTTTCCTAGATCTGGAATGAAAGCAAATGTTTACAAAAATCAATGCCACAGAATGTAAGAAGCGAGCTCGACCGTGATCTAACGGCTCGTTTAGGAATTTCTATTTGCCGATAGTATTTACTCTGTGTCCGCCGGTCATGGGGTCTTAGCATACATCGTGCACGTCGTTGAAAAGTTACACGGATACCTCGTTCGCTAGTGATGCCACATGATCACATACATGATGCCATAGATCCATAGGGCTTCTTATGGGATGCCATCAATCGACAGTCCTTGCATAGCGACGCTGCCCCTTAAAGACATGAACCCTGGGACTTTGTAATTGCCCCAACTCTCTCCAAAACTTTCTTTTGAAAAAAAAAGTTTTTGAAATGAAAACTTCTTTAGGCGCGTTGAGCACTTTTTGGGTGAACAAAAATCATGGAACTCGCGTCATCGTCACCGAACGCTTTAGTTACTTAGTTTTCACTCCTATCGGCAGTCTCCAAAGACTGCCACGTTTTTTTTTTGACGTTGGCGTCCTTTTATATTGTGGAAACAGTAATGTTTTTAAAAATAATAATACCTTATTTTCGCGAATGGTTGATACATTTCCCAGAAAAAGGCGTGATCAAAGTCAGCTCTGTCTGCTTAGGAGTAGGACTGCACTTATGCGCAAGTTTTTTTTGCATGGCTCCCACTATTTATAACAAGTTACCGAAAAGTTGGAGGCAGCTTAATAATGCATATAGTTGAAAAAATTAAAAAATATTTTTTACTAACAAAGCATATATACTATACTGTGAATAAATGCAACTGCATAGTACGTGACAAACATGTCTGAAGCGTTATTTTATTTTTTTGTTATTTTGCATGCATTTTTATTCTTGTAAGTGTACACACGTTTGAGCAAATAAATATATCTTATCTTTGAAGTCGCTACCGTAACGATATCGTGTCTTTTGAATCCAATTGCTTTGAAATATCAAACACTACACAAGCAATCCTATCTGGTCACTGCGTCAAAGGCGCACACGACGGATTGATGTGCCTACTGCACCGTCCATAACTGACAGACTGAATCCGCGCATCCGAACTGGTCGACAAACAAAGTAAAACATGTTGTTTAGTAGTACGAGTAGTGCAGGCTTTTAGCTGATGGCCGCCGCGGCCTGGGAGGCACGAATCGCCGTGAAACTGGTGCAATATTTAAAGTGGTCGCCTTATTGGGAAGCCAATGCAAGAGCAGCGTTGAATGCGCATTTTTACTAGATACATAACTCAATGAGGTTCTAAAATACTAGAGGAGCAGCGTCCTACTAACATTTTCTGAAAAACGTAACCACTTACGAGTTTAAAGTTATAGCTTTGAAACGGACACATAAATTATATCAATCTGTCAAAATAATCTGTTTGTCTCATTTCTTCTACTGTCAAACTAATTACGTTGGAATGAGACAAGACATTGTCATCGGAAAAACGGCCAGAGTTGCTAATGATCAACGTAATTACTCCAGAATGAATGAAGGTATTTATTGAATCAATTACCTTCTATGAAAGATTGTATTATGGAACTTTCTGGAAGATTTAAAGAAATTGAAAGATTTCGTACATATAGGAAGAAGAAAAAAATGTGCGTATACGTACCTATATATTATATTTCAAAACTAATAAGATTGTGTCAAATAACTATTGTTTAAAATGGAATGATATTATTTCAATGTATACCAAATAGGAACAATAATTTAGACTTAGAGGAACATACATTCGTCATTCACTAAACTCCCAACAGTCTGGCAAAATCAAAATCTTTTCAGACCGTGACATACAAATGTTAACCGCACATTTCACCATTTTGATATTTTTTATCGTTAAGCAATCGCTCACTTGACGTCAAGTTGACAACAAGTGAAGTCGGATATGCCTGCGGACATATACGACGTAGTAATTGTCGGCACCGTACACTGCTGATCTAGTCCTTTAAAATATCATCGAAATAACTACAACATTACGAGGAACAGCGATCAGCATATTATTTTCTTTTCATAAATAAGCAAGCCGAGAGTGTGGTGTATTGGTTTTGGTTAAATATTATATGTAAAACACTGTTTCCAATATTATTGCATTAGGCGTGACAAGACAGCGAGTGCACATTGCCACATTGCCCAGCACTCCTACCGCGCAACGCCTACCACAGCACAGATAATTTATTTATTAAACGTCATACCGGGACAAAAGCTGCATGTTCTTCTATATTGTGTGTATCGCCACGAGGCCAAGATCACTCGACCCATATCTTAAATCCACTCGTTACGCGGCCCCTGTTTAACGTATCTACGTGAACACTCGAGCAGTCTGCATTAACTGCCACTTCTATAATTTCGCTATGTTAGGCGGTAAAATAAGCGCGAAGGTCAAGGTTAACGCTGCTGTTACTCCTCTCGTTAAACCGGGAGAGAGCAACAAGACGCGTTTAATGAGTTTCAACGCGTTTTACATTCCTCTGTCAAACAGATGAACTGAACTTACTCTCTAAGGAATATTTTGATTGTCAGTCTGTAAACGTTCAGTGCTAAACCTACCTATGTAGATCTCAATATTTGCAGTTAGAGGAGGAGTCATCGGTAATTGAATGCCAGTGAATTGCAATTTGCAGGAGTTAAGATAGGATGCTGTTGCCTGTCCTTTCATTAAAGATTCTTTGTCCTCTATTACCGTGAGATCACGGGTAGAAATGGGTGAACTATTATTTTCAAGGATGTTTCTATGTGTTTTCAAGCTCAATATTGTGTTGTAGCATATAAAGTCAAGGTCTCACGATACTCTCGCAATAATCCCATTTGTATCGAGTTGCATCGATATCAACTCTCGTACAGAAAATGCTAAGGAGTGGAACGTTTGCATCGTTATTTGGATACATTTTATGGTACTGTGATCAAGTAATCAGGTCAATTCATCGCCGCGCCTTTCATGCTATGTTTAAAATTTAACAATATTTCCAGATTTATGTGCTAATCGGATTAAACTACCAAGAGTCATGAGAGCATTTTTTTTCGTTACTTTCTATAATTCTGTTCTTTAGTCATAACCTTCTCTCGTATTGGCACGCCATGTCGTGACTGTTGGCGCCCAACAAACGATCCCTGTCAGTTCGTAACTAAGTGTGTATTGTGACGAGCGAGGTTAAGGTTCAAAATATCGCACGCCCTCATTATTTGCCCTGTTCTTTGCACTGATACTACTGATTTTATAACCTCATTCAATGGGCTTTGTTCATGATTTTATTAGGTTATAATTATTTTCGCTAAATGGTTATTAGTCGGGAGTTTTCTAGCCAAACATAATGCAAAAATCCCAAAAAAATACAGGATCGTGTTAATAAAAGCAGTATTCAGTAAACGGCCCACATAACCACGCATCAACTTGCGTATATTCGTACACATTCGTACATAACGCTCTATGCCAGCGGTTTTCTATTAGTGCTTATTTATCGTTCGCCGACGCGCTTTAACATATACCGCGGAGTTTCATTTGCGCGTAAACTCTGCTTTAGTGACAATAAAACTGTTTACTTATTCACCATAATGTAGCTTCTGTGGCACATCACGTGAGGTGAAATAATACTATCTTTTGTTCCATCATACTAGAAAACCTTTTTTAGGGTTCCGTAGTCAACAAGGAACCCTTATAGTTTCGCCATGTCCGTCCGTCCGTCCGTCTGTCCGTCCCCGGCTAAGCTCAGAGACTCTTAGTACTAGAAAGCTATAATTTGACATGGATATATATACATACTCGTTTAATCACGCCGACAAAGTGGTAAAATAAAATCATGAAAAAAAAATAGTTATTTAGGGTACCTCCTGTAAAGTGGGGATGTTTTTTTTTTTATTTCGCCTACCCTATGGTGTGGGATATTGTTGGATGGGTCTTTCAAAAATATTGCGGGTTTGTGAAAACAATTTTTCGATTAAGGGATCCGTTTCTTAAATATTAGGCTTTAAAATGCAAATTTTTGTTAGAGTCAAGTGTCCCCCCCCCCTGCCAGCTAAACTGTTAGTTTTGCATAGGTAAAAAAATTCACGGTAGTAGGTAGTATCGAAGTTAAAAGGAAAACTATCACAGCTAAGTCGGCTTTTCAAGTTTACGAGTAATAGTCGACCAACTTAAATTTGCAATTGAAAAACATATTCCCCCATACAATCTGTATAGGAGAGCATGTTTCTCAACTACAATGTTAAGTATGTTCTTGAGATAAATTCATCCCAACTACGGAACCCTTCATTGTGCGAGGTGCTACAACACTTGGCTGGTTTTTTTATTTGTGGAGTGGCTTTGACTCTGTACCGGCTCAATACTTTTGCCGTAGACTATTCCTCATTAGTTACTGTCGAGCCTTTTAGTATCGAATTTCCCTTTTAGCCACGCAGATACGATTGATGCAATAGGTACTCAGGTCCTTACATTTTTATACCGGGACGTATTACAACATACACGACATAACAAGTAAATTATCCACTTACACAATTTTCTATAATTAAACTCCTCTGTAGTCTTTACAAATCTCCTCTCAATATCTGAAGAGGGTGAGTAGCTCGTGAGTGACGTCACGCCGTCACTCCGGACCTCGTTTACAAAAGAGTCAATTTGGCGAGATTTGGTGAACATTGGCGACGTTAGATGGCGTCCAAATCCGAGAAGCCCACAGAATTACGATGGAAGCGGCTGGCTAGGTGCTCAGCTTAGCGGGACGGTGCCTAGGTGTTTACGGTTACTTGGAAATGCAGTAACAGTATGTCATCGTTATTTTAGAAACATTTTGTTTTAAAGAATGGTATATTTTAAAACTTTGCCAGGGTGTTGCGCTATTGTTTTGGTAATATTTTCGAATTAGTGTTACGACAGTGGGGCTAAAGATACATGGCCTACTATTCCTAGGATTTTCCACGATTTTACATATTATTCGTACTTGAAATATATTTCAACTATGAAATATAAGCTTGTCACGAAGAAGATGCGTCTTTACGTCTGTGTGTGATAGTGACGGCGTCAGACGTGACGCCCGTGTGTCAGCGCTGCCGACGTTATTGCTTGTACAATTCGAGCTCAGAGATATAATGAACTGAGGCCGCTTTCCGAATTGGCTATAATCGCTCACAGCGCTCACATCGTCTCACATGCGTTCCGATTTAGATATTACGATTATGACAGCCGAGGGCTGTCAACAACTCGGAACGCTCGTGAACGCGCTCACGGTGCTCACGCAATGTCAAAACGATATTAGAGTATTTCTCTGTGTATACACCAAAAATTTGTTCTTCTTAGGTTAGGTAGCAACTGTAGCCAGAAGAACAATTTTGAAAATGCCACGATACGATAAGATGCGACTGAAAACGAAACAGCACACTGTCATTTTTGACAGCGCTCACGGCGATATTAGTAAAAGGCATGGTCGGCGTTTAACGCAAGATGGCGAATGTCATGACGTCATCTATGACGTTTCACGGGACATCGTTATCGCGCTCACGCTAATTCGGAACGGGTTTTAGCACGCGAATATCGATATTATCGCAACTCGGAACGTAGGGTTAGTCTCAGTAAGCTGACACTACGAGGATATTGCATGCGGTGGCATTACTGGGGCGATATTGCTCTGTAGGCTGTGTCTAGACTTGTAGTAGCTAACCAGAGCAAATGAGTTGACTAAATAGAGGCATACAGTGAAGAAAATTATTACTGGAGCAAGCCGTGTGTGGATTGCGATATATCGTTTCTTGCTCACTTATTACTTAATTACCTTATTGGTAAAATATGAAAGCAAAAGACTGCCCAAAAAGTAAGCTCAGTTAAGATAATCAAATAATCAATCACTTAAGGCCATCATCGCACAAACGTCTTGGAGTATTGGATACAAATATCGGATAATGTATATGCATTTTGTCTGCGACTTTCCCTTATTCGGTAGTTTAGAAGTAGCTCGGCTGTCCGCTGCCGGCCACATATTTTTATGTTATGAGTAGCGCCCGCTCGGCGGTGCGGTGTGGCGTGGTGTGACGGTTCGGATAGCATTGACTTTGTTTTCAACCAACTGCATGTGTCGAATGGGCGGTCATTTTGGGGTTATGTATGTAATGTGTATGTGGTAAACACCACATACACATGCATGGAAATATTGTAATTATTTTCGAAAAAAGAACACGCGGAGTATCGAATTTACGAACAAAGAAAATCAAATCCTTTGCAGGAGCGTTTTTTGAATTTGGAACATTACAACGCTCCAGCAATGTTGTATGATACGGCGTGCTGGGGTTATTAAATACTCTTTGATTGGATCTCTTTTATCATTCTTGGCATACCAAAGTAGGTAAGTCTCTTTGCTTAGCACAAATTGCGTTCACGTGGCTGTATAGCCATAAATGTGTTTGCCTTTCGGCACAGATGATAAATAGAAAATTGGCGGCAAAGCTTGCTTGATTTGTTATTAAATTAAATGTATAATATAAAAAGTATGTTTTATTTCCTTGCATTCTTTTGAGAAAAGCACTATATATGCTTCGGCGGAAATGGCAATTGCCTGTCTCGTATTTGTGAAGGCCGAGCCGTAATACTCGACCTGCAATTGCTTATTTCACGGCCTTTGCAATAATGTACTATTATAGAAAAGTTGTGTTCTACTACAATTTCTGAGCGTTATTGAGACGTGAATCATATATTATTGTAGGAATCAGATTTTGAAGTTCGTGCAGACTCAAAATGTATGTTACCATGCAATTTCCAGTCATCATAGTTATTTTATTTTCATCTATATTATATAATATTATAAAGCTGAAGAGTTTGTTTGTTTGAACGCGCTAATCTCAGGAACTACTGGTTGGAATTGAAAAAATATTTTTGTGTTGGATAGTCCATTTATTGTGGAAGGTAGGAGGATAGGCTATATAACATCACGATACGACCAATAGGAGCGGAGCATAAATGAAAAATGTTGCAAAAACGGGTTTTTTTTTCCTTTTTGAGAGATTCCGTTGCGTGCGCTGCGTAAACGGTTTAAGTTACGCAAATATCATGTGTGATGGAATTTTTCCTCTGTAAAAGTTCTATCTGTCTATCTTTTAAGCTTGACTTATGATTGATTGATTTCATGGTAATCAAATTTGTTCGAAATTAATGCATTATTTGCGAAGGAGTTGTATCAACGTAATATTAATCCTTATCCAAATAAATATGTTATTAATCACAAGTATTAAATGTAAACAAAATTGTCCTTGACATCACTTGGGTTAAAGAAAAAAAAAAGAAAGAAAAAAAAAATATTTTGCGAAGTTTAAGGCACACAATACACAGAACAAAAAAGACAGAAAAAAAAACTTAAAATAGCAATGTGTGCCTCGCGGCTACGCCAAATAAGCGTAATATATTAAATATAATATATTATATTTAATAGATTTCAATCAACATCTTAGGAGATATCATAATTTTAAAATAACTCTGCAACAAAATAAGTATAGGCTATTAAACATCACGCTACACCCCTAAGGAGCCGAGCAAAATGACAAAAAGTCGAAAAAATGCTAAGCGAAAACGAAGTAATTGCGCGGACGGGCGATGCGATGCGACGGGGTGGGTTGTGGGCCGAAATTTTATGCGGACGAAGTCGCGGGCAGAAGCTAGTTTTTACATAAGTAAAGACATCATAATTGATCATCTGCCTGCATTTTCCCAACTCTGTTGGGATCGGCTTTCAGTCTAACCGGATGCAGCTGAATACCAGTACTTTACATGGAGCAACTGCCTATCGGACCTCCACAACCCAGTTTCTGTGTAATACGGTACCTCTTGGTAAGACTGGTTGCCAGACTTTCGGGCTCCTGGCGACCCGTAACGACTGTCAAAGATCCACGAATGACACCCGGGACCAACGGCTTACACTAAAAAAAAAAGTAGTTGCCACAATCAAGATTTTGTTTAGATTGACTAAGTAACTTGTTTGCATCTGAGCCTATCAAGCACAATAATCACAGCTACTACTTTTATTTGATTGAGATTTGAAGCTGGATCTTGATTGAAGTTATCACAAAACCTATTTGCAGCAATCAAGTCAAAACATAGTTGCTCCAACCAAGATTATTAGATTAAAGTTTCATTGATCTTTATTGAAGTAATCAAAATGCTTGATTGACACAACAAGCTTACTTTGTTACAGTTAAAAAAAATTTAACTTGTCTCTTTTTTAACTCTTCTACAATGATGTCATGTTAAGGGTAATCGAGAAATTTGTTTGAGCGTTCAATCATTTGAACTAGTATTGCTGCAATCATGTCGTGATGATCAACTTAACTAAGATTTTGATTAATTTATACAAGATATCGTCAATCAAGCTAAAAAGTCACTTGATTGGAGTGCATTTTTTTCAGTGTAACGTGCTTTCCCAGGCACGGAGGGGTCTTGGTATGTAAAGATGGTCACCCATCCACGGACCAACTGTGGCAAGCGTAGCTTAACTTGATCGATCGACCCGTGCGGCTGTTATTACTTAGCCACGAGCCCCTCATCATAATCAAAAATCAAAGACATCCTAATTGTCACACTTTATTCTCGAATAGCCAAGTAAAGTAATACATTCCCAGTATTAAAAGTGTTTTACCTGTTCACAAATCTAACAACCAGCCTAAATAATACCTGTAGCAAAGTATGCCAGTCCATTGCTGGATGTAGAAGATAAAATCTCAACACTAAACTATAGATTTCATGGGACACTATCGTAAAACAATTGCGTTTCGGTACAGAAATGTATCTCGCTCCGCACGGAGTCATAGACGAGACACGCTCCTCCTGCGCCATTCGGTGGTCATTATCGAAGTTAAACATATTTGTTTGGTCTAGACCGTCCTTATAAGAGTACCTACTAACATTTTGTCCTATAACTCATCTCCGGCGTTATCCTGGCTTCCTGCCAGACACTCGTTTTGTGCACCGCGATATAATAGCGCCAGTTAACTTATTTTGTTTATACTTTTTTTAAACACTGTCGCCCAAGTAATTTGTTTACCTATTCTAGAGGAAAAGAAAGAAATGGTCAGAGAATTTTACCCTCTGGTACTCCATGTTGTACAAAGGCTTCATTGCTTCGATAACGTTTCGTTGTGTAATGGATCGTACAAGAGTTTGCCTTTTAGGACGCCTTCTTCATTATAACACAGTTTACTTAACCACTTCACTCACTACACTCAGTACTACTATGGACCACAAAACACAACACATAATCAACTAAATCCAAAGCATGCTTTCTTTCACAAACTGTATTGAGTTCCCCAAAACTCATTTAACTCAATAAGCTCTATAAACTTTGCAGTGAGTGTCGCGTGACAGCGGGTGATGAAGGCGGTCGTTACGCTCTCATAAATTAGCCTCAACCGTCACTGCCCACCCCCGGAAGATAACTGGCGCAGTAGGCGCGCCGAGGGCTCTATTGATGATTTTGGCAAACGATGCTAATGCAGAGACCCTTGCTGGCAGTAGTTGAAATGTCTGCGGAGAAATAAGACCCATAAATAGTTCAGAACAAATAAATGGGAAGATCTTTTACTAAAAGTTAGATATCGTTTATAACAAGTTGTGGCGAACCAAACTAATTGTCTATGGTTCCCACTGTTAGATTTATAGGCAACACTACGGTGATCTAGAAGTGATGTCTATGACACACGGTATTGGTACATAACATCACGCATTTTGAACAGAGTAAACCTCCAGTATATAATATTTACAGTGCTCTGTGTGATTAATGTGCTGTGACATACATAAATACACATCTGTAACAACTGGATCGAGTTTCATCCTTATAAACAGGGCGCCATATAGCGCCTAAAAACTCAAAGTCTTGGCTAATTTATATTCTATTTAGCAGAAAACAACGCTCAAAGACTAAATAATATCTCACCTAAGTTTTCGTAAAATCCATTATCAGGCAGTGTGCAGGGAGCATCTGCAACAATATACATCAGTCGTGCGGCCCGCTGCGATCTGCTTCAGCCCGCTGCGACCTGCTGCGAATGCATTTGCTAAATGGCACGTCGCTGTTGATCGTGTTTTATTTGTACTACCGAACCCAACGGGTGCTAATTTTATTAAAAATAAATAGAAAACAATTGTCTGTACATTGAATAATTTTTAATCAAAGTAATTGATACGAGATGTGGGAACGAGTCTGATACCGAAAATATAATTTTTAGAATATTTGTCCGTTTGTATGGATGTATCTATGTTTCGGATTGGCGCAAAAACGACTAAATAGATTATGTTTAAAATTTTGCACAATTATTCCATAAAGGTCTGATCATCGAATATGCTATATATTATCACGCTATTGATTATGGTGGATTAGCAATATTGCATTGTTACGAACACAATTCTTTCTCTAATTTACCGTAAATTGTAAAAAGACGGGCCAAAAGGATAGCATATTGCATATAGGTACAGATTAAGCCTTTTAAATGATTATCATTACGCCATACCTCTAGGGAGCAAGTAGTAATACTAGCTGTTGCCCGCGTGGCTTTTTCTAAAATAAAAGTAGCCTAAGTTACGTTAGGAGTAAGTACTAAATTTCTAGGGCTAGAAATAGACAAAAACTTAGTTGAAGAGAGAGACACACAGAGACACATAGAATCACTTTGCAGAAAAATAAGCACATCCGCTTAAGAGCGCTGTCACACGTCCACTAGCGCCACTCCTTTCTCCATTCGATCGAAATAAAAACGGCCACATTCCTCTAGATCGTATTTTGTTGCTTCGTGTCTCAATATGAAACTTTATAAAAGGTATTAGAAAATTCAAGACACACTTACCGATATATGTAGCTGATTGAGCCGTTTTTCATAATTCCTTCTCAGTCACGAGATAATATGTTTTGAAAAGAGTGGCACACTTACCGATATAGTTGATTTGAGCCGTCCAAATAAAAAAAAATAAGAATTTTCCAAATCGGTTCATAAACGACGAAGTTCTGACGTTCCGAGGTAACAAACATTAAAAAAATATATTTATACAGTCGAATTGAGAACCTCCTCCTTTTTGAGAAGTCGGTTAGTAAAATAAAAATGAACATCGTTATTTGGGAGCAGTTAATAGACATTTACATAGTTATGCCGTTTTTGAGGCACCAGGGAAGCCATATGTGCAGAAGGAATTATTGCCAAACTTCCTTGTCTTCAACGTAGTCTTTTATCTTATAATATGATTTTTTGATAAGGACACGTTTGATGTGTGTTTTGAACTTTCCATGGCTAAGTCCTGTAACCGACTTTGGCCACTTTTTATAAAAGTGGATACTGTTTATAAGAAATTACTTGCTAGTTTAGGTTAATCTAAAGAGTATCGAATTTCATGTTTACTACGTGTATTTATATTATGGAAATCGCTTCTTATTTTGAAAAGTCCTAAGTATTTGCGAACATACAAAATACTTTCACAAATGAATTAAATTTGACTGTGTATAAATACACGTAGTAAACATAAAATTCGATACTCTTTAGATTAACCTAACCTAGCAAGTAATTTCTTATAAACAGTATCCACTTTTATAAAAAGTGGCCAAAGTCGGTTACAGGACTTAGGCCATAGGCTACTTTTTATCCCGGTACACGCGGGTGAGACCGCGGTGCGTAGCTAGTTAATTATAATTTACGGATTAAGGATTTTTATCATCCATAAATTATTGTATAGTGTAAAAACATTTTTCTATGAGTAATGACTTTAACCTTGCTTTGAATACACTTAGGGGTTTATTCATAAACGTTGCTTAAAGTTAAGTGACGTTCAAACGTCAAAAATGTATGGTTAAACAGTCGCTAATCATTACTTAACTTTAAGCAGCGTTTATGAATAAACCCTTTAGTGTTTTGGTTGACCGTATACTTTCGGGCAATTTATTATATATATTATTTGAATGCTACTGTATTCTGGGCTATTTTTGCAATCTAGGTTCTGGAAGAAATAACTTTGTTTTTCGGCGCTCGTTCTTATCAAAATTAAACATTTTTATGTTTTTCTTAACAAAAGTGGCTACTTCTTATATATAGATAGAGGGTAAAGTTAGAAAATTTTCCTTTATGAAGTGGGGTTTGCAGCTAGGTTTAATTTTGAATATTATTCGTAAACATTTATTTTCGGCAATAAATAGTTAATTGGCATCTACACTGTGTCCCCACAGGATGATACCATAGCGCAGCCACGCGTAGGCATATTTAGACCCACTTGGGGTACATTTGGTAATGAGAACTTAAGACATTTAGTTCTGTTCGCATTAAGTAAGAGATTATTAGCTACGAACCATTTCGAAAGAACAGCCAGACTAACTTTGACATGTAAGACAACCGTATCTTCTATATCTATTTTAAAAATAAGAAATGTGTCATCAGTAAATAAAATTATATACGAGAAGTTAGCCATCATGTAAGGAAGATCATTAATATAAACGAGAAATAGAAAAGGGCCAAGAATTGAACCTTGAGGCACGCTCATCATAAAAGACCTCGAGGACGTCGCCCCGTTAACGTTTACTTTTTGCTGTCTGTTTGATAGATAGGAAAGAACAAGATCAGCAGTTTGTCCACGAATTCCGTAGTGGCGTAATTTACAGATCAGTGTATTGTGGTCAACGCTGTTAAACGCTTTTGAGAGGTCACAGAAAATGCCAATTACATCGTTGGGATGCTCCCAGGATTCCAAAATGTGACTGATGACTTTTACTCCTACGTCAGTCGTCGACCTACCTTTCGTGAAACCAAACTGGTGACTATGTAAAATCCCATTTGAATTAAAATATGACAGCATCTATCTATGTGGTCTAGCATGATTTATTCAAACAAACATTTCCATTTTATTTATTTGTGTAGATATTGCGTGTCTTACGCCGTCCACGCGATTGAAGTCGCGGGCAGAAGCTAGTTCTATGATAAAATATTATAAAACCAATAACTACCCTCTAGTAGGAAACAATACGTCTAGGAGACCTCTGACGTTGTAAACAACAGCCAAATCCACGCAGTGTTTTTACGATGTGATTCCGTACGTTATACTGGAAGTGAACGGATAGACGTCGAACATTGATGCAGTTTTATTATGAGAGGAGGTTTATTATTTGTTGAGAAGGGACTGTCTGTCAGCAGTAAACTCTTCAATACACCTCTTGTACGAACAATTTACGACGAATTAAATGGTGCAGTAGTGACGCCACTATTTTCGTTGTCAGAGATCGCGTGTTGTAGAATCTATGATATGGAGTTATATCTAAATTGTAGATACACATCGCCATCAGAACAGATAAAAAAAGATGTCCTAAAATCGTTAAATCAAAATCAATCCGAATCTTTCTTTCTGAATGCATTGCTATATGAAAAATTGGCAGGATTTTGTTTGAATACGCAGTTCACTAGTAACGTTCGATGTCCTCCCAACTACTCGACAGTGGTTTGGCATTTATCTGGATAAGGATTTGCTTAGAGTAGGTAACTACTTTTAATTATAATAATAAAATTAAAACTTTAACTGAATCGTAAATATTAACTGAATGCGAATGAAACTGAATTCAATTAAAGATTCATTCTATGAACGAGAAGATTTACCTCATTGAACGCGACCTTCAATAAGAAGTGATCCACCATGAAACCTTTATCATAAAGAGTTCAGGATCACTGTTAACCTTATTATCCTCTTCCTCCTGCTAACTCCTGCGGGATTCGTGACCGACTGCCGGGGGTGTAGCGTGTGACTGCGTCCGGGGTGGAGTAAGATCTATAATCGCACTTGATTCAATAACTATTTTTATTTGATTATTACAATTTCTATTGGCGTTTAAGTTTAAGGAAAACATGACATGAACTTACTAGCTGCGCCCCGCGGTGTTACCCGCGAACATTACATTATTTCGGGATAAAAAGTAGCCTATGTGATGTAAATCCAGGGTGTCGGCTATGTTCATACCAAATTTTATTAAAATTGGTCCAGCCGTTTGAGCGTGAAGAAGAGACAAACATACACACACACTCACAAACTTTCGCCTTTATAATATTAGTGTGATGATTGGCGGTTTTTGTACATTTATGGAAAAATCGTTTACAATTGTAACATGTATCTAACCAGTTTCCAAAAACAGCTTAATCACCAAAGTAGTTACAATTTCTGTTATTTTATTTTTGTCAATGGCACTCAAATGACTTCTCGATATTGGCAAAAAAAATATCCACAAGAAAAAACCCTGCTTCGCTACTCATTCCCACAAATATTTCCTTCGTTCAATTTCCTGGGTGTCGGCGTGTCATCCCTCTCGCGATGCTTGCTCAGTTCCACGTCGACTGAGGTCCTACAGGCTATCAGTGTCACCACTCCACGTGTCTAGAGACAGGGATTTGGGCCACTACAATTTATTTTTAAATTTTATGTGAAATTGCGAGCGGCTACAACATAACATCATGTAACTAGTTGTGAAAGTACCAGTGACTTAAGTACACTGATTTTGAGTTATATCAGAGCTTATACATAAATATTTAAAATACAGAGACAGACACACGGTGAGATCCTCAGGATTATTAATTAAAATATTGCGCAGCGTAACCCTAACCCATATTTTAGCAGATAATTCTCCCGTAGACCCGAACTATTATTTAGTCGCGACAGGTGGAGTAGGGTGCGTTTACACGGCTGTATTAATTTAGGAGGATTATCGTTACGGTTCGGTGCCGGTCCCACGGCGCCAGATCACCGGCATCACCCGCTGCCCGGCTTGCTTACCGATGGGACCCGGGAGACTGCGCAGATTACCGCAGTAACTAACCTGTGCTAAAATAACTATAGGCACACGTGCTTTAAAAGGATCCCTTCTAAGCCACGAATAGGGATTTGCGTTATTTAGCTACTACGGTGAAAGTGTTATGTGACAGGCTCGACCCTTCGAATCGTAGGCTGCACTGTGGTTTGCGAAAATACGTCGTTGAAAAGTTCACTGCTGCGGAATCGTGCAGTTACTCTTTAGTGTCAAAGCCGTTTATACGAAACGAGCGAATGCACATTCTATCCTCACTCTACCAAATTATGTTTATGTAATTAGGGACAGAGCATTCTTTCGTTTGTCTTTCCATACTAAAATGTCATATCATATCAATTATATCAAGAAAATAATGGTCTTGTTCTATGTCTGTTTGGTCCAAATCCACCTTAACCCACGAGTGGGCATGCTATTCCGTATAATGACAATGGGCACGTGGGGAGCATTTTGCCGCATATATTTATTGTTTTAAGTAGGAATACTGCAATTGTTTTTTTTTTTTTTTTCTGGGTTTAAGTAAAGGACAAATAGTTGATAACAAAACATCATATTTATTAAAATCCATCAAAAGACACTTATATTATAATATTTTTGGATAACGTAACTTTGGACTTGTTTAACTTATCCTAGATAATATTTACGAAAAAAGAAAATACAACTAAATTATAAATAAATAATTAATTAATTATTATTATTTTGTGCTGACTTTTGTTACTCTGTGGTTCTTGAATTATGTATTGTCATGAAATTACAGGCGTGCTTAGCAAACATTTATTTGATCCTTACTATTTAGATTACCTACAAGTGGGACTGTCATTTTCAAAAGCATAGTTGCTGTATTTCTAAATATATAAATTAATTTCTTCACGATTCAACGTCATGTTATAAAAACAGAAATATATAGCACTTAAAATCCGCGTAGATGATTCCAATAAACTGCGACCACTCAGGTGGATTAATGTTTTTGCAACGAAATTCTACATTTTTGGCCACCGACCAAACTATAATTTGACCAAAAATCGGGTTTGGGTGCCATCAAGTTAATTAGTGTGTGGAAGTTTCTCATTAAATGCGTTAGGGAGACCGAGTTTTTTTTTTAACTTTGCCCCATACTAGGAATTTCTCCTGTATTGTGGGTGCGTTTACAAACATTTAAACTCACATACACAAACAGCCAGACCCGGAACAACTACTTGTAGGTCATACAAATATTTGTTCCGTGCGGGAATCGAACCCGCGACACGCAGCGCAGTAGTCAATCGCTTAACCACTGCGCTAACCGTGTCGTCAATAAAAATGTCTTAATTAAAATAATAATAAATTGATCTCATGGCTGCTGTGAATAATCTGTGAGCGCACTTGTGTCGCCGTGTCGGACTAATTGATGGCGGATAAACAACACATCAACTATACATACTTCCTCGTATGTATACACTAACGACACACTGATGCGGTTGATGGGACTGCTCAGTATAGTTATACTTCACCGTAGCGTAGGAAGAAATCTCATTCTCATCATGTTTTTCTACAGCATTTAAAAACTTGCAGTCGTTGCAATTGTTCGATGAAGGGTGTTGGTGTAGCACAAACAAGACAGTCGCATTAATAATTCACCGGAGGAAACCGACAGGTGCTAGCTGTCACATTTTTAAATACTCGTAATAAGGAAATATGTATTGTATTCTAGACTTTTACACCAATCATAAATCGATAAATCAATTAAACTAAACGATGGCCTTTACAATAAATATGACCATTTTATTGCACAAAGTGACAGCTAGCACATGTCAGGTTACTTCAGTGAATTAATCATTCGACTTTAGTGAGCCACTTCTAATTCAAAGTAGTTAATTGGCACAAATGTTGATATGCACTTAGTAGTCAATAAACTCATCGAATCACTTCACTGGCAATTTTCAAAAACAAAACACAACCCCTCAGGTTACTTTAGTACTATTTACTTACCTTCCTTATCAAAACACAGGAGTCTTCACACAAAGCTTATAGGCGGCGCGTGATCGCGATGTCTGCGCCTAATCGCGGCAAAGGAGCCTAAACAATAAACATAGTCAACTCGCCCCTCACCCCCGCAACCCACCCCCACACGGAGGCGAAGCCCGAGGGGTGACTTAAGGACTCCTGCACTGCAGCGTTGCATCGAGGGCTCACAATGATATTTGTTTGCAAGTTTCGAGTAGTATTTTCCATATTGCTTTGGTATGGGAATGCGATATTGTGGCCGGATGGGCTGGCTTGGGGCTTATGTCTGGGTTTTAACTTTTCTACGTATCTTCAACACTATTTAATGTTACCTATATTAATGAATAGAATATACGGCTACACGAAAATGTTCAGAATAATTACTTTTTGTTACTTTACTCTGTTACTACTTTGATGCTGTATCTTTCTCGTTTTTTTTTTTTAAACAACCACTTGAGATCTTGTACTTAAATAAGTTTAAAGCTATTCACAAATCCCATTGAAGTCACTCGACAGTCGCACGTGCAGAAGGACACAGACACATGTGTCGATGCGCTGACACGCGACTTTGAACAACGTCACGTCAATGCATTCAACCTGCCTACCTGAGGGTGTCGACTGACGGGGTAGGCAGAGCACCCCTTGAACGAAACGAGCGGAAAACAAGCACACTGAGCATTGAGCACACGAGTGGGATTTGAAATAACTGAGGGGAACACTTCTGTAAATAATAGGAGAAAGAAAAATAATATATTTGGGTGCTAGCGCTTTAATCAACCAATTAATGCATAATACATATATGTACATTACACATTTCACGTCACTTCACACACATCGTACATTTTATACAGATTTAAACAAGATTAACGGTATACTTACGACCTACTTTAGTTAAAATTTAACTTTAAATTAACTTTGCAATTGGTTCTAATACTAAACATACATATAATATGATAAAAAGTACAATCAAACACTATGTAAACAAACTTAGCATCTAAATATTTTGCAAATACTATGTCAACTTTCACATCTACCTACAAGTTAAAAAAATTAAGTTCATTATGTTATGATTTTTTTTAATGTCTACCTTCCTTAAATTAACTTCTGCTGGATTTTGCTTTGTTGCTCTGTTATCTTATATATAAAATTCTCGTGTCACAATGTTAGTTACCATACTCCTCCGAAACGGCTTGACCGATTTTTATGAAATTTTATATGCATATTCAGTAGATCTGAGAATCGGCTACTATTTTTTTTAAGTTTTAGGTGGGTAGGGTAGGGTAGAGTAGTAGAGTTTATACTCGTACTTTTGACTGAACGAAGTCTGTAGGGTCAGCTAGTTAATAACTAAAATTCTTTACACTACTACAATAATAATTTTGTCACAAGTTTGATACCACAAGTAAATTTACAGAGAACGAGGAAAACTGTTCCACCGTGGTACAGTTTATACTAACTAGTACGGGGAATAGAATCAAATTTGTTTTAGCAACCATAATAAGTACCGATCCATACCAAACGAAAAAATTACCTACATTCACTGCTTATTTATTACTTACATTAATTGTGCAAGGTTGTTAAATTAATTTGACAAATAAAGATCTTTTTTTATCAAGCCAGCATTTAACTGTCCACTGCTGAATTTTCCGGCTTGGTCGAAAATCCTTTCAATTTTCCCCCGCGTTCAAAAGCTGTTTTACATTCAGTTGTAGCGCACTTACAAAATCAATATTTCGAAGCTGTTTCAAGTAAATTGAGGGTTTTATAAAACAGCTTGTTTTAACTTTCCGCGAACAGATCGCATTAGTATAATGGTGTCGTTGTAATTACAGCTGATATTAGCTAACACGGAACACGGCCAATGTCCAGATTAGTAGCTACAGGTAGGCATATTTTGTTCCAAATAGTTATTTACGCAACGATTACATTTCCTGACTAATTGAAACTTCGGTTTAGGTATCAGAGGGACCTTGCACGAACGCACAACATAACGTAACGTTTTGTACGATTATTTAATCGAAAATACAATTATTCCAGGTACTTACGTTTAATGTGTTGTGACAAGATCAATAAGTATCACCCATTACATATATGAATAAAAATAAAAAAACGAAATAAAAAATATGTGCGAAACGAGTTTATTTTTAATGTCTTTAATGTTCGCGCGTTCGCGCTAGGCCCACAAAGTATTTCCACGTGATATGTATTTTGTCCCTGTGACACAGAAACAACTATATTAAGAAGCGTGGTTATCTTCAGAAGTATAATGTCCTCTGCGTTCTTGACTTTTTAGTCGCGTGTTCGAATATTTCGTAGGCAACAGTTCCGTCTCTATGGAGATAACACGATTGTATTGAACGACTCGAGGCAAACTAGATACCTAATGGAAATTAATTATACACGAACTGACTCGGGCTTCAGCGTCATCCATTTTGCCTGGCGATGGAAATTTGTTGTTTATGCCTCCAAGGTTGATTGATCAATCAATACGTAGGATTGAGTAATGTAAAGACAGTTTGTAGATGTATCTTCTAGGAATTTTAGGATGGAAGGTTACTAACCAAACGTTATTAGGTACATATGTATGTATATTTATTAGCAACGTAGCCGGTCTCGTTTATCAGTAAAATATATACATTCTTGGAATCCTTGCATTTGAAGTCTTTAGACGCTTCGAAACACATTGAGAATATTAAACAAATTCGTGACACGTTTGAAAAGAGCAGTAAGAAATTAATTAATTTGTCGGATTATTAACTTACAACTTATAGGTAGTTCATCCGTGGTTTAAATCTTCCTCATCAAACGTACCGAAAGGGTCTTATTTGTGTAACATCTCTTATGGAAGCAACCGTGACGTAATATTAATAAACGGGAACATTCACAACGTACACACAGTCGGGGTTAGGTCGGGCATACACGGGGTAGGTCGTAAAGCGAGTAATTACTGGTTGATTAGCGCGCGGATCTCGCCCGAACGTCGTTGAGGCTGTTTCACACGGAAAATGAGGAAATAACGCGATATTATTTATTTATTTATTTAATACTTTAAGCACACAAAGAGGTTTATTCATAAACGTTGCTTAAAGTTAATTGATATTCAAACGCCAGAAATGTATGGTTAAACAGTCGCTAATCATTACTTAACTTTAAGCAACGTTTATAAATAAACCCAAAAATGTACAGAGGCGGACTTAATGCCGTAGGCAATTTCTACCAGTCAACCTTCGGGTGATGCAGAGACAAACAGTAGTAACAGTAGTAACTAGGTGAATCTTTTTTAAAGATAAGATTTGAACTGAAAATAAATCTTTCGCAGGTATGCTGGAAGAGATTTCATTAGAAATACTCGTAAGCATCACCTTTGTACGTATTTTTCTGTTCCTTTCTTCTTGTCTGTTTATATGTGTGTACATAAATTGTTAAATAAATAAATAAAACTTGACAACTTGAAACCCTTCTACAGTCGGGGTAGGTACGTAATTTATACTGTGAAGTAAATATTAATTTTGAATATCAAAGCATACAAAGCTTCTTATTTATAACTAGCTTCTACCCGCGACTTCGTTCGCGTGGAAGTCGTGAGACACCACAATATACTAAAATACCAGCCACATTTTAATAAAAGTTCCCTGAACACTACGTTTGTAGTTTTGGTCACAGCAGTTAAAATATACAGAGTCAGGACTGGTGACGCGGGAGCAAGCGACGTACAGATCTATGTTCTATGGTAAAGGGTTTGGTTTCTGCACTTAGTCCTTCAGGTGGACCACTGTACAAGGGCCATGGCGGCCATCAGTGGTAACTCCAACCAACCCACCTCCCTCCAGAAGTAAATTACGTCCGCTGCCATAACTAACCTTCTCTTCCATGCAATATTGCTGAAATCGTTCTCCCTGTCTTCGGTAGACTTTCCTACGTCCGTCATTGCCATACAGCATAATATAGGTTTCGTCCCTAAAATGTACCTGGCTCCATTAACGTTGAGCCCAATGCAAATGCTCGCGGGCAAACTGTAGGCGCGCCATTCTGTGAGCTTGTGTCAGTTTGGGACCATTTTCTGGCTTATGAAGTTTCAGGCCACGTTTTTTGAATCTCTTTTTAACAGTTCGAGTGCAAACAGTCAGTCCATGAAAGTATCGAAGCTGTTCTTAGACCTGTACTGAGGTCAGGTTACGATTACGCAGGGTGGTGGTAAAGATAAACCGATTATATCGTGCTGTAGTGACCCGGTTTCGTGGTAGTCCTGTACGGCGCACGAAGCCGCCGCCAGTCTCTAGGTATCGATGGTAAACTTTTGGAACAGCAGAATGACTTACGTGAAGTTCTGCGCTTATGTTTCGCTGAATAAGCCCAGACTAATTAGCTTGCGCGGCTATTTCAGGTGCAGTATTCATAATTGGAACATCAGAATGGATTAAAAAAATCGGGGTGTGGCTGTGACGAGTACACGGCCGTGTTTTATGTGAACACGTGAACTTAAGGAGTAATATTTTAATTTGAGCGAATTTTTTTATCCTTTAGCTCCCTATCCACTATGGAAGCAAATTTAAAGACGTATTCACGTCAATAAAGAAAAACAATTTCGATACTCTTTTTATGCAAAACAAAACACATAACGAAATAACCATTGACATAATGTTGTTCTTTTAATAGCGACCAAACTCCGATTTTCTTCTCTTTTTCGAATTCGTGAATTCGAATATGGAACAATGGTGATATATCCAATTGATGGCCAGTATGTCAACTTCAAAACAGCATAAATACTTTTTCGCTGACTTGTCATTATTGTGATGTTTTAGGCCTATAAACATAAAATGCACGGTGGAGCAATTTAGGAGTCCTGGAGTGTAATAAGCTGTGTAGAGTGTACGTTCTTCGAACTATCACTATTAAAGTAATAAAATGTAAAATAAAACCGGTCAAGAGCGAGTCGGACTCGCGCACCGAGGGTTCAGTACCATCATATATAGCTTCATTCGAAAAATGCGCTCTTTCATGTGATACCCCACATGCCCTAGTAGCCCCACTGCGAATTTTTAAGACCCCCGTTCAATTTCCGGTTGCAAAAAAAAAACTTATTTGCAAAATTGTTAGGCAAACGTTATCTAAAACTATTCAAAATTTCAAGTTAATATCATTAGTAGTTCTTGAGATATGCAGCTGTGACGGACAGACAGATTGAGTCGCACCATAAGGGTTCCTTTTTACCATTTTGGTACGGAATCCTAAAAAAGAAGCACAAAAAATATAAATTCTTGGGAAAAATCAGATTTGCGTTGCTTTGTTAAAAGTTGACTGAACCTATGTCATGATTGACTGTTTGAGCCAGATATGTAGGTATGATAAATTATGCTACAGTCGTTTTCTATTCAACCCAGCGAAGTAATGGAATAATTCGAGTGTTTTCATACACTGGTATCTTGTGTTCGCTCTCATCTCAGTATCATTCCTACGAAATTTATGGGAAAAGTATTTAGCAATTTCTAACTTTTCTAGTACTCAAACCTCTGTTGGTCCCTTAGAGTTTTTCAATCCTTGTAAGAAACAGGATCGATTGGCATCAAAAAGCTTTTTGGGAATATGTGCCCATTTACTTGCTGACTGTACCTATTTTTTTTTCAAAATCTGTGAATGCTGTTAAATTTTTTCCTAATAGTTAAGGATAGTCTCTTAAGACCATTTTCTTGTAGCGACCACGGTTAAGGTACCTGCCCTTATTGACCCATCTCAAAACATAATGCAGTACTGCTCATCCCCCATATCAAATATCGTGATAATTTATACTCTACAGTTTGACCAGACCTATAGGGAATATCTATGCAAAATTTGAACAAAATCTAACTGGTTGTTTTTGCGCGATGCTGGAACATACATTCAGACAAACAGACAAAAATTAAAAAAAAATATTTTCGGCATCAGAATCGTTCCCAGACCTCGTGACAATTTTTTTTTTTTTCAAAATTATTCCGTGTTCGGTTATGACTTCGCTACGATTTTATTATATAATATGTATAGAATACACATACTTCTAAATCTGAATTTAATTAATGCCGCGGTTTCGGTAGCAGTTCTGATTAAGACATCGGAGGAACCACATTGTCATGTAAATGACTGTCTTAATAGAAAATAGACGTTACTGTAGAAGGATCTGTGCCAGGATCGTCTAGCCGTGCTCACTAGTTGGTGTGAAACAGACGCAGTCACTATCTCATAAGTTCTATGTAAGTGAATAGTTAGTAGTGGAGTTAGTATACAAGTTTAGCGCTTCCGATCTAGATAAGCACTAATGTTGTCTGAGCGAACCATAATGTAAGTAGAGCAAGTCAGCCTTCATTCTCAAGTTCGATGAATTTGGCTGCAGATATTAGTATGTACGTTATAACTAATTATGTTATGAAATCATGAAGTTAAAGTAAGAAGTAAATTTTATTCCACAAGAAAAAGAACGAACAATCTACGAGTGCAAAGCTATCACAATTCAAGTGAGCATTAGATCGTTCCAGTGGAACTCGCCAGTCTCTTGACGATTTAAAACGGTAGCATATACCTGCCCCAGGGATCGCCTGCCATCCACCGCGGGCAGGTGTCTGCCCGACCTTTAGTTGAAACTTTTTTAGGTAAAAATGTGATGGATTCTCTTAAAGTTGAGTGCAGGCAGGCAGAACATTAAACACTTTCATTTAGTAAGAAGGCTCGAGCTATTTTTAGCTGATATCTTGCCTAAAATAGTCGGCCGTAACTTTATTAAAATAAGGTTTCTGTTGTGCCAATTAAAATTGACACCTTTAAAAAAAAAGAGCTTCAAAAGCAGTGGCCATTTATTGACATAATAAAAGAGATGTCTTTATTCGCCTCCAAAGACTTGGTATAAATGTCTTGAAACACAGTACAGGCTAATAACTTACGATATTATGTTAGTGAACTTAGCTATGACTTAGATCTGTGCTAGGTCGTCTTAATTAGGGCTTGCAATATCCGTTCACTTTCACTATCCGGAATATCCGAATAGTGCGGATAATACGGATATTTTTTAGTTTTTATTATAAATAAAACTAATATGCTTTTGTAACACGTTTTAATCAGTCTCTCAAGCAAAATGACAAAGAAATAATAAACTATAGAAATATTTCAAGTAACAATCACATAAAAAACTAGTTCATTTTCTAAAATTATACAATACAACACCGATACTGCACAAATAATTTGTATCATTCTTCTCATACTAAAAACAATTCTAATAAAAAATCAGATCTTACATTATCACAAATCCTACCGAACCTATTTAAAACAATAATTAAATAAAAATATCACTTTCCCTGGCAAATCAGCTCAATTATTAAACAACAATAGTATAAATCAAATATAATAAAACAAAAATGAACAAAATATCTCAAAATAATCAAATAACCCTTTATAATATTAGGTCTTTACCTATTACTCGTAAATTGTCGTTTTTTATGAAATAAGTTCACGCCCTTGTTTCTTTATATTTTTATTAATCAAAGTAATTACCCATGCAATCAATGCATTTTTGCCAACGTAGTGGTAGCTTATTGATGCCCTTTTTGAAAAAGTGTGCTGAACGGGAGGCAACAAATTCTTCAAAGGCATTTTGAACTGCGTTTCGGTTATTGAATTTTTTCCCCGCCAAGAAGTTATCCAAATTCTGAAAAAAGTAGAAGTCAGTAGGGGCAAGGTCTGGTGAGTACGATGGATGACGGAGAACTGCCAACCCCAGCGCTTGTAACTTGGAGACCGTCTGCTGTGCAGTATGAGGTCGCGCGTTGTCGTGCAGAAGAAGCGGAGCCAAACGATTGACCAATGCTGGTTGGAGATGTGCGAGCTTCTCCATCATTATGTTCAGTTCTTCATAGTACACATCTGCAGTAATGCTTATCCCGTTTGGTAAGAAGCTGTGATGAATGACACCGGCGCTAGACAACTAAACGGTGACCATCACTTTTTTAGGGGTCAGTTTTCGTTTGGGGCATTGTTTAGGTGCTGAACCAGGATCTAACCAACTTGCTGAACGCTTGCGATTGTCGAACAGAATCCATTTTTCGTCGCAAGTAACAATGCGATTCAATATGCCTTCGTTTGTCTGCTTGTTGAGCAGTGCAAGGCTCAACACGACGCGTGCTTCGCGCTGGTGTCAAGCTTTTTTAAATTTGAACATCGGAACATCGAAATTCGGAATAAAATATTTCGGTGTTCCCGGCTCATCCATTAAAGTCCGTGACTGTACTTTGCAGATGACAGCTTTTTATTTAATATTTAAAAGAAAAATACAACTATCCGTGACATCCGAAAAGTCCGGATGGTGATGCAAGTAAAGTGCGGATCATATAACTATGGAGATTGTAGAACCACAGATTAATAGTGGAATATAAGTTTTCACATTAAGCTCAAGATTGATGGAAGCACTGAAAGATTGGTCAATAAATGAGAAAATCAACACAAAAGACTAGGTATTAGTATAATTACGAGTATGTACTCTTTATACTCCTAGTTTTTGTGTTGATTATCGCGTTTTCGATGCTCCCACACTTTCTCCTGTCCATTATATTTTTTCCTGTCCATACAACACAAACAAAAAAACACAATACTCGCACAAAAATCACACACAATACAATAACACAAAAAAAAAAAAAAACACCACAATACACAGACAAAAATCATACATTACGTTTACAAATGAATGTACTGTCGTAGCTTCTTATACCTATGCAATAAAGAAAGGTGTCGGTTCATGTTCGGAAAATGTACCAAAAGTGATCAAGATGAAGTTATTTAGAAGGACCAAGCTATTTAGGAAACCGACACATTAACAAGAACTCACGTTTTGACCATATTTACCACCCTCACTTCCACTTTCTACACGCATCAGGAAGACTGTCCACAACATCTGTCATCCCTAAAATCAAGATTGATGCCTACCGAAGGTATCAAATCGATGGCTCGTTATTTATCCACATGTCGATGGGAGAACGTTAATATATCACCCACAGACACACCTGAGGTAGGCACTAGTAGGCAGATCATCCTCTGTGATCAAGACAGATGCGTGTTCTACCCTTGTCCTGAAGGTGTCAATAGTGCTCATCATTGCGAGTCTATGATCTTGTACGGGCGCGATGATCCCAGAATTAGGCGCGGACGCGACGCGGATTATACGGGATCGTGGCGAAAAAATGCGGGATCACTGAAAATAATGTGCAGTTCTATAATAATAATGTTAATTTTGAGAGAGATAGCAGTCTTGTTTAGTTATTTGTCACTCGTTTTAAGAGTTAGGCAAAAGCAGCGAATGGATAACATGAAAGATGTGTCAAATTCCATGTTTTTGGTGTTATCGCCTAATGATATGTATATGTGTGACGCAGAGCATGTCTGCTTATTGTCCGGAAATTGACACCGATCCGGTCTTACACCTCTCGTCATAAAGCTACAGAGTGCAATAGTGTGCAAGCGATGGATGAGTTCGACATGGCACCAATCCAGGTGGGATTGGTGTCAATCGCGAGCTCTCAGCTCTCAGTCAACTCAAACTCAAACTCAAACTCAAAGCATTTATTTCAAATAAACCAATTACAGGCACTTTTGAATTGTCAAGGGGTCGGTCAGTCAGAAAGATGAAGCTAGTTGCCCATTCCAAAGCGTAGTAGGTTCCTATGGAGAAGAACGGACAAGAAACTCCATGGACACTCTTTTAAAACAAAATATTGTTACAAAATATGGGTTACATCATTCATGTTGAAGTTATACATGTGAGAACAATGTAGAAAGACGTGCACGTTAGAAGCGTCCGTAATAGAAACAATTCAAAAATTAAAATAAGCCGTGGCAGCTAAGAGATGACCAGTCCCAACTGACGGCGCCCGTTCACGAACATGACGCATGGATCAGCACCATTTAGCTCAACCATTTTGAAGGGAACTTAATGATCCAACACACACGCCACCACCAGCGAGACATTTGAGTGAGCATGACATACTCTCAGCCGCCAGGGCACATTCAAGTCAATAAAAGACATATTACCCGGTAAATGGTAGCTCTATAGTACATAGTACTCACACCTGTGCTATGCAATTATATAATTCAAGGACATTGAGTTTATACAATGCAAAAATAGTTTACAATCTTCAGCAGCTCCAACAAGATTGTCAAATGTTAATTAACTAGCTGAGGTTGTGGAGCAGGACCAGCATTCAGCCAAGCATTTTTATCAGCGATGTAATCCCCCAACTTATAATATGCCTGCCTGCATAGTGTGCGTTTTATACAAGATTTAAATTTAGTCTCATTCAGTTGAAGTATGTGGGGAGGAATTTTATTGTAACATTTTAAACAGTACCCCATGAAAGATGAGTCTACTTTAGCCAGTCTGAAACCTGGTTGAGCTAATAGGTCCCTATTTCTAGTACTATAATTATGTCTTTCACCTCTTTTTCTAAAAAGATGTAAATTTTTCCTTACGTACATGATGTTTTCGTAGATATATTGACAAGGTACCGTCATGATGTTAATATCCTTAAACAGTTCCCTTAGAGAATCGCGCCTGCGGAGATTATATATGGCTCTGATGGCTCTTTTCTGCAGAATAAAAATAGACTCGATGTCTGCAGCCCGTCCCCAAAGTAAAATACCGTAAGACATTATACTATGGAAGTAACTGAAATAGACTAGCCTCGCGGTATCTACATCAGTAAATTGACGGATTTTTCTGACAGCATATGCTGCTGAACTTAGCCGTCCTGCAAGAGATGTTAAATGAGGACCCCATTGTAGTCTTGAATCCAGCGTGATCCCCAGGAAAACAGTTTTATCGACGAATTCTAGTTTCTCTTGATTCAATACTATCTCACAATCACTACTTTTGACATTTGGTAAAGAAAATTTTATGCACTTCGTTTTTTTCCCATTTAATACTAAATTATTAGCAGTAAACCAATTTTGGACCTGCAATAGAGCGTTATTTACGTCGTCAAAATTTGTAGCACGTCTATCTACCTTAAAAATTAAGGAAGTATCGTCAGCAAATAACACCATTTGTGGTTGATTTTTTAATAAATGGAGTAGATCATTTATATACACTAAAAAAAGGAAAGGACCCAATATCGAGCCTTGTGGAACACCCATTTTTACTTTTAAACCGAGTGAATTGATACCATTTATTTGAACTTGCTGTTGTCTATCATTTAAATAAGATTTTACTAAACTAAGTGCAAGTTTTCCAAGTCCGTAATGCTCAAGTTTCAAAAGTAAGGTTTCGTGATCGACGCAATCAAATGCCTTGGAGAGGTCACAAAAGATTCCTATGGCGTCTTGGGCCTCTTCCCACGCGTTAAAAATGTGTCTTAATAATGTTACACCGGCGTCGGTCGTGCAACGTCCTTTGGTGAAACCATACTGTTGTTCGTGAAGGATTTTATTCGTGTTAAAATGATTGAGCATTTGATTAAGCATTACCTTTTCAAACACCTTACTGAAAACCGGCAACACGGATACGGGTCTATAATTATTGGTGTCTTTACTGTCCCCGGATTTGAAAAGAGGTATTACCTTACTGTATTTCATTAAATCCGGGAAGACTCCTTGATCTACACACAAGTTAAATATTAAGGCTAAGTAAGGGGCTATAGTCTCAATTATAGAGGTACAGACTTTAACAGACATTCCCCAAAGATCTTCGGTTAATTTGATCTTGATTTGCTTAAAAGCTTTTATTACTATTATGGGGTTAATATGCTTAAAGTTAAATTCAATCGGGCAGGCTGAAACGTTCGCCTTTACTAAATCAAAAGAGAGCGAGGGTGAGGAATTTAAGGTTTCAGTCGTTTTGAGTGGGATACTGGTAAAGAAATTTACAAATTCTTGCGCAACTACTTTGTTATCGCAAATAAGACCACACGACGTCTCCAGTGTATAATCAGAATTATGCTTTTTGTTCCTATTTGTTTCATTATTGATAATTTTCCAAACCGTCTTTATTTTATCGTCTGCTGATTTAACCTTGTTACTGATGAATAAGGCTTTAGCTGCCTTACAAGTGTTCTTAAAAATTCTAGAGTAAGTAGCAACATACTTATTAAAAGTTTCTGTGTTAATATAAGGCTTAAGGCCATACAACTCGAAAAGTCTTTCCCTACTTTTCCTGAGTCCTTTAGTTGCCCAGTCACTAAATAAAAACCTAGGGCTGATAGTTTTAGTGTTCTTTTTAAAATAATTATTGAACTCGGTTTGGACTACTGAAAAGAATTCTTTATACAAAATATTAACATTGTTCATTGTAAGGTCCTGATCATTTAACTTATAAATTAAAGTGCTATTAAATGTATTTAAATTAACTGTTGTTAATGGTCTGAACTGTATCTGCACTTTTTGTATTGGTATGTTGGACTCAAAGGTTACGGTTTGACCGCTGTGATCAGAAGGGAGATAATTAACTATGGCTTTATCTAAATAGGTGCAGCAACAAAAAACATTATCAATACATGTAGCAGTAGTCGTGGTTATTCTGGTTGGTTCTACAAACACATTTGACAAATTAAATGATTTAAACAAATTTAATAATCTACTGGTATTTCAGTTGCATCTTTACTGGTACTATTAAGCTTATATGGATTGCAGTCGGTATGAAATATCATGTCTGCGAGATGTGGACCGAATAGATTAGATCGGGGTTACAAGTACATGGATTGAAGATTGTGGTGCATAGGTGTTCGAACTTAGCCTTTGAAGATAGTTCAGCTTTGAGAATTAAATATTGAGAAGATTTGGATAGGTAAAGGTAGCATCAACCCCATACTTAATTTTGCCATTTAACTTTGTTCTTAATGTTATTGTTATTTAAAACACTTTCAAGGACGCTAAAGGGCCATAGGCGTCCTATCAATAAAACTTCTATTGAGTCTCGTTCAGTGTCCTTCAACATGTTAACATGACACTTTTATATTATCATAATTAATAGGATCCTTCTTGCTTATCTTCCAAGTTATAAATTAGGACAATTCATGTGTTTTGAATAAAAAAAATTAAGATAAGATCATGACGTCGGAGAATAGCTCCAAGAGCGCCATTTATTTTGTAATAACATATTTTTAAATAAACTTTGGGTTTTTCATTTACCTACACGTTGAAATGAATTTTCTTGTGAAATACGCCAACCCATTTGTACGTATTACGACTTACTGCCAAGTCTGTAGGTACTTTTCACAAAATGAAATCTGACAGTTCGGTTCTCAGCAGTTCCCAGAAAATAAAATCTTTCAAATCGAAATTCAAGAATAGCGCAATATTTTTGCGACACGATATCAGTCATAACCCTTAAGAAAAGCATTTCAATAAGCTGGGCTACAATCTTCGTATGAAAATGATCAAACAAGGGGTTGGAACTAAACCCGTGAGCGCGAACCCGTATTTAAGGATTAGTGGGGACGAGATGGTACGAGCGGGGCGAGTGGGTCCACCTCGTTTGTACGTGTAGCGGGGTTCATCCCGACCCACGTAATTATGTGGTAACATATGAATTTTAATTATGGGAACTTATTTGGTGACAGGGACGACGGCTTTTTGGCATTTTATTGGATATTGAGACTCGGTTTTCGCCCCCGGGGTTGAATATGTTTTGGCAACTGTACGAGTATTTCAGTGTACGAGCTTAATTGATGATTTAGTCTTAATAATTGCTTTTACGGGTACACTATAGGTTGCCAAAATATTCATCTGTTGGGGCGTAACTCCCAACAGTGAAAATGTTGTTGTTGTTAATGTTGATGTTGTGTATTGGGATGTTATGTTGAACGAGTAAACAACCGATTGTTATAAAGGTTTTATTGCTACTAAAAATAACATGTTATAATGTAATAACGTACAACTAATATTGTATTAAACAAACTGCAACGTTTCATTGTAAGTAGGACAAGTTAGTTGAATGTACAGCGAAGCTCGTACAATCTGAACATTGTAACATTTAATTAGGTAAATAAGTTGAGAGTACGAGTACATCAACGTTATCAAAAGCCACAAACAAATTTTTCTTCGTAACACTGCAGCAGGCCACTCCCTCCAACCTTCCTTTTTGTGTTTTCTAACTAAAATAACGGGAAACTTGAATAACGCAAAACTTGGCATTTAACACAATACGTCGTGGTCTTTACTTACCGCCGGCCGGTACTTTGTTAGATGGTACTTCGTGGTACTTTGTGGTACCAGTTCGTCCTAATTCCGAGGTGTTGGGAGTTTGACAAGTTGTCGTGTCGGAGGAACGTGATGCGTGATTAAGGGATCGTTATTCAATTGGAGACCTTAGAACTTGATAAGCAGTGTGAGAAGTTGTCTTTGTTTTATAGTTGTTTTTTTGGGATTTAACAGCTAAAGAAAAATAAATTAAATAAAAAAGATGACTTACGTGCTGTTCTAATCTAAAAGAAACTTGAAATTTTCTTGAAGTGTCGTTTTTTTACATATTCATATTAATTAATTTGCGTTCCACAAGGTAAAAAGTTGTCAACAAAGGGCTTAGAGCTAAGAGCCGTTGTAGACCCTGTAAGGGCACAGCAAAATTATTGTTAATTATAAAGATAAGAATAAAAATACAATTCAAATTATACATGAAAACTTGTAATTAGATTTGCATAAAAAGTCAATAACAATAACATAAAAAATTCTAATAATGGTAAGTAGGTAGCTATTTTCTTAAAATACTATTATTACATTTAGATTAAGTTATAAATATTTACTTAGGTAATACTATTACCAATACTTATTTAATGTGAGATCATATTTAAAGTTACAAATTATTAACAAAGAGATAAGTTTAACGTGTATCACAATATGAGATAATTTATAGATTCAGTATGTGGCATTTTATAATTTAATCATTGTACTCGTATAGGTATTTAGAAATCATGATGTTTAATTTTTTTTATTTTTAAAACGTTGTCCCACACTAGGAATTTCTTGATTGTGTATTTTGTCTAAGAATGTATTCTTTGTAATTATAGTCTTTCATTCAAGTATTCGTTTTCATTAAAATAGCTTTTGTTTAATAGAAATAATTTTATTTTTTTAATAAAGATGTTGTATTTATTTATATTTCTAATTTCTTCCGGTAACTTATTATATATTTTTATCGACATGACATAGGTACTTGAGGAGTGCATTTTTATCGAGATTTAGGTATATTTAATCTATTTTTATGTCTTAAAGTAATTTCAGTTTGTATTTACACGTACAAATTTACAGATTTCAAAAATGTAGAGGCACGGTAGGATTAGAATTTTTTGTTCCTGGAAGTGGGGCTTACAACTATCCGTTTGTTCAATATTGACTAGAGTTCTAATAAGTTTACCCCATAATATGACACCGTATTTAAGCCATACATATATGCGTAATATGTTACTAACGCAGTATTTATGTCTGTAGTTTTTTGATTTCCCGGAGGGCGTATGAAAATTTTGCCAATTTTGCTTTTAGTTTTTGGATATGCGACTTCCAATTTATGTGTGTGTCAATGTCTAGTCCTAATAGGGTGAATTTATTTACTAGGTCTAATTTGTAATTTTTAAAACTGAAGTTTATATATTATGTATAGGTTTTTTTTTGTCGTGGGTAAAATGTCATTATTTTTGTCTTATTAAAGTTAATTTCTAGATTATGTTCCGTCATCCAAAGAGTTGTAGCTCCAAGTATTGAATTTAATTTATCATTAAGTTTGAGATTAGTTTCGCATGAGGCAAGAATGGATATGTCATCCGCAAACAAAACACAAGGTTCACTGATGTGCTTCGGGAGGTCGTTAATGTAAACTAAGAATAAGAAGCAGCCTATTACGCTACCCTGTGGGATTGAAGCGTTTATTGGTATGTTTTCGGATCGGAACAATTCTATTTCGTTACTCTTTTGGTTAAAATATTCTATTTCCACTATTTGCTCTCTATGTTGTCAATACGATGTGAACCATTCATGACATTTACCACGGATCCCTATGCCATATAGTTTCTTTAATAAGATGTTGAATTGTACTTTATCGTAAGCTTTCGTCATATCTAGCAGTAATCCTATTGCATACTTTTTGGAGTTAATAATATCGAGGGCTTCTTGTATGTATTTATAGATGGCGAGGATTGTGGATCGGTTTTTTCTGAAGCCATTTTGACAGTCATTAAATATTTTGTACTTTTCACAATAAGCGTAGACATGGTTGCACATCGCTTTTTCAAATATTTTTGATGCAGTTGGTAGGAGAGCGATGGGGCGGTAGTTATTTGGGTCAGTTTTTGCATTTTTCTTGTGTATTGGCTTTACAAGGGCCTTTTTCAAGAGGTTAAGAAAAGCACCACATAATAAATACCACGATCCACTTATTATTAACTAGCGTCTGCCCGCGATTTCGCCCGCGCTATTACTTTTCGAGAATTGGGCTATCAAATGCAAAAATAATTTTCCAAATCCGTGTGTGTGTAGTTATAGAGATAAGCGCGATCAAACTAAAAAAAAAACTCTTCAGATTTATTATTAGTATATAGATAAAGTATAATACTATATATTAATTAAGTACCACCCACGAATCACAAGGAACCTATATTTAGAATTCAATTAATATTTTCTTAAATTAAAAGAAAGAAGCCTCAAATGTGTCCCGTGCGTGGGCGCGTTGTCGGCCATAGCGATGACATCACGTATCTAATGATAGAAGATGCGCGGATATTGAATAAGAAACAACAGAAGGGTCACTGCTTATAATACGCGTGGTGGGGGAATTAGTCAAAATAAACAAAGTATATAAAAAGCTGTTGATTGAAAACGCTGGAGTTTCCAATCAGACGTGCTTATACGATTTTCTTTTGTTGTGTCTGAGTACGACGTGAGCGTTTTTATAAATCGCGATCAGTCTAGTTTTGTCTTCTGGAATCGATTGAAGATGAGTTGAGAAGGGTATTTAGAGCTAGACTTTAAATAAAGTAGGTAATATCAATTTCTTTGTTGACCTTCGCGGATGTGCACCCTTAGGGTGCTCTTAACAGCTTCCGCTTCATTAGCTTAACAATATTAACTGCATTGATGTTGTTTTCAGGAAAACCCACTATAAAAACAATACTAGGCGGAACGACTTTGTTTATCTGGCAAAATAAAAACTAACCCTTATTTCGCAAATTTTATGTACTGAATCTTCTTTACCCGCTCCGCATTGTCGGTGATCGCGTTTGTTTATAGTTTGGTTCGCATTAACGTTGTGTTACAGTTAGCTTGGCGGCGAAGCGGCGCGGCGTGCGGCGGCAGTTCGAATCACTTGGCGTCGTTAAGGCTTAGTCTCGGGTCACGTGAAAACGCCATCCGTTGCTGTTTGCCTGACAGCTGGCTGTAGCTTTGGTAAATTATGATTGTTAGCAAAAAATATGGCATTAGGAAGGTAAGGTGTGCTGTCTTGAATAAAATTGGGGTGTAATTTGATCGGATTATTTCATGATCCAGTAAACCACAACCTGGGATAAAATGGTATTCGCTGTACCCAAGAGCTGGTTTATACTTTGGCCAGAGACTAAGCATTGGCATTCGACATGGTAATAAATCGAAACTTAATTTAGCGTTTATGGTCGCGTTGTATGCAAATAAAATTTTTACATCGAAAACAACCCTCACCGATTTTAGGGATTGAATAAAAGTTTTATTTTATTTTTCGGAGCTCGTAGCAGTTTCTTTTTTAAAACGAACAGCAGCCGTTGGTTTTTATTTATATTGGTGATGTCCATAATATAAATAACTAGTATAATAGTAAAAACAACACATCTAATTCGATATTTTACACATAACATCTTTCGGTAAAGCAGAAAAATCTTTTTCGGAATTGCAGTTTATTTCTGAACCGAATACCGATTTAAGCAGAATTCTGGTAAAAAAGCGGGACAAGAAGGGTAGTTTGATGATGTACTGGAGAGGCCTTTGACCTTTCAGCTGGTTTTTGTAGTTCTACCCTCACACAAGTCGAATTAGGGTCGTGGAAATAGGGCGTTTCGTTAATGGTTTTTGCCTACGAAAGGTGTTAACATAATGTACCTATTCTTTAACATCCTAAGGTTTTTAGGGCGGGTGCCGTAGCCAACAAGGAACCCTTATAGTTTCGCCATTTCCGTCCGTCTGTCTGTCCGTCTGTTTGTCTGTCTGTCCGCGGCTTAGCTCAAAGACTTTTAGTACTAGAAAGCTGTAAAGTGGTAAAATAACATCTAGGGTGTGTACCTCCCCTACACTTAAATGGGGATGGTACAATTGTTTCTCGTCTATCCCATGATGTGGGTTATCGTTTGATAGGCCATACCTTTTTTCAATTTAGGGATCCGTTTGCGTAATATTAAACTTTAAAGTGCTAATTTTTGTCAGAGTCAAGTGTCAACGCTCCCCCTGTCAAATAAATGGTTGTATTTGGATTTGTGAAAAAAATCTCAGCAGTGATATATATAACGAAGTTAAAAGGAAAACTATCACAGCATATATATATATAAACATCATTTGCAGTTGTAAACATGTTTTTCAACTATAATGTTGAGTTTGTTCTTGGGATCAATTCATCCCATCTACGGAACCCTTCATTGTGCGTGGTCCAACACGCACTTGGGAGGTTTTAAAATCAAGATACTGATGTTTTTATTTTTCTTTTTTGTAAAATTGTTTTAGTCTTCCGGTAATCTTACTTTTGAACCTCAACTGAACCAACAAATCCGGTCAGGATTTGTTGGTTCAGTTGAGGTACAATAAACTTTAAGCAAAGAGTTAATTTCATTTCATTTCATTTCAATTACGTCTTCAAAATCTCTATTTTTGTAGGTAAGTAATTCATGAGTAAACGCCCATTTCATCTCATTTTTTTTAACTTTATATTATGGAAGTTGGACTTAAAATCACTTGGACACCTTTGGTGTTGTAAATGCAATTTGGGCACGGTGTAATGGTTCGGGTAGACGCCATTAGGCCGGTGACGTCACGGGCCCTTTGCAAATTCACGTCATAGAAAGATAGCAGTAGGCCCTTTTTTAAATAATTAGAATCTCGCACATACTCGTAAATTTTCGCTACGTTATTATTAGAACACACATTAAATAACAACCTTGTACTTTCTGACAACTCGTCTTCCCAAAAACAGTGGGAAGACCCGCTCTACAGGTTGGTACGGAATAACCTATCATTAATACGTCCACCAATACTGCTGAGCGTGCCCGCCTGCTGGATGTGGGAGAATGGGAGTCGGGCCTCTGGCTTCAAGCACTACCGTCACGCAATATAGACACTATATTGGCTGACACCACTTTCCGACTCGCTACAAGTATGCGTCTGGGCGGTCGTTACAGGCCACAACATCGCCGACAGTCCGATGAAGTAGTCGAACGCCTCCGGCACCATGTCCTATCCTGCAGCAAGAGCGCTGGTCGGTTGGCACGGCACGCCAGCATTAATGACATAGATCATTCCGTCTGGCCTCTTGCCTTGTCACGTGCCAAGCCATTGGGTTCTAAAACAGCTGACACCCGACGGTGACAAGAGGCCAGACGGAATGACCATAATCAATCAATCCTTGGAAGTTGGTTAGGTCTTTGTTGTGGGATGTAACCTGTATCGACACCCTCGCGCCATCTCTTCCAAGCACGGCGGGTTGTGCTGGAGCGGCTTCTGCAGGTGTAGAAAGCCTCAAACGGCGCAAATATAACAACCTTATTGAGAGCTATAATTATGTTTGGCTCATTTGGGGTTGAAACACAAGACCGTGGGGTTCGAGTGCTCATCGAGTATTTCGGAATAACGCTAAGAGGTTGGTCGACTCTTCACGTGACCAGAGTGCTGGCCTATTTTTAGGCCAAAAAAGCATTGCCATGCAATGTGGCAATGCTACCAGCCTTTTGGGCACTTTTTCTACTGACAGCGATGCGGACAAATTTTTTGATGACCAATGAGTTCTTTCCTTATTTTTTCCTTCGTGTACTCGTACATAATATAAATATTTTAGTGTGAGATTGTATAATATATTTAAACATAATTATGTAAATAAATTAATAGGATAAAAAATAAAAATAAATGTACATTATTAAAATTAAAATAAAAAAAATCTGAAGTTGTCAGATTTTTTCAAGCTCCTTTTAGAGTTTGTTTGTGCTAAATAGAGTAAATAATGCGCCCTTGAAGACTGACAATAACTTTTCCTGTCACATTTGATTTATTTTCATAACATTTTGTCTTGGTTTGCTTGGCAACCGTAGCACAGTAGCTTGTCGTCCGCATATGAGAACATAGAGTTCCTTCTGTGTTATATTTACTGTGTCCTCTGCTAGCTACATAGTGTGGTGCCGTGACTCACACCTCCAGCATGGACCTGATTGAGGTAACACCAACATTATCGGATCGTTCGTTAAACGAGGACATAGTGGACCTTCTGTTTTCCCTGGGCTGTGTCTGCCCTGGTAGTGACGTGCCCTGGTACCTCTAGCACCTCTAGCGCGCACATGATTTGGCTAACACCTCCATTATTGTGTCGCGACAGGCAAAGGACCGGATTCCCGTTTTGCGATGTTATCTGTCCCTTATTTATATTTATTCGTTTATCATGGTGTTTCTAGGGTAAACAGGCATCATTATTTCGTCGAAGAAATACTATTTCCGGCAGTAGATACGTTTTCCGGAAGATTAACAATCATATTTTTGAAGGCCTACCTGCGAACCTATTAAACGCTGTTGCGTGGTGTAATCCATACTAATAATATAAATGTGAAAGTAACTGTGTCTGTCTGTCTGTCTATCTGTCTGTCAGTCTTTCTGTCTGTCTGTATGTTACGTTTTCACGCTTAAACCGCTGAACCGATCGTCATGTTTGGCAGAGATATAGCTGGCGATTTTTTACGCGATAAACGACATCTACGCGGGCGGAGCCGCGGGCAAAAGCTAGACAAAAACTAATAATTTAATATCTAAACCTATTATAATAATAATTTAATAATAATACATAGTGTTGATAAACGGTTACAACAATACCTACCCAATGGTAATCTTTAAGATAACACAAGAAAGTTCTGTAGCATTCCTGTCACAACTCTCCCACTTCACCATAAAAATAGGAGTCGGTCTCTAACTACAAACACTACTGAAAAAAAAAAAATACCTTGATAGTATCACAAGAACTGCCAAACGGAGCAATAACGCAAATTAAACATCCACCGTCTGAAGGGGACACGTGTAACAATAAAATACGCTCAACGACTATTATAGTGCTGGGGAGCCTCGGGGGGGCCGGGGTCCCGGGTACCTGGCAGGGGGACGTAATGGCACCCGGGGTGACTGCGACTAAAGATCCAGTGATTCATATTAAAATTACATTTTGGGGTAAAGCTACCGGCGTTTTTGGTGACGGTACTTTTTTGAGCGGCAGGTGGGAGTACCGCGCGGTTGCTACTGATTGTTAAGTAATTGCATGATAGTTGCCGGGATACGGTTGTAGTTGCTTGTACAAGGGGATTTCCAATCACAATAAAATTGTTTTTAATATATTTTAATGTAAATGTTGTCGCGGTATTTAAGTGTGACAACTGCCGCGATGGAGGGTAGATAAGTTCGGGAATTAAATTTGCTTTGGCAAGTCCTTGAAAAAAATATTGTGAAAAGAACGAAGCAATCAGTTGCCGTCGACCTTTCTATAATAAAACGCCAGATTTACGATTTTAGTGCTTTATTCAACGTCTTGATTCAGCCCGGGGGTTAACTCAGCTGCATTCAATTTAGAACTTTATCTTGTGCACTAAAAGTTTCATTTTCGTTTAACTTAAGAGCACCCCTGTTTCTCGCACGTGAGCTGAAGTTTTAAAAAGCGTCCAATTTCCAAGTTCCCCGGTATCCGAATAACATAAATTATTGTAAAACATCCGCAGTTTATGAGTTTAATTCACAAATTGTATGTCTCCGGAACTACTCCGCCGCGAATGATAACACTCTTGGCGTGACAACGTTTATACTTTAAATTAAGAGGAATGAAGCTAATAAAGTTACAACACAGCGACTTAGAATAACGCAAATGTTCTGCGTTGTGTTAGGAAAGTTCTTGCGGTATCGAGTTCAATGTGTATAATTATAACTTGTGGCTCTATTTTGTAATCATAATTATACCTATGTAGTAAGTTCTATGATGTCAGAAATGGCACATGTTATTATTTTGTATAGAATATTCTTCTTTTGGGTAGGTACTACTCGTACTTTCGGTCATTCTACCTAGGTAGACTGCTGTCATCATAAATGCCGTTAAAAAAACCCACGAATGAAGTAAAAACCCAGACATTACAAAAGGCATAGAGCTACTCATAAAGTCCTCCACATAAAGGTTGTAGCCGCGCCAGTGACACGTGCAACAAGTTAGCAGAGCGTGAACGTACGCGCACCTGAGTATATACGCCCTGTATATCAACCACAAACTTACTTACTCCAGAAGTCGCTCTCCACACAACATACTGAGCTCAAGAAAACAATATACGCGTCTTTATGAAGATACTTCTTAGCTTGTCATGGTTTCCTTCAATTCAACTCTTACTACGTAATTTCAGTAGTGGTACTGGTTTCATCCCTTTTTCGTTCAGTTCTAAATACTGTGTTTTCGCGCGTTGTAAGGAGTTGGTCTTTTGATCTTTCTTACTCTGTGGCACCTACCCCCCGACACTCGCGTCCCGTATACGCACAGAAATAACAGGGCTGCCCTTTACAAGCTATTTTTATGGAATCAAGTCTGAATAGAAGGTTATTATTGTTGTTCTACATAAGGTTAAAATATAAAAGGATGTGCATTATGGATGTTCCTATATTCTTGGTAAAATGTCAACTATGTTGTGCTGTAAATGTATAGCTCGCAGAAAGATTGCCTAGTTATTTATTTATTTTTATACCGGTACATTAGAATGTAGAGCACTGCTTGTTTCTAAGCCATTACCAACCTACATACTCGTAGAGGATATCTTAAAACTATAAAACGCAACTGTGTTTTTGTTTTTAACGATACTGTATGAAGTCTAATAAAAGGCCAATTTTAATGTTGCCAAAATCAGTAAGATTAGTGTTACAGAGATCCGTCGCACAAACACAAACATATTCAATTAAACATTATAATTGTCTGCTTGTAGCCTGTCGCTAGAGGTGCGCTCACAGTTTCCGGCGCGCTAGAGTCTCCTGCGGGCACGGAGCGCGGGGCCCGGGACGCGGGGTCCGTTATAATTGGTATTAAGGCGTTACTCTGTAAGTCACACGACTGAGGCGAGATTAAATGATTGAACTTACAGAAAGTTACTTAGAAGACTTCGTTGAACAAATTGTAACGAACATTGTGGAAAATTTGATAAAAATTACGCAAGAACAAGCGTAAAACAGTCCAGAAAAGGCATTTTTAAGAACTGATGAAATGGCTTATTTATTTACACGTGTCCGAGTTGACTATAGGCTCAAAGTCACTACGGAACGGACGCACGCCATGATTTACTTACTTCAATTTAAGAAGGTCTGTGGGATACGCTATGCTTCTCAAATTAAGTGTATCGTACCGTGTCAACACTCACTCTATCAAATGGCTTTGAAAGGTTTTAGTATATTTAATATGCAAATAAGTAAAGAAAGATCCGCTTTCCAATGAAAATTTAGGACTCTTAAGGCTGCAGTCTTGCAAAATTCACTCGCGGTGAGTTATTTGCGCAACTTGTCTTTTTTTTTAATAAATTAAATAAATAACATGATATATTATTATTGCACAGAAATAAACATAATATGAGTAATAGCTAGTAATTTTTTTTACTACATCAGGGTGGATTATGTTAGGTAAATCAAGCGTTCAATACAGCTTTTTCTGCCCAACAACATTTCAAGGTATGTTTGTGCTCCTACTTTAGGGTAATTAAGAATTATTTTCAAAATCTTTTCAGCGCATAATTAGCTGAACATTCTCGTCTTTAAAAAGCGCTGATTAGTTTTTTCTAATTATCTTTCATTTTCTTATTTTGGAGGTCACAAAGTCATCAAAATTCTGTTTTTATCTCTTAATAAACGGTTTGTTTCATAATAACAATGCATCGTATGTATGTAATAATTAAAATTATTTTGATGCCAAAGGTTCAACAAAGCAAATACAAAAAAATAAAATTAAAAAAACACCAATATCACCTTACTCTGACAATAATAATAATCTCAAAAGACCTAAAAATCTTCTAGTGCGCAATGTAAGAATCGCATGCGGTGAGTCCACGGGGTGCGTCTCATCTATATCTATATACTAATATATAAAGCTGAAGAGTTTGTTTGTTTGTGTGAACGCGCTAATCTTATTATAAAACAGTTATATCTCCTAAGATATTCATTGAAATTAAATGATGTAAGGGCAACTTTGTTCAAAATTAAATACTTGTGATGAATAACGTATTTATTTGGATAAGGATTAATACCATGTTTATGAAAACTCCTTCTCAAATAATGCATTAATTTCGATCTAATTTGATTACCATAAAAAAAAGGTTATAGTGAGTCAATCTTAAAAGATAGACATACATATGCCGTCGCGGACTTTTTTTTAGAAAATTTAAAGAGGAACGATTCCATCTTACATGATATTTGCGTAGGTAACTTAAACCGTTTACGCAGAGCAAGCAACGGAAGCTCTCAAAAAGGAATATTTTTTCCCGTTTTTATAACATTTTTCATTTATGCTCCGCTCCTTTTGGTCGTAGCGTGATGTTATATAGGCTATAAGTTTCCCCTATAAATGGACTATCCAACACAAAACGAATTTTTCAATTCCAACCAGTAGTTCCTGAGATTAGCGCGTTCAAACAAACAAACGTATAGATTAGTATAGATTTGGTCTAATTTCATTTTATTATCGTTTAAAAGATATAATCAACGTGAGATATACCAACTGTTGATATAATTTCTTTACATATAACATTTATTTATTCTAAAACTTAATTAGTCTATCGTTGTTTGATATAACGTTTATGTAATCGAAAATCATTTGGTCTAACGTTTAATATATATAAAAAACGTCATTATGGTTAACACCCCGACTCGGATAGGTTAGGTTAGAAGGCTAAGGCGGGAGCGAAGCGGAGCGGAGCTCCCGCCTTAGTGTTCGTGGTTATTTTTTTTTAAACCACCCAGAAATAGGAGCCGTTGACCTATCTTACCGCAGGTGGTAATCACTTACTAGTTATGTTAAATATCTAATTAGGTTACTATTACCTATAACTACGATAGAACTTACAAAGAATAAAACAAAGAAAAAATACTTTTAACTGAGCAAGATTACGCACACTAAGTGACAACTAACAATAACTTTTGTTGAGCTACCCAAATAATACTAAATAAAGTAAGACCAAAGACCAAATAAGACCAAATAAGTTTTATATCTTTTGAGTGGTATGTCAAAAGATTTTATATTCAATGTATGTTATTGTTATGCTTATAAAAATTAGTTATTTTAAAATTATATCAATCGTTCATTATATTAACTGATCGCTATATTAAATAAAATTATAGGTTCCGTTGTTATATGTTGTTAATATTAGAGATTTTGTTGTTATATCATCTATTACTTACCCGAGTCCACGCGCCGAGCATCTTTTTGGGTATTTTTAGATTGTTATTATTGTTAGAATAAGGTGATTTAGGTGATTTTTTTAATTATTTGTTTCGTTGTACTCTTGGAATTAAAATAATTTAATTATTACATACATTCGAATCATTTTATATAAGAAACAAACCGTTCATTAAGAGATAAAAACAGAGAATTTTGATGACTTTGTGACCTCTAAAATAAGAAAATTAAAGATAATTAGAAAAAACTAATCAGCGAATTTTGAAGACGAGAATGTTCAGCTAATTATACGCTGAACAGATTTTGAAAATAATTCTTAATTACCCTAAAGTAAGAGCACAAACATACCTCGAAATGTTGTTGGACAGAAAGAGCTGTATTCAACGCTTGATTTACCTAACATAATTCCCCTCGATGTACTAAAAAAAAAAATTACTAGCTATTACATATATTATGTTTATTTCTGTGTAATAACAATATTTCATGTTGTTTCTTTAATTTGTTTAAAAAAAAATAATACAAAGTTGCGCAAATAACTCAACGCGAGTGAATTTTGCAAGACTGCAGCCTTAAATAAAATAATCTCTTAATAAGCCATTAACCAATCTTAACACGTTAACATTTCTGACTACATACACACAGAAAATGTGGTAATAGGAGGCACAGAGCAACGTCGTGATCGTGATAGACGTGGTTAGTACAGATAGTAAACATAGCGGCCAGAGATTTTGGGAATGTACCCTGTGCCCCGGTAAATGAACAATGAGTGAGTTGATAAGTGAAGATGACTTCTTAAGCAGAATAAAAAAAAAAAACATAAGCATGTGCCACGAGCGTATGAGTTGTTATTAAAAGCTAAAGTACATTGTAAGTAGTTCTCCGTAAAAACTGTGCCCCGCCCTAGGAATTCGTGTCTTGTATTTTCAATTATATATTATATATATTCATTTTAAGCACAAAAAAATGTACAGAGGCGGACTTAATGCCAGAGGCATTTTCTACCAGTCAACCTTTGGGTGATGCAGATACAAACAGTAGTAGGTGCAATAGCGAGAATTGAGGAATAAATATTTATTTAATATAAAGATACTAGCTTTTGCTCGCGGCTTCGCCCGCGTGGATGTCGGTTATCGCATAAAAAAGTACCCTAGGTCTTTCTACATATCCCAGGCTATATCTCAAAATTCTAACTTAATGTTAATTTTAATGTGATTCACTATGTGAATAGAAACCGAAACAAATGATTTAATATAATAAAAATACTTATTGTTCTGAACGGAATGAGTCTTAGACCTTAGACCTAAAAATAACAAACACAAAATCAAAATGCGAAATTTCACTCAAATTCTTAAAGCAATCAATTGTACCAAATTACAACACGAAATAAAAGTGCGACACAAATAATAATTTTAAAATAATTCACGTAAGTACCAACAATGTGAAAACAAAACGAAATCCTCCGAAATGTCGCATGATACACCATTTGTGCTGATAAAAGTTTGAAATATCTAATGAACACCATTGGTGCATAACTTTTCTCAGGGTCACGTTCGCAATTGGATGAAATATTTGACATTTATTTTGTACTTGCAACACGATCTGGCTGTAGAATTCGATTAATCGACTAATACTTGACCGATTGACATTTTAACGGGAACACCACTAAACGAACGAAAAAAAAAAGAAAACAAAATACGTCTGTACTCTGTGGTCGTGTGGCGGTGTGGCGTGGTGCTTAATGTAAACATTCATCAAGGTTATACGTGCGTAAAGTAATGGATTCAATGAGAAAACGGTTTAATCTTAGAAGAATCTTATACAGAATTACTGAGAAATAAATGTAGATTTCGTATTCAGTGTTAGTTTATCGAAAAGTGATAAATATGTCAGTGAAAAAGTAACGAAAGTTTTGGAATGCACAAATTTTGATCATAAGGCCGCCGTGTTTAGTAATGTTTTTATGATAAATATTCTTGTATACTGTTTGAAATACACATAAGTAGCTAGCTTATTTATCTACGAACATAATTTGGCTAATAGCTACTGATATAATAGCGTATTGTTATCGTAATCGTATTTCCAAGAGTAAAATTCGGCAAACAAATACCTACAAAAAGACAATAAAATGGATATAGTATGTTATCTTTAAGAGATAGACATATGCCATCCCGGACTTTTTTGAAGACCTTTATAAGATAAATAATTCCACCATACATTATTTTGTTATATCTCAAAGGGTTTAGACAGCGTTTTCGTTGAAAGCTCCCAGACGGCTTATTTTTTTCCGACACCTCCAACAAATATCGTTAATTCATACAAAAATGCATACAAAAACTTAACAAATTATATACTAAAACCTTCCTCGAGAACCAAGCTATGAAAACAGCATGAGAATCGGTGCAGTAGTTTTTGAGTTTATCGCGAACAGACAGACAGACAGACGCGGCGGAGGACTTTGTTTTATAATATGTAGTGATAGATAAACCTATTAAAAACTATAAATTAAATATATAAATCTTATTGTATATAAATATAAGCACAAATAAATACACAAAAATATGTACACGTATACTAAAACAAATAAGACAAACAATGGGAAAACATTACCGTTGTGATGATACTGCCAGCTTCTTGAGAATGTGCTCGCGAACTTTCACTTTAAAAGGTAATTAAAGGTAGTTAGCGTAAATCTAATCTATACAAATCATTTATCTCATAACTTTCTAAATAATAAAATCAATAATCACCTGAATATCACTTCTTTCCATTCAATAGCTCATTAGACGAATAAATCTCATCGCTAGCCCAACCTCAGCCATCCGAATGTCCGGTGTCCGGACCGAGTGTCCTACAGTTTAGTGTCCGGACTAGCCGTAAATAACCCGCATTATCCCCACCCTAGTGCTGCGCGTCCGATGTCCGGTGTCCGGTAGTGTCCGCAGTGTCTGGGTGGCGCGACACGGCTGCCTAATAGCCTGCTTAATGAGTACATAATGAGCGATATTCAAACGTTAGCGCCATTGTGGGAGTATACAAACGTGGGCTAAGTTTGTTAGATCGGGGTTAGCAGGATTATCTCGTAGTACCTGAATAGAGGATTACTATCGGTAATCGAAGTTGTAACGATAAACTATGTATATAGTTCGTTATAAGCTGTTATTTGTGACATTAAATAGGTAAACATCACTATTTTTGTCGCCATAAACATAATTATTCATTTTCCATATTTTTGTCATTCTGTTATAAGTGTATTTTTAACCCCCCATAGAAACAAAGTGTTGTAAGACTAACGTGTGTATCTGTGTATCTGTGTATCTGTGCGTCTGTCTGTGTCATCATCGCCGATTTTGATGATTTTTTTTTTTGCTTGAATTCTTCATTTCGCTCAGTACGTCGGGGAACGGCTAATAAAAACGCCAAACAGATGAGGCTTATATCAAGCAATAATGAATGTATGCTATTGTAGAAAACATAGCTGCTGTGCCCAGAGTCGCTAATTCAGATAATTTATGTAAACAAAGTAATGTCAAAAAATGTCACTGTCCAAATGACAGGACAGTGGGGCAAAACATTTTTTTTTTTGTAATTAATCATCTATGAAATTAAAGTGAATTAATTATAAGAACTATGCAAACAAAATACCGTTGCCAAACAATGTTTTATGTAAAGTGTCGGAGACACGGCCTATGATCGTCATAATCAGCCCTTTTAAGTCCACTGCTAGACGTAGGCCTCCCAAAATCGATTTTCACTCGAAACAGTTTACAGCCGTTTTCATACAAAATGTGGCTACCTATGCTACGTACAATATGAATCTATGAATGAGAGTTGTAATATAAGTGTTGTTAAAGATGTAAAAAATGTGAAAATGTTTCGATCTCCTGCATTGTTACCAGTATCATGAAATATTTTATACCAGAAAATCTCCTTTTTTTAACTTTGTTTAAAACCGAAAATTTATAAAAATAATTACGGTATGATTATTTTTTAATTATTATTTCTTAAATTCAGTACTTAAAAGAAAATGGAACCTTTTTTCGCCATTTTATGTGAATTACCATTACGAAGATATTTTTTTGATATATCCCCTTTGTTTACATAAATTATCTGAATTTGAGACTTTGGGTATAGCTTCCAATCCAATTTTCATTAGCCGTCCGCCGACGCAAGGACGCTTGGATCAAAATATTTCCTACAACTTATATATTAGACTTAAAGGGTCAATATATATTATTATTTTAGTTTTTAGAGGTTTTTGTTTGAGTCGGGGGTTTTTAAAATTTAAAATTTTACTTTTCGATAAATGTGACTGGTGAGCCATTTCTGTGTGTGTCTGTGCGTCTTTGTGCCCCTCAGCTTTTAGGAGTCCGAGGGGCCAAAACGGGGAACTATTTTTAGCCTGAGTAAGTACAGACTACTAAATGGCGGCTTATTCCACAAATCCCCCCTGAAAATCCCCCTTAGGAGGAAAAGTGGAATCTGAAAACAGTCTAGAATTCACCCCTGATAATACCGCTAAGGGAGGAAAACTAGAATTGAAAAAACAAAAAACAACTTATTCCAAGATCCCTGAAAGTGATTTTTTTACATTAGGGTTCAGTTTTTGCCACTGAGGGGGATTCTCTCAGGGGGGATTAGTGGAATAAGCCCTAAATGGCAGGATACATTAAGTCGTCTGTGTTTACAAATGTATGAAAAGCCTTAGTTTTTGCATGTATTTTGATAAAAATTTCTGGAATATTTAACTTCATAAAACAATTAAATACACAAGATTGTTTATTAAGAAACTTGTATCTGCTGAAGATCGCGGAGTCGCAATAGAGTTGAAGCAATCAGCCGCAGCGACCGCAGCAAAGCGAAGGAAGTATCGTTATCTAAAGTTAGCCAACTTGCCGGTGTAAGAAACAGCACTTTAAAAAGTTTCCAATTTCACTTACCAGGAAATACACGAAATATTGCCAGGTGAGAAATAGTTTTGGTGGCCGATGGGAGATAGTGTTGTCAGTTACCTTTAGTATTCCTAAATTGAGTTAGAACTTGGAAGTTAGGTTCCTTTGTGTATCGAGTATCGTCTAGGTCTTTGTTGCTGTAGATCTAACATTTCGTGAACTGAAAGTTGTAGGTAATAGGTTCTGTCAAATTCTTGTTAGTCAGTATTATTCTTCAGCTTAACCTAGCTTTTGTACAGCTAACTTTTCACGTAGGTGTATTAAATAATATTCTTAACTTTTCTATTCTTTAGTTTTGGATAAGAGTAGGATCTAACAGTCACAATAGCGAAGTTATTCCTACAAGCTCTACGGGCAGGCAACCCCAGGCAACTGCAGTAAACAGTCAATTCAGGCGAACCTGCGCCATAACTTATGTATGTACCACAACTTGTGAACACAGCCCGTGCTTACCTGCCTGCAACCTGCTGCACGATGCTGCTAACGTTGTAGGCTTATTGTTCTTACATTATACTTAGTACACTGTAGGCTACCGGGTTACAAAGCATTGGCGATTTCTGATAAGGACAAAGGCTGCTCAGACATTAAAGTTGCCTTTGTAATTTTGACATAAAAAGAAGGTACGAAATGTTGGTTGTAGTAATATATGAAGAGACTACAATAATCAATGTGATTATTACAGGCTACGTTGTAATTGGTATCCATTGTCCACTAGCCACGTCAAGAAATCGAATAAAAATAATCTATGAATCAGCTAATCCAATTATCTGTTCACTCAGAAACCTTAACGAACGCCAGCCAAACAGAATCCTTACAAAACAATGAACAGTATTAAAAATAACCACAATCCTCCTTATGTTGCTGACATTTAGGGAATCTCTTAACAGTACGAGTTTTGCCGAAGCTAATAATGGCGCATTTTTCGAATATCCGACACAAATGGTAGGCGTCCATTGTTATACGACATTCGAGCCGCAGACCCGGCCGCTCTGGGCCGTTTGGCTTGGCTTGGCTTGTGCCAGATTGATACGGGTTAAAGGGGGCTACACAACGATGTTCTTGAGTCCCTGACTAAATGTTGCAGGTACAGATAAGTGACCGTCTTTTAATATTGTCGATAAATATGACTACAAATAATGTCTACGAGTACTACCATGAGCATTTTATGATTCTGCAGTTCATGAAACTTGCTTGCGGAAAGTAAACAGTGCTTTATCATATTAGCGTATTTGTAAAGTTCCCTTCAAACAGTTGATATCGGCCTGCCAACATACTGTCGAAAATATGTCGCTCAAGACTAGCCATTATTTGGTCGTCATAAATCTCGATCTGGTAAATACGACCGTAGAGTCTGTAAGTATACTCGTACAGAATAGCGCTGTATAGCTCTCCGCCTCGGCGCGTATTATTGTTACCTTATGAATGTATACTTCCAGCGACTGATGGGGTAGTCATTTTAACTTTTTATAACAATATGTAGGTGCACAATGCTGCTTATCGAAAAAAAAAAAGAGATGAATTTTGAGTTTTGAATGAGTTGATGCAGATTTACCCATCTATGCAATTTAGGTATACAAATTAATAAAATTGAAGTGTCTGTTTGTAATGGCAAATAATATCAGCTTTTAACTACATGCATATGAAAGTTTATACGGTACTTACTTAGAACAAAAAAACATTAAAAAAAATTGTCTGTCTGTTCAGGATAATCTCCGAAACGGCTGGACCGATTTGGCGGGACTTTCACTGGCTCAGTGATGTTATAAGTAATTTAATTTCAGAAAAAGCCGCGGGCAGCAGCTAGTTTGCGCAGATAATTATTCCTACATGCAATACTGCCGTTATTTCGGCATTCGAGTCCGCAACACACGCCTGAGGGAGCTATTGTCAGTCAGTCTGCTCGTGGCGTCTTTACATATTGAATGCCTGTGAATTATTAGATGCGCTTGATGGTCCATTTAATCAGTTGAGGTTGGTGGGCTGCAAATATGCCTGTAGGGTAGGTATTGCAATGAATGTCAAAGTGGTTGGATAGTTTAATAAATATGTATAATCCTACGATATATGGTCAGTTCTCAGATCCGTCTGATCTGACCAAGAAGACAAAAAGTAATCTAAGTCGTTTGAACTCAAGTCTTATCGTTACGTGTTTATGAGTACGCATCCAGTAAGATCGAACTAAAGTAGATTCGTCTGTTCAGATTGACCTTCTCGTGTATTTTGGGGAAAGCCAGGTATATTTTCGATGCGTGTTTCCACAACACTGGTGTTCCTAGCGTATTCCACGGTTCATTTATTCTATCATTCGCTCGTCCAGCCGATACAATGGATACTCGGTTCAGCATTATAATGAAGGGAAGTTTTGGACTTCACGTAAAAATGAGGTATCTAACTATTTATGATGTTGAAGTAGTTATGGAAGTTAAAATGTGGATGGGAACCGTGTGTTGTTTCGTTTCGAACTAAAGGCAAAGCCCAGCTGTAGACTGCTACAGGAAAAAACAGAATATAAAAAATCTCTTTCAACTCTTGGAAACTATAAACTATAAACCTTATTCTAATTCTCAAATGACTAGATTCACTTGATACATTCAGGGTGACTGTAATTTGATGTATTCCATCCAAGATGTGATAGTGTGACCCATTTACAACAATTAAGCATTAATTAATTTCGCCTAGGTTTTATGGGGATAAAATCTAGACGAAAAGTCATGGGATTCGAGAAAACACTTTTTTTTTAATTACACACAGTAAAATACATAGAGATACGATAATTTCAGTACATACAAATTATAAATTTTCCAGACATCGATGCACTAAATATCACTTTTCTCTAACCTCTCTATTTTACCGTTGTCGAGTAAATAGTTACTCGACAACGGTAAAATAGAGAGGTTGGAAAAGCCTTCTATAGAGAAGGCTTTTCATATGACCCCAAACATAAAAAACTAGAGAAGTAAAAACAAAAGTTTATAGAAAAGTGATATTTAGTGACGAAAACTGAGAAATTAAAAAAAAAACATATTTTTTTCTATTTTCTCGAAGCCCATGAATTTTTCGCCTAGGATTTATGGGATGCTTAATTGTTGTTAATGGGTCACACTATCACGTCCTGGAAGAAATACTTCATATTACAAGGCTATGAACTTTACTTTCAAAGACTATCAGAATCACCGACAGACAAACTTACCCATAAACATGTACTTCTCAAAGTATAAACTTCACGTTCAGACTGAACCACATACATATAGCTTTGGCCAGTGTGGTCTGTGACGAAGCGTGACCACACACATGCGATAGTAATGGACCTTAATAGTTGTTGACGGACATTATCTGTACCAAGTTACGAATATCTAGGATAGCTAGATTTAAGCTGTATTTAATACTAGACAAGCATCCATTACGATTAAACATTATGTAAGCTGTAATGGGTTTATTTATAAACGATGCTTAAAGTTAAAAGACGTTTAAACGATGAAAATGTGTGGTTAAACAGTCGCTCATCACTGCAACGTTTATAAATAAATAAAGGGGGTAAATATCCAGCTTATCCTATTAATCCGGATCCTATTAATAATTCCCTTTAATTGGAATAATAAGTTACTCGAGTTTAGAGTAGTTCACTTAGGTAATAGAGCTTAATAGCCTTTTGATAAATCTTGAAATGGTGACTTTCGAGAGTGACTTGAATGGTACAAAATATCAATTAAATAGATAAAACTTTAATGCTGGAATTATTTCTTGCCACGTAATCATTGATCTACTTAGCAGCTAGGTACATAAACAATATTTTAATTACTGTATTGTACCCATAATGTATAAAGATATGATGACAACGGCGCGGTCCGCTCGGTTGGAACAAACAGTCCTTCAAAGTGTGGCTGTTACTAATGGTCGGGCTCTGGACGGCCATCACTCATCCTTATTGGTTTAGGAGACGGCTAATAAAGAGATGGACCAAGAATATATTTAAATTACGAGTGGAGTCTGTAGTTCTAGAGATGAAAAGTTTAATTTTAAAGACGAAGAATCATACCAGCTTTAAAGGGTCCATTCCCAAACATCTGTACCTCATGCATTGGTCATTAGATTTTACACATCCTCTTAATTTATCTTCCTAACGGAATTTTTAGGACCCTCTCGGAATTTTCCAGAAAGTTTTTTTTCTTAGTGTGTCGCTCGATGATTGAACCAGTTTATTAGCTTTCCCTGTCGAAGGCCAGTAATCATTAAAATAGTTTGAAAAAATACACAGGAATGGTTTCTTGCGGGCTTACAAAGCTCTATTCATTAAAAGATTTACCTACCTATACCTTATCCTATCCTTTTTACTCCGACAAATATTGAGTATTTCGCCGTCACCAAGACACCCTTCAGGGACAGAACAACACAATTAGTACCGTGACATCAGTATTCCGATCAGTACCGTTTAAATATTAATCCACATAATCCAGCGCCGCACACAGCCTCGCTAAGCCGCGGTGGCAGTCGGGAATATTAACGATAGTCGCACCGTGCAATGATAACATGGTCGTGTCTAATGCTGGTTATTATCACTAGGCCGTGAACTGAGCGTGATTACTGATGCTTGAGCTTATTCCATAGTAATGTTTAGTATAGTATATAGTTGCATGATTTAACTGCAACATAATAACGTTATTATTTAGATGTGCCTACATAAAACTATGTAGGTGTAATCGTAATACTCCAGAAACTTTTTCGAAGTCGTCGGCACCAATATCTTTTATAGACTCATTTGCCTTTCAAATTCACTTAAGTTCGTCATTATGTCCTTAAGACGCGTCCAAATAGATTTATTCATTAACAGCCTGTAGTTTATCGCCCTTAAGACGATCAAACAGCCAGACGACCGGCCGACAAGCGGACTACAAACGAAGTGCCCCAAGAAACTCTAAACTCATTTAACAGGATTACAGCGATGAGTCGTGATAACCGGCCTAATACTGCCAATCTATTGTGAACCAGCTCAGGTCCGCTCATCGGTATTCACAAGTGAGGGAGTCTAATTTTATTGAGTTTGTTTCACATTTATTTACATTATCTTTATTGTGAGTCTGTTAATTGGTGAGGCTAAATAAAGAACGTCCCCAAATCGAAATGAAATGGTACATCTGTATCGATTTACTGAAGACAGCCTATAGAAGGCTGACAAAATCATACCCACGTATCGAACAGAAGATCAAAAGAATAGCTTACGAACCTATTGATACTATTTCTGGATCAATTTTTTTATTACCTATGCCATAGAAATATTTGTAGAGGGATCTGCGTCAAGCAATTCCTCCATAACTTTTCCAGGATGGTGTAGAAATGAGGAAGACATTATGTCGAGTGTAAGGGCGGTAGAGCATCTGTATCATTTATCTCGGCGGTAACATCTATGCGGCCACTAATTGCCACTAATCCGGCAAGCTCGGTCATTATAGCTCAAAGATCGATCTTATAGCGATTTATAGCTCCGCATTGACCGTCTAAGGTAACGTTATGTTACCACGACTGCCTTGTTGATCTTATTGTCTCTAGCGTGTCTGGTCAGCGTGAGCTCCTGAGTTGGACTCCCAGGTCGGGAAAAGTGTTATTTGGCTTTAGCACTATACAAGCAGTAGTAGCCCGGGGTCGGGATGATGGCTATTATTATTATTAATCATTTTATTTCAGGAATAAATTAAAATTCCATACATTGTTAGTCAATAATACTTATACCTTTTGAAATGTTTCCGAGGATCTGAAAGATAACGCGGATGCGGAAAGGGCATGTAGGGCGTTGGCTGTTCGGTGTAATATGTTGTCTCGCAGGTTCACGCGTAGCAGTAATCAAGTGAAAGTGACTCTTTTTAAGTCTTACTGCCAAACACTTTACACGTGCAGCCTGTGGGTTGACTACACACTTGGGTCATACAATGCCCTATGTGTTCAATACAACATCGCGTTTAGGGTGCTGCTGGGGCTACCACGATTCTGCAGTGCTTCGACTATGTTCGCAGAAGCGCACACTGATGGGTTTCATGCTCTAATAAGGAAGCAGTGTGCGTCGCTGCTGAGTCGTGTTAGGTCCAGTAGCGACAGCATAATAAGCGTGTTCGTGGACAGCTGGGACTCTCCACTGCTGCGCCACTGGATACGTTTACATACTGTTTTGTGATTGTTTAATTTTTATTAGTTATATTAGTAAAGATAATTATGTGTGTGTAATATGGAAATTTACTTTCTGAAATAAATGTTTATTATTATTATTTTTATTATTAAGCAAATAAATATTATTCTTATCAAGGGCCCATTGTCACCCAGACCCGCGGACGGTATTCCAGTGCCTCACAACCAATCAACCCTTCCAAATATGGTATTCAGAAGGCTGTTGGTGCTGCCTCGCACGCGGCGCATCAGGTTGGGCACTCTTTTTCTTACAATTGCCCTAAAGCAGTCCGTACTGGCCTTAGCAAACGTACCTGATGCACTGCAAAAACGAGGCAACCCCAACAGCATCCTAAAACCATTGCTGTCCAGGACTCGTATGGCATGGAAAGATCTACGCGGCTAACGGGCCCACAGGTTGCAGGTATAAAATGTCTGGTACGAGTAGTATGCCTTAAACAGCGTAATTTTGACTTCTTTTGTGCACCTTGCAAACCTGCGCGCCAGCATTTTGCATCTCACTGCCAATGCCCTAAGTTCCCTCTCAATATCCAAAATCATCTGAGAGGTCCTCGGTGCCCCATTGGCCCAGGTACTTGAATTTGGTGACCCTACTAATAGGCATTCCTCCAAGTCTGACCGGTGGAACTTTTTGGACTTTTATTATCCGCTTTGAATATAGGTAGTTAACTCTTCTTACAGTTATACCTAAGGCCATGTGACCCCGCGTATCTCTCCTAGATCCCTATGTGGATGTTAAGGGCTCTGATAGATGGGCTCAGCAGCACCATATCGGAGGCATAACGAATGTTTTTCATACAAACACCATCCACCGAACAGCCGACACCAGCCCCACTGAGCTCACCTAACAGACCATTAACGTAAAGGTTGAAGAGTCGTGGTGAAATTAGGCCTCCCTGTCTCACTCCTCACTCCAACCTATACTTTGACGAACATGAGCCCGTCCACTTAACATTATTGGTTTGGTTGCCATACCATTATCTTAATAATTTATTGTCTCTGGATGTGCTGGTTGGCTCCGGAGATTATCCCACAACACGTTATAAAACAGAAATGCTCAGTGACTATCAAGCACACCATCCAGCAATTTGGCGATTACAGTAGTCTTCATAAGCTCCTTGGTTGGGTAAATATGAATGGCCTTTATACAAATAAAAAAAACATGATCAAAACCCTAGTAAATGAACACCTGCGAACTGCAAGTGCTTTATGCTAAGGTCATCATGTCCTGGACCCTTACCTCTTGTCATATTTTTAATAATATAGGCTTCTTGCCCCTTAAATCTGAACCGCTCACAATCTGCAACCTCAGCATCGAGCACCTGCTGCACAGATCCTAGAGGAGACACTACCCTAAAATTATCCTTAAATAATTCGGCTATTTGGAGTAGTTCATTCACACCCTCAACACTAACAGGTCACACACGATCCAGCTTCCAGTTTCTTGGCTATAGGCTCACCCCCATGACAGGGGGTTATGTTTAAGTCCTCTATGACTATAGGACTTAAACATAACTCGTGAAATGCAGGTAATACAAATAAAGAAGGGTTTCCCTAAAGTCCAGTGTGTGTGAGGTACTACCAGTTAATCTGTTGATCCGTTTACGTGCTGTGAGCGAACTGCAATCAGTCGGGGCTAAGGCTTCACTTTCAACGAGCCGGCACTGTCGCTAGAGTCTAGCGGCTAAACGCACATACTAGGTTGTTTGCAAGGAAATATAATTAGAGATAAGCTATTGCTTGATACGGTTAGACAAGGGATACTCGTAACAATGAGAGACTATAAATAAGTCGGAAGAGCTTCTATTTCATATTGTGACAGTGCGTCACTTTATTTCCATAATAAATGACGCAATCGATTTTCATTAAAACCATTCTAAAAACGAACCTTTAACCCTTTCGAGTTTCATGCCAAGCAACATTTCCAAGTTTGTAAACAATTCGATATTCGCGGCGTCACTTCATCCTACCAGCAGTGATTGTATGTATTCAGATGTCCAATATCTTGCTGGTAGTTACAGGTTACGACAATCACCACAGAAGGGTGACCACCCCAAAACGATCTACCCTCGCAAAGGGGAACAGAATAACAAGATTGGATTGTCCAAATTGTACCATAGCTTGTATTGTTGTCGTGTCTCAGTATTGTAGCCGGCTTATCAATGTTTCATGTTGAAAGATGAAAAGAATAAAGAAATACAATACGTCAAATGGATCATATATCCTGGGTTCTGAAACTGAAATCTTATTGATGAAAGGTAAAGATTAAGGAATCCAGAAGAAAACATTAAGGAATCCAGAAGTTTCTAAATCCCATTAAAGTCCAATCAATTTGAAATTAAGTTTTTGCGTATATATCTTAAGACACAAACTTTCTAGGCACACGTCAAAGATAGAGACAGAAGAATCATTTAATTTAAACAAAAAGAAAATTCACTTGTTGACAATATATTGGAAATGCAAATGGTATTGAAAATCCGTTTGATGCTTGCCGCAATGCACTGATAATAATTTAGATTTCTTTATCATATGATTTATTTATTTTAAATAGAACGGCTGAAGCCAATTACACTATTTATTTCCCGAGAATATTCTTTTGGAAGGGAATTTACGAGAATTTAAAAATTGGATGACTCTATTGTATCAATCTATTTTTAGGATAATAGTTTGATTGCATTTAAATGTTTTACGAAGTGTACGTCAAAATACTACTACTCTATAACTTAAATTCTCAGTAAATTCTCCTGAGCGAGAATATTCCTGAGAATATTTCCGAGAAAATTCTCATAAATTCTCTTAAATTTCGTATGGTATTAATGTTAAATTAGGATTTCTGCATTAAAACAAACTTTATGAGTAATCATGAGTTACAAATAACCAGCTTTAATAAAATATAAACATTATTATTATTGAAAGGTGTATAACGTTAATAATTAAAAACAAAATAACAATCACAGTCATAACAATTCTTGAAATCAAATTAAATTAGAAATCTGTCCGTCTGTCCGTCAGTCCGTTTGTCCGTCAGTCCGTCAGTATATCTGTCCGTCAGTCCGTCAGTCCGTCTGTCCGTCAGTCCGTCAGTATATCTGTCCGTCAGTCCGTCTGTCCGTCAGTCCAGCAATCCGTTAGTCCATCTGTCCGTCAGTCCATCTGTCCGTCAGTCCGTCAGTCCATCTGTCCGTCAGTCCATCTATCCGTCAGTCCGTCAGTCCACCAGTCCGTCAGTCCATCAGTCCGTCAGTCCATCAGTCCGTCAGTCCGTCAGTCCATCTGTCCGTCTGTCCATCTATCCGTCCGTCCGTCAGTCCATCAGTCCGTCAGTCCATCAGTCCGTCAGTCCGTCAGTCCATCTGTCCGTCAGTCCGTCAGTCCATCTGTCCGTCCGTTCATCAGTCCATCGGTCCGTCAGTCCATCACTCCGTCCGTCTGTCCATCCGCGGCTTAGAGACTAGAAACTTAGTACTAGACAGCTGTAATTTGATATGGGTATACATATTAAAACCCCGACAAAGTGGTAAAATTAAGTCTCTGTTATTACATATCTAAAGAAATATTATCAAATTTCCACTCTGAAACGCATAGAGTAACCTTTTTTCGAGTAAAGTATAGAATAATTAAATAACAACAAAATAAGTTTATGTTAAGCAATTTTACTTCCAATTTTAAATTCTCTTAAATTCTCCGTCGAAAACAATATTGCAGAATATTCTCCGAGAGAGAATATTCTCTCGACCCATCACTGGTCATGCATTCTCCTCACAAAAATTCAAACATTCCGACAGTATCATCTTCCATTCATTCACGAACATATCCATATCCGTGTTTGAGTTCAGGAGAGCGTTAATAGCGGATAATGTCCGAGGAATAGGTGACTTGGAGTGTGCAACAGTACGGCAAGTTGGAACAGCCAGTAAGCGGTGCTTTCTGCCACGACAGTAATTGTCCGGGACAAATAGATTGCAGATTTCATTATGCAGGTCAGGAACATCTATAATACCTCTATGAATTTTTAATATTACAGTCATCTGATCACGCGACCGTCTTGCTTCTAGAGAATTGAAAACCTAGCAACTCAACAGGAATTTAGTGGGATACAAGAGAGGATAAAACCCGTAAAAGTGCTCGTAAAGGTATCTAAGGAATGCTTTTTGAACTTTTTCTAAAGCAGCTTTTGAGAAGCAGTATGCGTTACATACTGCTTCTCAAAAGGATTCCATACACATGCACTAGACTCAAATTTGCTACGGACCAATGCCCCAAAAACAAGCTTAATAACGTGGAGGTTGTGGAAATCACGACAGTTCCTTAAAATAAAGCCAAGGCGCCTGAAGGACTCCTTTGCCGTGGATGTGGTGTGGTCGTGAAAAGTGTGCTTACGGTCGAATATGGGTCTTTCATGGAATCAGTTGATGATCTTCACATAATTATCAGTCAGCATGATTTGCGCGTGCATGATTTGGGAGCAGCGGTGGCCCAGTGGTAACAGACTTACGAGTTGTAGGTCTTGGGTTCGAACCCCGGCAGGCGCTTTACTTTGTGTAAATAATTTCATCACCACTGCTCTCAAAACGGTGAAGGAAAACATCGTAAGGAAACTGGCATGTCCTAGAACCAATCATTCGAAGACGCGACATCTACCACCAACCTGTACTGGGCCTGCGTGAAAGTTACAGCCCACTCCCTCTCGAACAGGAGCCCTGAGTCCCAGCAGTGGGAACACTTTTGGAACAAGTTGGCCTTCCATTCGTATTTTGTGTAAGAAATCACCTAATTGATGATTTTTCAAACATTGCTGAAAAGTTAGGAAGGTGACGAACGATCTCGAGTCTTTACAAATAAAACGACGGGACGCGACTTCAGACGAGTTTTACCGAAGTTTTACAAAATATCTCCAAAGGGACTGCGTTGTCGGCCCATTGCTGACTTTAAGTTAATTAATATTAATTCTCTACGACTGCGGCTAGATATTTAATGATGAGGCGGAACTTGGGAACAAGTTTACAGGAACTTCGTTTTTAAGTACATTGAGGGTGATGTTTGCAACATGAATTAGACAAGAATATTGATTATGGTACTATTTTCTAAACAGTATTTCAAGCAAGGAAATTTTCACGAATACATATATGTAAATATATTTTGGACCAAATTCCAGACATTCATAACTGCCACCTAAAAACCCAAAACAATCTATCTTATAAAATTAAAGCAATCAATCCTTCAATTTACAAGATATATTAATTATAATATCAGCCTCACTAATTACTCGAATCTGTAACAAAACACGGGTTGTGAAACAAATGATTAATGCCGTGACTTAGTGACTGAATCAGCAGCAGTCGCGGCCGGAGCGATCAGTCGCCAGTCGCTAGTTGCTGCAAAAAGTCGACAACAACCAACACCAGTGAATTATCGCCACAACAGCGCCTGCCACAAAAACTGCCGACTGTGTGAACTCCGCTTTACTGTTTGCTTTTAGTAACAGTAATTGGGGCAAGCCTATATATTGTTTATTGGTTGGAAAGTAGGGGAAATTGGTATCGGTTGGGTGAAAATATCGATGTATACAAGAAATCAGATAAGCTAAAGTTCTATTTGCTCATCAAAGGCTGCAACATTAGTGAATATACAAACCTCTTTAGAGATTTTGATAATTAACTTTCATACGGTCTTTGGAAGAGCGGAAATTGACATCTTTTGATTAAATTAGTGTGACCAGAATGTCAACTCCACTATACCTGAAAATAGAATTCGATATCAAAAATGTTAACAAAGGTGTTGCCAATTTAAAATAATAACCACAACTGTGTAGTGTGTTGAAAAATACTATATTATAGTGTTCAATTGTAGGCATATCTTAAACAGGTAAAATATAACATTGCGCACAATTTTCAGCTTTAAAGTGACGTAAACTACGATCCAGAAATAAAATATAACTGTTTGAAATAAAATCGTGCTAATTATTTTTATTATACTGGAAATAAGGTAAAAAAAAATAATTAGTTTACGACGGGACCTTAGGCTATAATTGGTTTCATTTTGACACGCCGCTTCAGCGTGCTTTCAAAAGCACGAAATATAATAAAATCAAATAATTAGAATGACTAGGGAAATGTTGACTACCCCTGAAACGGCACTTTGAGAATGACATTTCTTTGTTTACATTTTTGATCTCGAATTCCATTTCCAACCTTAGCACAGTACTAGCACTGTATTAATAAAATCAAATACCTATTTTATGCTGTCCTATTTGTCGCCGTCACAGGGAAACATCGCAACTGTCCAATACAAAGTTACCGTTTCAAATCTCCAGCAGACGTGAGATCATCTGCACATAAAATATGAATGCAGTCCGTTTGTACTGGAGCCTGCAGCTCAGTCGCCGGGGCGTGTGTGTTCCATCGCGGGTTCGTTTCCTGTCGCCGGCCCGCCTCACGGCGCCGGATGTGACTGTGTATTTGTTTATTTTCCACTGCAGAACGGTTCAGAGTTTTTAAATGTTGACCCGCAGTTTGTATTTTCATGTTAGAGCTTGGTTTTTGTGTTTGAGTTGTAGGTTGTTGGTACGAAGTTGAGAATTATAAATTGAGTTTTGATAAACCAGTTGCGCTTGGAAACTTTAAACTTTGATATCTATATATATAAAAGAAAGTCGTGTTTGTTACAACACTTATAACTCGAGAACGGCTGGACCGATTGCCATGGTTTTTGATTTGTTGGATTTGTTTCCGTCCCGAATAGCAGAATACATCTTAAAAACAATGAAAACTCGATATGTGTAATGAATACTTAATCATTTCAATAGATGCTGATTTGTTTATTACATGTCAAACATTTGTTGTCCAATCCTGTCAAATAGTGTAACAACAATTTTTTTTTTTGGAGCTTATGGCCTGGTTGCTGAGACCTTTAAGCCACAACTTTATTTTTTTCTGAAGACATCATGTGTGCGTTCAGAAATTTATTTTTTGTAAAATGTCTACAAAGTTCAGGTACTGTTATATTTGTTTGTTTTAGACATTAATTTTCGAAAATTATTTATTAATTATTTAATTTTTAATTCCCGAAAATAATACCTAAGATTTATTCTACAGTAAAAAAATAAAATCATCGGAAAGGAACGGAATTTAGGGAATAAAAAATCAGTTGGTATAAGATTAAGGAAAAAAAATCTACAGGTTAACAAAAGTGTAAATGTCTTTTTATAGGTTGTCTATGATTTTTCTTGATAAGCTATTCATACGTAGTGGTTATATACTCTTTGAGCTATTGTCTATGTCTCGAAAGTTCAGGCACTGTTATTATATTTGGTGGTTTTATGCGAGTGCACATTTTAATAACAATGCCGCGTCCTAGAAGATCTAATCTTTCCCAGCGAAGCCGTAATGCAATTAGGCAACGGAATATCGCGAGTCAATTATCTGATGGAGAACGAGACATTGCACGAGAACAGCGCCGCGTTAGTATGGAGCAAAGAAGGGCCTTAATTCGTGCTTCTCAAACACAAGAGCAAAGAGAGGCAGCCCGTGAAACGGCTAGGTTAGAAACAGGAAATCGTCGAGCTTATCGTACAGATGAACAGAGGAATAATCTTCGAAGTGCAAGAAGAAATGGTTCAAGTATTGATTTGAATCGAGCAGCGTTTCTGTATGATTGCACCATCGACTACAGCTTGCATCGTTTAGTTTGCATTGGTCCAATGGACGTTGTTTGCCAGCATTGTGGAGCATTGAAGTTTGCTGGTGAATCGCCTGGTTTGTGCTGCCTTAGTCGTAGGTAGGTAGGTAGGAAGGGTAGGGTAGGGTAGGGTAGGGTAGGGTAGGTAGGTAGGGTAGGGTCGGGTAGGTAGGTAGGTAGGGTAGGGTAGGGTAGGGTAGGTAGGTAGGTAGGTAGGTAGGTAGGTAGGTAGGTAGGTAGGTAGGTAGGTAGGTAGGTAGGTAGGTAGGTAGGTAGGTAGGTAGGGTAGGGTAGGGTAGGTAGTTAGGTAGGTAGGTAGGTAGGTAGGTAGGTAGGTAGGTAGGTAGGTAGGTAGGTAGGTAGGTAGGGTAGGTAGGTAGGTAGGTAGGTAGGTAGGTAGGTAGGGTAGGTAGGGTAGGGTAGGGTAGAGTAGTGGAGTTTATACTATAGATTTTGACAGAACGAAGTCTGTCGGGTCAGCTAGTCTATATATATAAAAGAAAGTCGTGTTTGTTACAACACTTATAACTCGAGAACGGCTGGACCGATTGCCATGGTTTTTGATTTGTTGGATTTGTTTCCGTCCCGAATAGCAGAATACATCTTAAAAACAATGAAAACTCGATATGTGTAATGAATACTTAATCATTTCAATAGATGCTGATTTGTTTATTACATGTCAAACATTTGTTGTCCAATCCTGTCAAATAGTGTAACAACAATTTTTTTTTTTGGAGCTTATGGCCTGGTTGCTGAGACCTTTAAGCCACAACTTTATTTTTTTCTGAAGACATCATGTGTGCGTTCAGAAATTTATTTTTTGTAAAATGTCTACAAAGTTCAGGTACTGTTATATTTGTTTGTTTTAGACATTAATTTTCGAAAATTATTTATTAATTATTTAATTTTTAATTCCCGAAAATAATACCTAAGATTTATTCTACAGTAAAAAAATAAAATCATCGGAAAGGAACGGAATTTAGGGAATAAAAAATCAGTTGGTATAAGATTAAGGAAAAAAAATCTACAGGTTAACAAAAGTGTAAATGTATTTTTATAGGTTGTCTATGATTTTTCTTGATAAGCTATTCATACGTAGTGGTTATATACTCTTTGAGCTATTGTCTATGTCTCGAAAGTTCAGGCACTGTTATTATATTTGGTGGTTTTATGCGAGTGCACATTTTAATAACAATGCCGCGTCCTAGAAGATCTAATCTTTCCCAGCGAAGCCGTAATGCAATTAGGCAACGGAATATCGCGAGTCAATTATCTGATGGAGAACGAGAAATTGCACGAGAACAGCGCCGCGTTAGTATGGAGCAAAGAAGGGCCTTAATTCGTGCTTCTCAAACACAAGAGCAAAGAGAGGCAGCCCGTGAAACGGCTAGGTTAGAAACAGGAAATCGTCGAGCTTATCGTACAGATGAACAGAGGAATAATCTTCGAAGTGCAAGAAGAAATGGTTCAAGTATTGATTTGAATCGAGCAGCGTTTCTGTATGATTGCACCATCGACTACAGCTTGCATCGTTTAGTTTGCATTGGTCCAATGGACGTTGTTTGCCAGCATTGTGGAGCATTGAAGTTTGCTGGTGAAACGCCTGGTTTGTGCTGCCTTAGTCGTAGGTAGGTAGGTAGGAAGGGTAGGGTAGGGTAGGGTAGGGTAGGGTAGGGTAGGTAGGTAGGGTAGGGTAGGGTAGGTAGGTAGGTAGGGTAGGGTAGCGTAGGGTAGGGTAGGTAGGTAGGTAGGTAGGTAGGTAGGTAGGTAGGTAGGGTAGGGTAGGGTAGGTAGTTAGGTAGGTAGGTAGGTAGGTAGGTAGGTAGGTAGGTAGGTAGGTAGGTAGGTAGGTAGGTAGGTAGGTAGGGTAGGTAGGTAGGTAGGTAGGTAGGTAGGTAGGTAGGTAGGGTAGGTAGGGTAGGGTAGAGTAGTGGAGTTTATACTATAGCTTTTGACAGAACGAAGTCTGTCGGGTCAGCTAGTATATATATAAAATTCATTTGTTTAAGGACTAAGATTTTGCACAAACTGGCACAATTAAAATTGACCATTTTGGAAATGATTTTCCCTTTCTATTTTGTCTTTCAAACGAAAAGGCCCAATATACAGCTCGACTAGTCACGGTTTCGTGTGTTGGCGCGGCCATTGCTGAGACAAGACCGTTGCCAGTCGAGTTGTGCTTTAAGTATTTTGGCATAAAAGTACAGTGATCAAGTTTAAATACCGCTACGCGTTGTGAGAGCTTGTACACTTTGCATCATTACCTACTTTTTGTTAGCTGCTCACTAATGTTGTCGTCCTTGTTTCAGATTGGAGCGCTCGGCTGTCGGGGCGGCGCCGCTCCTCGCAGCAGTCGCCGGCTGCGCTGCTGGCGCATTTCGACACCACAGTGTTGCAGGTCTGTTGCTTGTGTGTTGTCATCACCATTTATTTGTTTATTGATATACTGATCTGTTTGCAATAATACATTTTATAACCAAGTTTAGCTTCGCTTGTCATACGTGAGCTTGACAAAATATTATACAAACAACTTTGGTAAAATACGATTAGTTTATAAGCATTTCTGTAGTGTTCACACTTCACGTGTGACAAAGCTTATTTAGTTCATCCAGAGAGTCACCTTGCTGATTAACTCATAGCTTTACGGGGCTTTACCACAGTTTGAACGAATCCCGTAGATATAACTTGTGCTGCCAGGGTTGCGGGTTTGTCCGAAAGGGATACCGTGGCCCTGGCACACAGGCAACTGAAGGAACACGGGTGGGTTTTAGTCAGTAAAAGTCTGACACGCCCTCCCGCTCCACCCAGAGCGGGAGAAGTTATTTGATAATTTCCCAGCCAAAAAAAAAAAGATATAACTTGTTAACTTGTGCAAGACAAGAACTGTAAATGTCGGTAGGGTATGTTCGAGCTCGAGAATGTCACCAGTTATTAGTTTCATGTTACCCACTATGAATGTTATAATTGGATCAAACAGCCTCTCAGCAATGCGGTAGTATCTAACTACCCACATAAAGTGATCGGGGGTACTTGTGAACGCTGACGATCACAAGTCAGCCGGTGTGAATATAATCTGAAGTCGCACGACGACTACCCTCAGGGACCAGCCGTCACATAAGGTAGGGAGGTGCAAAAGACCAACTTAGGATAGATATTGAAAAGTAACTTCCGCTTGCATAGTCAGTGCTACGTTATTGATACACCGCTATCTATATTATTTTTGCGAATTTGGCTTACTGATCTGGAAAAGACCCTGGTCTAAAAAAAAAAAAGGTTTTAATATTGATCAATTACTTAAGTGCGTTTCTCGATTATTATTATCTCTGCTAAACACGAATTTCAGCTAGGTCCCGTAACTACATTTTTTAGCGCATTTCGACTTAGGTATTAGCACGGGAAAGTTAAGTTGTTCAAGCAGTTTTACTCGGTAGACGATAAATAACACGAAGATCATTTACCGATGAGATATATTAGATAGAAAATTGTGAAAGTGAAAGCCCGATGATTGCATCTCTCGCTGTAAAGGTGTCTGCACACAGCGGGCGCGGCGCGGCGGGACCGGGCGTGGCGGGGCGCCGACGCGACGCTGAGCAGTTGTAATGTACTAGATATTACGGAGGACGCCACACAGAGCCGTCCGGCTCGACGCGACGTGACGCGACGCTCTGTGTGGCGTCCTCCGTAATATCTAGTACATTACAACTGCTCAGCGTCGCGTCGGCGCCCCGCCACGCCCGGTCCCGCCGCGCCGCGCCCGCTGTGTGCAGACACCTTAAACGAGTCTTCTATTCGGCTCGTTAGCGGGAATCGCTCTGAATGGGACTTCTGTTTGCACCTTTCATGTGGCTGAATCTAGTAACCACTCCGATTAAGCGGACACAACGCGATTGAAGCAGCACCAGTCGTTGTGGCGCTCTGTCGCTATGCGCTTAGATATTAAATTGAACAGTCGCTTCAAATCCATACTAATATTATAAATGCGAAAGTAACTCTGTCTGTCTGTCTGTCTGTATGTTACGTTTTCACGCCTAAACCGCTGAACCGATCATCATGAAATTTGGCAGAGATATAGCCTGGGATATGGAGAAGGACATAGGCTACTTATTTACGCGATAACCGACATCCACGCGGGCGGAGCCGCGGGCAAAAGCTAGTGAAATATAAATGGCGTAACAACTGAAATTCAAATCAAATAATCATAATAGAATAGGTAAAGCTAAAGTTACACGTGAAATTATTTAAAATTGTAACTGATCTATCATTAGAAGTTCAAATCCCTATAATGATAATGATAAAAAATATTCTACTTTTATCGTAGGTACCTAAACAATACGCGAACAAAATACAATAGCAAGAAATTTGCAAGTCCTTGAAAAGAGAGAAAAAAAAAATAGGCCATCAATTGGTAAATTGATGGCCTATTTTTTTTTTCTCTGGTAAGATCTGCTCAAAAAGCGAGCGAATGACGCAAAATAAAATACATTGCCTCATCGCCATCAAACTCCGATTGAATTTCACAATAAAGTCGACGATGTAATGGGTAACATTTTTCTTCAGTGAAGCGACGTGACTGCGTTGAGTTATTTGTTGTGGCTTGTATCAAATGTTGGCGGTCGCCACACGAAACAACAAAGCTTCACTCAACCACTGAGTCCGATATGATATCATACAGCGCAATCAGCGAATGTCGAGGTTCTGGAAATGATTTTCTTTAAAAATAAGAAAGTTTAGCTGTTCATCAAAGCTACAAACTTCAGTAGATTGTATCTTTGATGAACAGCTTTCTTTTTCACGAAGATTGCTAGTAAACGAACAAATTTCTGTATTTTGGTCGAGTTGTAAATAAATATCAAGATTCACAACTGCACCCTTTTCTGGGTATTTTACTGAACTGTCTACAAAATACTTCTTCCACGAGACCAGTGACAAGTCAGTTTATGGTTTCGTAATTCCCCTTTCTTAGTGTCATTACAGAAACGATAACCTGCGTAAGTTCCAAATCGCATGTTTGTTCGTAGGTACTGAGCCTTCTGCACCTCTTTATGCATTGGCGACTGTAAGTTTATCTCTTCCGCACAATTTGGCGTGGGTAGGTACAGGGGTAGCAGTAGCGGGGAAGGCATTCCTTTGAAAACGCCGCGGTTTATTGCAGAATGCCTTGCCAGCTCGTTCCGGGAAAAAATGATATTCGAGTTATAACATTTTACGTTCGGTTCGACGGACGGAGTCAATATAGACGCGGAGGGCAAACGATGCACTCTCAAGAGCCTGTATGAAACTGTCCGTTGGTTTTGTATAAAAAAGGGCCTTAAAAACGTAGAGTTTGTTGATATTTTTTAGGAAACACGGCGAAATTCGTCGTAATAAAAACAAAAGTTTGAAGTTAATACGTGGTTTTATTTTCAGTTCGGAACATATTTTTTATGTTCAAATGAATAAGTTAAAGGCGATAATATAATAGACCAGTAAGTTACTTTCATTAGGTAGTTAACGTATGCAGCAAACCTTGAACCTCGCAGTACACAAAAGTTTTCTTTAGTTAATTTACGAAAATAATGGTTTCCCCGATACAATCGTAATAACTGATCCTGTAACTGATCGGCTCGAGCTCCTAGGCATGGAGTTGACATCTGGTCTCAACTTCGGCTCCACCATCGAGTGCAAAGCTCAAACTGCGGCCAAGAAACTGGGTGTCCTAAATAGGGTGAAGCGATACTTTACGCCTGGACAGCTTTTAACCCTTTACAAAGCACAAGTCCGTTCCTGCATGGAGTATTGCAGCCACCTTTGGGATGGCTCAGCAAAGTACCAATTTGCTGCGCTTGACTCGGTGGAACGCAGAGCTAAGAGGCTCATTGGCGACGTAAAACTGGTGGATGCCAAGCTTCACAGCTTGGCTCATCGCCGCAAGGTTGCCTGCTTGTCGGTCTTCTACAGATTGTACTTCGGAGAGTGTGCCCATGAACTCCACGACCTCATTCCACCGGCCCCCTTCTACCATCGGACATCTAGACGCACTGCAAGTTACCACCCCTACCTGGTTGATATTCCACCAACTCGCACTAAGCGTTTTCAAACGTCTTTTATAATGCGCGCAGCAAAGGAGTGGAACTCTCTGCCTGCGTCTGTGTTTCCGAACGCATACAACCCTAATCTATTCAAAGTGAGATTGAACAGGCTTCTTCTGGGTAAGCTCACTCCATCGTAGACTTTGTCTCTGTCATCCAGACCTAGACTAAAGTCAAGAGCAAACTCATAGTAGAATAAAAAAAAATAATAATAACAAAGTAATTTTCAGCCAAAAAATATAGCCTCTAAAAATTCCGATTCGCCTGTGAAAATTCTTTAATCGAACAAAATGGCTATCGCTTGGAATTCATTACGACGGCAATCGACATAAAAAAGTGAGAAAAGGCATTCAATCGAGCACTTAATGAAGTAGAAAGTGAAATTAATTCAGGACGTAGTGTCAGCAGTAAAGGTGTATTCACATCTAGGAATAAACCTCAAACGGTGGCAATTTGCACGAAGACTGCACTGTTCGCGCAACCCGACGTCTATAATCACCATACAAATGAAATTTGCGTTCGGCAAACATTTGCAGATGTGAACGAACCCTAACGGTACCGACTAGTTCACTTTGAAAGTTAGCTCTAAGTTGGAAAGATTTGAAACTTGCACTAAGTACAGTGAGGTTAATCTTTTGTTTGTACAGTGCAAGTTGGAGGAGGCAACTAATGGGCTGCTGTGGACTTTGTTCTCTAAGCTGGACTAGTCGTGCTGGACTAGTCGTGCTGAAGATAGATTACCTATTAGTTTGTAGTCCTAGTAGGCACTCGAACTTTGGTACAGAAAAACTTGAAATTGATTAGACGACTGAAAAAGTAGTACTTAATAGATAATAAAAATCTTAATAATTAAGCAAGTAAAATAATTAATATAAATTATTAATATCAGTAGTAATTTCTTAAGAAATAAGCAGTACCTTTGTACTGAAATTATAATTATGAATAGAATAGAAAGATGTTTATTTCCCTGGTTCATATGCATTATGTCTACAGGTCGGTGGTGTATTCGGCCTGGGGGTGTGTTAGCTACTTACAGTCTACCTATGTTTGTCTGAAAGAGATCTATATAAGTGTCGTATTATAATTATGTCACATCTCCATGTATTTAACTGTGTGTACTACATAAATAATAAAATAGATAAATAAAACGTGTTACAAAAACCGACCAAGTGCGTATCGGACCACGCACAACGAAGGGTTCCGTAGTTAAGAAACTTAACATTATAGTTAAAAAACATGTTCTCCCATACAGAATGTAAGGAGAACATGTTTATCAACTGTAAATTTAAGTTGGTCGACTATTACTCGGTAACTTGTGAAGCCTACTTAGCTGTGATATTTTTCCTTTTAACTTCGTTATATATACTACTGCTGTGAAGTTTTATACTTATCCAAATACAACCATTTAGCAGGCAGGGGTGGAGGGAATGTCGAACTTGCGCACGGGGGGTTCACATAATATAATACTACGTACAGATACCCAATCCCATACAAAGAAATGACACCTCCCTAAGGCTAGCTATTGAGCTGGCTATTTTTTCCTCGATTTTTTAACACATGGCAGCATCAGCGACTCACTAATTACCAGAGACTGTAGTTTTACAACGCCATCTAGGAGTAGGCCTAGATACTAGGTGTCATTCTCATAATTTATGAGTGTAAATAGATAAATCAACAGAAACAAGGAAGTTTTGATATTACTAATGTTACTTTAGCCAAAATCGGTCCTTTAACGCTTTTTATTGATTGTTAATTTCATAATTGTTACCTATGCTGCCATCTGTGAATTTTTTTCAAGACTAATTATAATTTGTTCGAGTTGAGACCCCATGCCCAAAGCAACCTGGTACCTGCTAATATATTATGTAGGAAGGAGGACATTTTGGTTTTGAAACGTGAATGATTTTTAAATTTTCATCAGCGAGAAAAAGTAGAAAACAAAAAGAAAAAGAGAATAAAAAGAGAGAAAAAAACACAGAAAGAGAAAAGGAGAGCCAGAATTTTAACACTGCGGTGTAGAATATTGCAGTTTTAGGTCATCGCCATCTCTTGACAGATAAAGAAACTAATGTAGCTTTTGTTCATTTCTGAAAACCTCAAATAAACGTTATTTCTTTCTTTCTTTCTTTCTTTAAAAAGTGTGCTATTTAGAAACATAGTTTTATTTTTCCTGTAATCTTTACATAAGCTTCTATCACATAGAATAATTTCAGACTTTTCTCCATGCAAACGGAGATAAGGGGGGAACGGTATTTTTTTTTACATTTTTCATCTAAAATCGAAAACTGTGCGGCCTAATGAAAAAAGAAAAATATTTCAGAATGTGCAAACAGCGCTCTTTCATATGATACCCCCACATGCCCTAGTAGCCGCATTTCGAATTTTTAAGACCAACTTTCAGACCCTATTGCAAAAAAAAAAACTTTTTTGTTTCTTTCTTATTTGCAAAATAGTTGGGCAAACGTCATCTAAAACTATTCTAAATTTCAAGTTGATAGCATCAGTAGTTCTTGAGATATTCAGCTGTGACAGACAGACAGACTGACTGAGTCACACCAAAAGGGTTCCTTTTTACCATTTTGGTACGGAACCCTAATATTACGCAAACGGATCCCTAAATCGAAAATTGGTTTTCACAAACCCGTAATATTTTTGAACGGCCTATCCGACGATATCCCACAATATGGGATAGACGAGAAAAAAAAATATCATCCCCACTTTATGTGTAGGTAGGTACCCTACAAAAATATACCCATACCAAATTACAGTTTTTTAGTACTAAGAGTCTCTGAGCTAAGCCACGAAAAGACAGACAGACAGGCAGACGGACATGGCGAAACTTTAAGAGTTCCTTGTTGACTACGGTACTCTAAAAATGATTCAGTATTACCAATTGGGAAAACTCAACAGAAAGCAGTTACTTACTTTCCAATTCCGATTGCTTTAATACTAACCTACTGAACTGATTTTCATCAAAACTCGAGTCGAATGCTTGACATTCCGTAGTTCGGAATGGCAGCATTTGATCCGGCAGGAGACGTCGGGAGGCTACCGAAGCGCGCTTCAGAACCATTCCCGCAAGTGCCGCTTACCATGTTATATTTCTTCGACGAAATATGTAAACATAGGGGAGGGTATTGCAGACATGTACGCTAGCGTAATTTGGTTTGCTCGGGAGAGTAGCATAAGCCTAGTCCGATAACTTACCAAAGTGTACACAAGAAAATGAAGTACATAGTTTATCTAATACTTACTAAAACAAAGCGAAACCATGGACCTAAAAATTATTTGATAGCGTCCTAGCGTTTATAGAATCCGATGAAAGATGTATTATTGATAGTCAAACAAGAGTGCATTTTATAGCATTCATATTGCGCTGTGCACTTTAGTGTGTGCACCATCAAATGTCAGTCACTTTTACGTCTGCATCGACATAACCGATTTATTGATCAAATAATTATACGAGTGTGAAGTCATTCGTATCTATACGAGTACCTAGTCTACAAGTATTTTCCCTGTGGTGGTTGTTTTACCTATTACCTTAATCTATATTACCTATACTATAGTATAATAAAGCTGAAGAGTTTTTTTTAGGTTTCCGTACCTCAAAAGGAAAAACGGAACCCTTATAGGATCACTCGTGTGTCTGTCTGTCCGTCGGTCTGTCACAGTCATTTTACACCGAATCTAATGGATTGATTAAGATGAAATTTGGTACACATATCAATTTCTGTGACCCAAACACGGACGTGTTACGTAAATAAATGAATATTGAATATGGGGTCACTTTTGAGAGACAAAATAGTGTGACATCACTACATATTATAAAACAAAGTCCTCCGCCGCGTCTGTCTGTCTGTCTGTCTGTCTGTTCGCGATAAACTCACAAACTACTGCACTGATTCTCATGCTGTTTTCACCAATGGATAGCTTAGTTCTCGAGGAAGGGTATATAATTTGTTAAGTTTTTGTTTGCATTTTTGTATGAATTAACGATATTTGTTGGAGGTGTCGGAGAAAAATAAGCTGTCTGGGAGCTTTCAACGAAAACGCTGTCTAAACCCTTTGAGATATAACAAAATAATGTATGGTGGAATTATGTATCTTATAAAGGTCTTCAAAAAAGTCCACGATGGCATATGTCTATCTCTTATGGATAACATACTATATCCATTTTATTGTCTTTTTGTAGGTATTAGTTTGCCATATTTTACTCTTGGAAATACGATTACGATAACAATTGTATTTCTTATTTTTGGTAAATAAATTGTTTTTTTTGGTAAATTATATTAAATCATTTGTTTCGGTTTCTATTCACATAGTGAATCACATTAAAATTAATATTAAGTTAGAATTGAGATATAGCCTGGGATATGGAGAAGGACATAGGGTACTTTTTTATGCGATAACCGACATCCACGCGGGCGAAGCCGCGGGCAAAAGCTAGTTATTAAATAAAAGGGCTTACTGCGGGGGTAAAAAAACTCTGAAAGAACGCTAAGCAAAAACAAGCGCGGGCGGGCAATGCGACGTGACGCGGTGGGAAACAAGAAATATCACGCGGACGAAGTCGCGGGAAGCTAGGATCAAAATAATTTCCGCAAACGTTCCTCCATTGTCTAGTGTAGAACATTTTATTCATATCTGTTTTTATATCATATCTGTAATGTACTCCAACAGGACAAACAAAAGTAAACAAACAATATGATAAATACAAACTAATACAGCTTCACAGCTGTCATTATAATGTATTTGCATACATTATAATGACAGCTGTGAAGCTGTATTAGTTGTGTAAAGCATTGCTGCTTTGCTTAAAAAACAAACATGAATTCTAAGAATGAATAATATGTGTAACCGCGGTCCACACATTATCCGCCCGTGTATTTACAAAAAAGGTCGCAGAAGGCCTCCGTAAATCAGAATTGGGTGTTCGGCATTATACGCGGGGGCCGCAGATGACCTCAGGCCTTTATATCCGAAGAGAAATGGAAAAAATGCGCCGTCTTCGCACTGATTCCTATAAAATTCCTCGCGCACCCATCCGAAGGCAATGTACCAAAAAAATATATATTTTCTACCGCTGGAGGCCTTTTTCTAAAGGACAGTATTGGAATAAATTCTTATTGTTATCGGTCGGGTCGGGAGGAGGACGGCTGCATTGGTTTTTATAGGGAAATTATGTTAAGACGGGGACGCCCCTTATAACCTTGTAGTGACATTTATTCGTTATATTTTTCCTGTTCCTGAACAGTTAATGTGGGGAAGGAAATGTTTTATCAGTCAAAACGTTTGTCTGAGGCGCTTCCATAAACAATATTGTAAAGGAAACGATGAGGCTCAATGTAATTGATACAATACCTCATGTTACTTTTTGTTTAGTGGTGGGTATTGTATACCGAAGATATATGTATTCATCTGTTTATATTATGTCTTCCTTTTCAGTGAGAGTGGTCGATCGTATCAAAATAAATGTGAGGGAATTTGAACTGGCGTAGCTTATAAAATCTTCTCAAACTTGGTCCTCCGAATGACCATCTTCTTCTTTTCTCGTGTCGACACGAATTAAGGCTCCTACAAACAGGCGCGACACGCGACGCGACACAAAGGCAACGCTCGTCGCGCGACGACGGTGCCTTTGTGTCGCGTCGCGTGTCACGTCTGTTTGTAAGAGCCTTCATAAAATATTATCAGCATGGGGTGGTGTAAGGATTATAATAGCCAGTCAGCCATGTGCTGACTACTCAGGGTGCTCCGCAAGTACATTTGAGTACTCATCGCAACTCAAGGACTCATTGGAGGTTCAGAAAAAACGCTCATTCTAGCGTCAGCAGAAATTAATACGGCTAAGTCCTCCTAGTTTTCTAAAGTATTACAATATTCCTTATCATGTTCGTTTTAGATCCGCGACTGGGTGTCGGTGGAGGTGGACATGCTCCGCACGCAATCGGTCGCCGTCGGCGATGTGGAGGACATTTTGCAGCAGCTGGACAAGCAGAAGGTACGTACCCTAACTTTTCATCCAAAGAAATAAAGAAAATACGACGGTATACGGTTATAGTGGCGCCATATTGTTTTTCCATTACAGTTTCTGTGACAGTTTCACAAATGTTTACCAACAACGCTCCATATCAATGTCATTCGGGCGCCAGAATATCCTTGTAGCACTTTATGTTTATTTGGCACATGTCATAAGTCCACCAGGTACCAGTCGTATAGATAGAACATTGGACAGTTTGTGCATTGCAGCCCTGCTAAGTGATCTTGCATCCTTCTCTGCGAAATTCTAGAGAAAACTGTGTTACTTGTGTCTGTACTATGTGTGCAACAGCTGTCCAATTGAGGAAGGATGTTTAAACGGGTTCATGTAGTGTTTGAAGAACTGGCTTATCTTGATCACCACAAGAGGTGACCGCACTGATCTCGTCGGGATCCTGCTGTTGTTTTTGGACATTGGACGGAAGCTTTAGTTGAATGCTTTATTATTACATAATTAGAAATGAAGTGTTCTAAAGTAAGCATTACAATATTTTGCTACATCCTATAAACTTGTGATAAGCAAATAAATGAATTTGAATTTAAAGTTACTGAAACATCACTATATATACTCAATTAACAATTTATATCCATTTATAATGCAGAACTTTCACATTACGAGGAAATTGAAATTCTTCAATATATCTTCGACACCCAAAATATGCAATAAACATAATGAATGCTCCTCCGCCTACAACAGACTACCATTGAAGTAATTTAAAACATAACATAGATCATTCTGCGAGCATTAGGCAAAAGATTAAATTTATTACGCCCGCCAAATTATAACAAACTAATTTAAACTTTATTACTTATAAGTGAAAGCTCATTTCCGCCTGTCATTGTGGCGAACCCCACGCGTGAGGTTGGTGCCTTTATGGCACCTTTATACTACCCGATACGAATTGTCGGCGGGGAGTGTCCGTATTATGTAGGGAACATAATAAAACGCAATCAATAAGGATCGCAAGCTAACAGTTTTCTTAATCCTGTCTAAATTAAAATTTTAATATATGTAATTATAAAAATAAATGTGTATGTTGTAAATGTGTATGTGTGTATAAGTTGTTGCACATACACATTCGGATAAGTTGGTTGGGTGAATTTAGCCACATACCCAGCGTATGTTTCAGCCAGCGTCTGCTGCTATGACATTTGGTAACGGCTGCCAAATATCATAATATTAGCTATTGTAGAAGGCCAATTAATGTCAATATTGCAGACAGCTTCAAAAAATACTACAGGTAGTATAAAAAATCCGGTCAAGTGCGTGTCGGACCACGCACAATGAAGGGTTCCGTAGCTGGGATGAGTTTATTTCGAGAACAAACTTAACATTGTAGTTGTGAAACAAGTTCTCCCATATATTCCAACTGAAAATGTAAGTTTGTACGCACAATATTGAGAGATTTGCCATGTTACAGTGATAAACGGTTTTCTGCATATTTAAAAAAAAAAAAATGGCTCATTTGCTTCGGAGATAAGGGCCAATGGGGTGATGCCAATTTTCATACATTGTCTTTAATAACTTTAAAACTATTTATTTAAAAATTATAAAAAAAACTGTAATTCTTGCATTAAGCCCTTTTATTTGACATGTCACACGGTACATTTTGCAAAACTTTCTTTTTAATTTTCTAATTTGCCCCCGAAAGTGAGTCCATATTCAAAATTCATCTATTTACGTTACACGTTCGTATTTGGGTCACAGAAGTTCATATGTGTACCAAATTTAAACTTAATTGGCCCAGTAAATAATATTTGTTTCGGAGATAAGGGGAATGGTCAATTTTCATAAATTTTCTTAAATAACTTAAAAAGTATTTGTTTTAAAGTTATAAAAAAAAAAAATATCTGCAATCCTTACAATAAGCCCTTTCATTTGACATTTCACACGATACCGTTAGCAAAACTTTTTTTTTCTTTTGGGCTCCCAAGTGACCCCTAGTTCAAAGTTAATTTATATACGTTACACGTCCGTGTTTGGGTCACAGAAGTTCATATGTCAACTTAATCGGCCCAGTAGATTTGGAGCAAATCGGCTGTAACAGAGGGACGGACAGACAGACAGACACACGAGTGATCCTATAAGGGCTCCGTTTTTTCCTTTTGACGTACAGAACCCTAAAAAGTGTAACATGAACGTTCCATAAGGCTCGGCGCAGGCCTTTGAGGCGGCTTCTTGTTTCCTCAACAATGGCTGAGATTGTGTTCTCGTACATACTGCTCGCGACTGTGCTCAAGCCAGTTTCATTATAATGGAGTGGACTACTTTAGTATTGAAATAGATAGCTAATTGTTTGAAACTTGTCAAAAAACCATTTCATTGTTTCGAAGTCTGATAAAAAGTATGCACATTGTAAAAAGCTTGCTCTTGAATATTCTGTGTGTACAGTCAACCGCAAGTCTGTAGTAACACTAACATAACGAAAATCATCCTTACTGCTTCGATATAAAGATGCTGTCAATGTCAAATTGATACTACCGGAGATGCGGTTCACTGTACCACCTCCGTTTACTAGATAGTAATAGATCCAGTAGTCTAGGTCTAGGTCCTGTGTGAAACAAAATAAATAAATAAATGTGTAGGAAAGTTGACCCCGCCGTACAGGGATAGAAAAGAGAAGTGTATTTACCAAAATCAAAATGTGACAGGATTACTGCTCACCAGGGTAAGTGTATGTTTTCGAACTGAGTGCACGCTCGACTCGAGCGTCCGGTGAGCGGCGCGCGGCGTGCCGAACAATCTTTCGCCGCCTGCACGCGACGAAAAACGCCCCGCCGCACGCCTTTCCACTCAGGCTGTACACTAAGGCACTTACAATGGCAATGCTATTTATTTATTCATTTCATGGTTTAAGCACAGAAATGTATAGAGGCAGACTTAACGCCGTAGGCATTTTCTATCAGTCAACCTTTGCCATTAATTTTCACTGTTCAACCTTATTCATTGCGTTCTCATACAAGCAATGGATTAGGAATTTCCTTCAAAATCTTTCGGATTGCGATTGAAAGTGTATTACACAATGGGGTCTGGTCTTAGCTACTGCGCTCACTTCTCAGAAGTAGTCATAATATAAGGAAAATGATAAAGTTCGGCACATTTAGGACCAAGAGGGGACTTACATGGACTGCTTTTTGAACACACTTTCAACATGTCCCAAGTTTATTCGCTTGTTGTTACAGGCAAAAGAAGAATTAGACGATATTTTTAATGACAAGTAAAACAAATAACTAGAGCTGTGATTGATCGTTTCTCTTGCCGATTAAAGCCCATCAAATTCTACCGTTAAAGCAGACCCACTTTAAGTTAAATAATAATAATACTCAAGAATATGTTTAACCATAGATATTTTATACAACACCTTCATCCCGACATACGGCACCCACATTGTTTTAGCGGGCATTCGTGCGCAAACCATCGCCCGGTTGGTATTCGCCACGACACTCTCGCACGATTAACATCCATTGCGCGTCCACTACCCGGCCCGGGACACTAGACGGACATTTTATGAGCATTACATTCAATGTGTACGTGGCTTTATGTGAACTCGCCAGTTCGGGTTAAGCAATTGGATATGTGGGAGGATTTGAGGTGTAGATACGCGAAGTACGTTGGGGAAGTGGATAGAATGATTCTGATTGTAACTTTCATAACGTTTTAGACCTAATTATAAAAATATTGATAGAAAATTAATAGAATTGGTATCTTATCCCAAGAATCCAAGTGGTTGCTACTGATAATCCCTCTGACATAAACTTTGACTGTTGATGTTCACGTCCCTGGTGGGTTAAGAATGAGTAGTTTTTATATCTTGATGAAAACCACGCAGTCGGTATGTTGCTAAAACTTAAATCTAAATGAAAGTATCATAAAATAAATGCCAGTAACTTTTCCCAAAGCTAAGAATTTTCTGAACTTCGTTTCTTTGCCTCGTAAAGAAGATAATACTGAGAGCATTCTTCGTATAGTTTTTGCAAAGAATATGATTATGAGAAGCCTGTTCCAACAAGGTAGCAATTTGGACAGGAATTTCTTTATTAATAGGCAAGGCTTTGGCAAAGGCTGGAGACTGATTTATGGATCTTTAACCATCAGGCAAAGCTGAACACGTAATACGTCTTCCATTTTATGTGAGCAATATACTATATCAACCAATATTTTTTAGCAATAAATTGTTAAATCGTTAAGCAACACACATAACATCACGCCTGTAATTTCCCGAAGGGTTGGGCAGAGGTGTACCTTAGCATGTAAACTCACATTTCCCTACTCATGTTTAAGTAATTTATGTAATAAGCCGATTACCTTTAACCAAGCAAAAAACCAGACTCCGGATCGCTATTGAAAAATTCCTAATAGAAAAACCCAATAACACTTTGCCCGACCTGGGAATTGAACCCAGGACTTCACGCTCGGTAGTAGCAATAACGACCACTAAACCAACGAGGCGGTGAAGCAAATTAATGTCAAATATAATATTCCTGTATCGTATTGAAGGAAGCAGTCAACTAATATTGCCCCAACGTTCAACATTAAACAATACCTGTGAGGGAATGTGTCCATTACATCAACACAACACAATATCAATAATTAATTGTTTGTAATATTACTTAGTTACTCTCCCTCCGTTTTTTAAAAGGGCGTAGCTAAGTAATAACAGCCGCGGGTCGACCCATCAGGTTCAGCTACGGTTGCCGCGGTTGGTTTGTGGATTGGAGACCATCTTTACATACCGAGACTCGAAAAGCCGTTGGTCCCGGCTGTCATTCTTGGATCTTTGACAGTCGTTACGGGTCGTCAGAAGCTCGAAAGTCTGACAACTAGTCTTACCAAGGGGTATGGTATTGCCCAGTTACTGGGTTGTGGAAGTCCCCAACATTGTGGGCCCAACATAGTTGGGAAAAGGCTGGGCAGTTATTGACTCTCCCTCCGTTATTGAAAGTCTGATCAAGTCTCAGATCAGTAGGATTTATTATTTTAAAGCCTTCCGTCGAGAAACAGAAAAAAAGGAAAAAAAAAGAAAAAAAAAGAAAGGGTTTCTTCCACTTCCCCACAGTAGGCGCATCTTACATTTTCGACCTGATATTTTCATTCACAATGAAGACAATGACGTATTCGGAAACATAATAAGGTGCAAGTAAAAAATTACCTTAATGAGCTTAACAAATATACCTCATAACTTTACCCATATCAAATTAATTCCCGTCTCCAGTAACATGACAAGTCCTTATCACTTCCCACTCCTGCAATCACTGCAGCATCTGCGTGTCACGTGACGTCACGCCCCTGACCCTGACCCGCCACACATTACTTATTTAGATAAGGGTTACTGCAAACCTACGAATTAGAGTTGCTAAATTCAAACATAAGCGAGTTGTAAGTAAAGCATAGTGTACAAAAAGTTGAGTGGATCGTGTGTGCCGGCTCTTATTGAGAGTTTGAGTATACAATGTGTTTTTAAAACTGCCTACGATTGCGGCCCAAAAAATTAGATTTCCATCCTAGAAGGTATATTCTTCTTATAACATAATCTGAGCATAAACTGCTAAGTCTGCATCAGTGCAATACACTACCATATATTGTAACAAAGCAATAAATATGCGCTTCCGCCCGTAACCCTCATTACAGAAACAGTAAAGCTTTCAGCTTCACAATTAAAACCAAATTAAAAACGCCTACAGCGTCAATTCGAACACATCAAATAACATTCATACCCATTATTTTATTTAAGCACTGTTATTTTCACCCTGATTTGTGGAAACATTAAATTAGTGCTAAATTGCCGATATCCAAAACTATTCGTATTATTTATAGTGTAATTCTGTTAATTTTTCATTACCTAAAAGTAGGCTCCTTTCAGTCGTGTGACGTCTTCGTTCTACTGAAGCGCGACTCCCTCGTTCACCCTCCTTGCACCGTTTATATAGACTGAGTAGTTCATAGTACGCATGCGCGAGAACTAGTGATGGGAGCGTGTCGATATGTGAATTTAATATTAATACGGGGCGTGTTTTTTTTGCATGAACGAAATTCGGGGCGATAACAATAGATGGCGTTATAATCTACTGATCCATCTGATAATAGCCGCGAGATTGGGTAAATATACTTTTAAGTTAAATGAGAATAGAACTAATATTATTCCATCTATTGAGGCACATTTGAGCGTTCAGGATAACAATACGGGCAATTGAATGTGAGTACATAGTACTAAATTCCGAGTTCAATAAAAATCTTCAATTTTTTTAATTTAAGAGTCATTTAACTAAGCTACTCTTTGGTGAATGTTTTTAAAGTGTATTTGAGTTCTTCGATTATAAGTTGTGAATTATAGTGTAATTTCATATAAAGTGAATTAATTGGTACCAAATTTGAGTGAATTAAATTTTATTTTATTTTATTTCATAATATTACGTACTAATCGCATGCTATTCATTAATTTCTTAAAATAATAATTAAATAGATACGTAAAATTTGCACGCCGACATTAAAAGCATAATTAGAGATCGATATAATTTATTTTAAGAACTTTCTGTACCCTATTTATGCAAATAAATGACATTGTTTTTTTTTTTACTATGTCCACCAATTAGGTGTCCAATTAGTAGCAGAATATACAAGGGGTATTTAAATACTTCACATCCTATGTAAACCAAAAAATATTATTTTCTATTCTAGTCATAGAGACTAACGCTATCACAGTCTATAGTCCGCAGACCCTGCTCTTTAAGACAGTATTATATATTCAGCTTCAACATGTCAATTAAGTTTTAAAATCCTCTTTTTTTCTTCTTTTTATATCATTTGGTCAGACGCAGTCAGTCACAGTTTCGTTTACCACGTTGTCTTAATACCGAGTAGGACTTAGAACACTCACTCTTTCTGAATTCATCTCGTTGCAGAACTATCATAACACCGCCAATACGTGTACGTTTGTAGATGTACTGGCGCCGTCGTTGATCCGGTCGGACGCCTTCATTCTTTTTCGTTTTGGCACTGCTTCACTCTGTCATATGGTGTTTAATGTGTATTCCTGGATTGCTCTTGAGAAGGCCTTTCCAACCGCATACAATCTCTATATTTTGATTTGGCATTTTGACAATTATAGGTCGACATTGCATTTTTTTACTTTTTTACTGTAACATCGTACGTAATTTTTCTATCAATACTTCACACTAATCTTTTATATACGCAATCGATACATCTTGATGAAAGCTAACAACTGACACTTAAACGAAGGTCGTAGCTACTTCGAGGCAAAAGTTATACTAAACGAAAATTATACATATGACTTGATATGACGCAGCGGAACGACTTCAAATTGCCGGCGCTTCCGCCTTCACCGCGCGCGATTTTGTCACATTCCCCACTCAACGTAATTCTTTGATACTTTAGCTATAGAGTGTTAAATTTTGGATCAAGATGATAGATATGTAGCTGCAACATCAAACTGTATCCCCCGATTTTGTTATCATCAGTTTTATGAATTGTCTTAATATGGAAGCAAATTTAAAGACGTATTCGTGTCAAAATGGCGCTAAAATATAATTTAACAGTCTAAAAAAAAAGCAAATAATTTCATCGATAACAAAACTGTCGACATTTCCCTATCGATACGCTTCACATCTCTCTCACCCATCCCACTCCTATCGTACGGCGGCGTTGCTAGGCAACGGTGCCCAGCCGGCACGCCACACGTGCTACCGAGCACGTCGCACCATACTCTACAACCGACAGTATGGCCGTGACCACGGTAAGCGGTACATGTCCTACCTTATGTAATCTACAGTTTACACTGATGACTTTTTGCCTATTTAGCCAATCTATCTTCGCTTTATCGTGCAGAATAGTAGTAAAATGCTTCCATAGTCATTATTATTGGGAAGCTTTTCGATATAGGTATTTACCGTCTCGAACTCAAAGTCAAAGCATTTATTACTAATAAACTATTTACTGAGACTTTTTTTAATTCGATGTTGGACCTTAGCATAACACGTTAATCTTTTATCCATACCAAACATAATGCACTTTTTATTGGAAGAATGACTAGTCTCCCTGAATAAACGGCTGCTGGCAGCATGCCAGGTTCAGGATGCACAGTAACACTGGTTTGAACACCGATTCTTGGACTATTATTGGTCTCTATTTTGGCAACGTTGCAACGTGAACATGGGGGTGACATTTTTAACAGTACTTAAGAGTAAATACAACTCTATTATCGCGAAAGTTACACTTGAAGACTTACTTTTAATAGTAACTATAGCTAACCGGACAGACGTTGTCCAATATGGTGTTGGAGTTCATACAAAGATTCCGTAGATAAAAAGTTCAGTATTCCGAAATTTAAAAAATTTCAAATAAAGTTGTCCAATTTTTTTTCCCCTTAATAACCTAATTCGGAGTATTACGAAAATTTCAAATCGATTCAGCCGTTCTCAAGTTCAGCTTTCCATTTTTATATTTATGTAATATAGAAGATTGTCATCTGACTAGATATATAAGAAGGAAGGTTGTTTAAAGCTTAGACGATTGTTCGAAAGTAAATAGGATTAATCGTTACACGTTACTATTCTCTGCGGAACACTTTGCGGACCAAACGTTGTATACTTACTTAAAATCCATCGCCTCATAAATTGATAGGCCTTGGGTACCTCTATTTCCTGTCATCTTTACAACTTGCAAGTTTGGTACCTACATTAGAATAAGTAGGATATTTATTTACTACAAATGTTTATTACAATTGCTGTATAAGTAAAAGCTACTACAAACAGGCGCGATACGCGATGCGACACAACGACACCGCGTGCCGCGCGACGAGTGGTCTCTTTGTGTCGCGTCGCGTGACGCGCCTGTTTGTAGGAGCCTTAAGTTTCCAACGACCACTTCGGTCTTTTGAGCCACAATTCAAGTCACGATCCCGAGCTAATTAATTGGTACTAGTAAGTACCTAATTGATTAATAGTTACTACACACTTTGGTTACCAATTTATTTAGGTACCAGATACTGCTTTGGTATTTAAGTCACAGGAACGACTGTAAGTCCAGAGATTGAATTTTATTTTCAGAATCAGAATGCTTTATTTGTAAACATAGGTCAAATTACAACAGTGTGCGAGATGTTACAGATTGGTAGGTCCTCTATGTTTTGCTCAGCGGCGTACAATTATATTTAATTAACATTTTCGAATTTTTTACTTTATAACACAATTTAACTTTTATATATATCACAAGGTGGTAGAATTATGTAAACTTTCACATTAGTAATAAAGTCAATATTAATAGGTACATGCAAAACAATACAAATTTAAAATACAATCAATTTCAATAAATTTCAAATAAATGCTAATGTCAAACAAAATTCAAAAACGTCAAAATAGGTGAGGCGATGTACAATTTTCTGAAGCAGTAATTATAGAATTATCGCCCAAATATTCCTGTAGTGAGTAATAATAGCATTTATTTATCAAAATTCTTAATAGTTCTGTTTTGAAATTGTCCAGATTTAACGTTTTTATTTCTTCAGGTAGTTTGTTAAATATTTTTATGGCCATACAGAAGGTACTTTTATTCATTAGTGCAGTTTTACCATATGTCACTTCGAGTTCTGACTTATTTTTATCGCGTAATTTTCTGTAGTAACTTTTAGTAGCTATTTTGTATAATGAAATGTTAGATTTGACAAAGATATTTGTTTCGTATAATATATGTACAGCGATGGCAAGGTAAGAATTTTTAGACGTAGAAAGAACGGTTGACAACTGTCTGTGCTTTTAAGGCCACACATATGTGTCCTTAAAAGCACAGACAGTTGTCAACCGTTCTTTATACGTCCGTTCTGACACATCTTTTTTGGGCTCTAAATACGAATTCTCTATCTACTGAATTGCCCCAAGTATATTACGCCTTAACTGAGTGTTGATGCAACATAGCCGCGATAAGCTACTTGTACGGATTCTAGGCTCACTATTTTGGATAACTTATAGAGAACATAGGCAAAGGACATCGTCGGAAATGACCCCAGGACCAACAAACATCTGTTCTACATAATAATTATAAATATATTTTATTAGACTAATTGCGAATATCTGTATGAAACGGACATTCTGCATTCCATAATGAACAATTAAAAGAGCGACTATTGACATCACATATAAAATATGCCGCCATCTTTGACAATTAGATTGAAATGAAATGAAATGAAATCGTTTATTCTGTAAATAGGATATCGGAATCACTTTTACACGTCATATAAAAAATATAAAAACAAGCTTGAAGAAGTCGACATTTCCTATATATTCCTGAGAAGAAATGGCGAAACAAACTCAGGGGTCAAAGTCTCTTTTAAAGTCCAGACATAATCTTGGTCAGATCATGTGAGGACCATGTAGATCCGTGTCTGAAATGGTCTTTTGAGGAAAGAACCACACAATTTTGAGTGGACCTGTCCAGTCAGTGCAAGCATTTGTCAGTAAACGTGTAGCTTAACTCAGGATTTAAGGAGCTCAACGACTCGACGAACAATACCAAAGAAAGGACATTTGGGTAGGCCGCATAAAGTACTCAAAATACCAGACCATCATTAAAACTACTTGAGAAAGAGGAAAAAGAGATAATCTTAAAGAAAACAAATGACCCACATAGTGCTCACATTCACAATAATTAAAGTAATATATGTAATACTTTTCAAAGTAAATATTCATGTCATTTTGTATATAATATTTAATAATGTCAATAATTAGGTATGTATATAAAACGTTGTATAATTATTAAAATGTCAAGTTTTACGGTTTAATCAAAAGGCTTTAAGCAGAGCGAACAGTTCAATCCCAAGCTTTTTTGTCTTCTAAATAATCAGAAATTTTATAGTACCCTTTTTTGCATAGTTTGGTTTTAATACAGCTTTTAAATCGTTTAATGGGTAAGTTTCGAATTTCAATGAGAAGTTTGTTGTAAAAGCGTATACATTGAACCATGAATGAGTTGCCTACTCTGTGGAGGCGAGTGCGATGTACAGCAAGATTGTGTTTATTTCTGGTATTTAGACTATGAATATCGGACATTTTCTTAAAATTTGATATATTTTTGTGTACATACAATAGATTTTCAAATATATATTGAGAGGCTACAGTCAGAATATCTATTTCTTTAAAATTTTCCCGAAGGGAATCTCTTGCATCAAGGTTATAAATGGCTCGAACAGCCCTTTTCTGTAAAACAAAGATTGTATTAATATCCGCACAGGTTCCCCAGAGAAGAATCCCATATGACATAAGACTATGAAAATAACTAAAATAAACAATTCTGGCAGTATCTACATCAGTTATCTGTCGAATTTTTTTAACAGCATAAGCGGCCGAACTTAGCCTTCCTGACAATTTTTCTATGTGTGGGCCCCATTGTAATTTACCATCAATCGTTATTCCAAGAAAAACCGACGACTCAACAGGGTCCAAATCTATTCCATTAAGTTGAACATTAGTAGTTAGCTGCCTGACATTTGGCGTTGAAAATTTAATGAATTTAGTCTTTTTTTCGTTCAGGAGAAGATTATTTACATTAAACCAGTGAACAACTTTAGAGAGTGCATCGTTAACTTGTTCAAAGTTGACTAACTGACGTTTGATTTTAAAAATGAGGGAAGTGTCATCTGCGAATAACACAATCTTGTGATTATCCCTTATGTGATAAGGTAAGTCATTTATGTAAATCAAAAACAAGAAAGGACCTAGAATTGAACCCTGCGGAGCGCCCATAGTGACCGCAGATCCTGCAGATCTCTTGCCATTAACATCAACCTTCTGAATTCTGTTGTTCAGATAAGAAGTCAGAAGGTCGAGAGCCCTGTCCCTCATACCATAGTGATGCAGTTTCCTGATGAGTGTATCATGATGTACGCAATCGAAGGCCTTAGACAAGTCGCAGAAAATGCCAAGAGCATCCTGCGACTCCTCCCAGGCCTCGAATATGCTCTTAAGTAATTCCACGCTCACGTCTGTAGTTGAACGACCCTTTGTAAAACCAAACTGTTTCAAATGAAGTAAATTATGTGAATTGAAATGTCCTAACATTTGTTTTAAAATTAATTTTTCAAATATTTTGCTCAATGTAGGTAATATCGAAATAGGCCGAAAGTTCGTGGGATCAGTTGTGCTGCCAGATTTGAACAGTGGAATCACTTTGCTAAGTTTCATCAGATCAGGAAATACACCAGACGAAATACAAGAATTAAAGACAATTGTTAAAAACGGTGAAATAACATCAATTATTGAAGACATGCTATGATAATCCCCAAAGGTCAGCAGTTTTTTTTACATCAAGATCTTTAAAAGTTTCTATTATGTCTTTAGCGGTAACAATTGTGAATTTAAAGTGCTGATCACATTCTGGTACACATTCTTTTAGTATTGAGTAAGCAGAAGTAGAGGACGACGATGACAGAGTTTTGGTTGTTAAAATGGGAATATTAGTAAAGAAATTTTAAAACTCAGCTGCCACCTCCACGTCCGCTTTAATATCTACATCATTGATTTTTTAGATGGAAGTCACGATTCCGCACTGTCGTTCTTCCCGTTTCTGAATTAGTAATATTCCAAGTTGTTTTAATTTTATTACCAGAAGATTTTATTTTATTTTTAATATGTATGGCTTTTGCTGAGGAACAGGCTCTTTTAAAAGTTTTAGAATAATTTTTAACAAATTCTTTAAAAGTTTCATCATGGTTATATGTTTTTTCATGATACAATTCATATAACCTCTGCCTACTTTTGTAAATATCTGGTGTTGCCCAATCACTAAATATAGCGCGGTCACAAACAGGCAATGTTTTTGATGTGAATACCTTCCTAAATTCGCAATTAATCAGGTTAAATAATAAAGTATAAGCTTGATCCGGGTCAGTGTGATAAGGCAAACCTGGTAGTTTTTCCATTAAATTATTTTTAAATTATTCTAAGCGACTTTTGTTTACAGGTATAAAACTTACAAGTTTTCTTTGAGCTCTGACAATTTTCTGAGGGAAAGTGACTAACTGACCACAGTGATCAGAGTCCAACTCATTTATAATTAAATGGCTAGAAGGTCTTAAGTTTGTAAAAATATTGTCAATACAGGTGGCGCTAGTGGTAGTTATCCTAGTCGGCTCAAAGAATGTATTGTACAGATTATATGACCTTAATAAAGTTAAAAAATTATGTACTGTAGCAGATTTTTCCAGTATATTAATGTTGAAATCTCCACAGACAACCACGGTTTTATTACTGTTACAAGTCTTTAATAATACTTCTTCCATATACTTCTCAAAAACATCATATTATGAAGCACATGGGGGCCTGTATACGCTCATTACAATGAACTGCTCAAGCTCAATGCAAGCTATTTAGAAAACTCGCTCAACAGAGAGGCTCACAATATCCTTACGTTCTTTAAATTTAATATTGTTATGAACAATTATGAGAGTGCCACCACGTATCATATTAACTCTGCTGAATGAGCTGGCAACCTGGTGGTTGTTAAAGCTGAACATGAACTGGTGGACTTTTAACCAATGTTCAGTTACACATAAAATATCAATAAAACTACAGTTCATGAACAGCTCCATTTCTAATTCCTTACCTATCACACCCTGTATATCTTGATGAACTATTTTCAGAATATTATTATTACATTTATTTAGGTTACTACAATTTGATGGGTGTGATATTAAAGAACTACTACTAACTAAATTTTCTTCATTTAAAATTAAGCCCGAGGTTTCTTCTATTGTCCTAATTTCTAATTTAAATGATTATCAAGGTCATTAGTTTTTGCCAAATGATTGGCAGAAATATTTAAAATGTCATTGCATTGCTCAAAAGAAGCAAGTTGTTTAGCCAAATTTTTGGCTGAGATAGAAAAAAAGTATGATAACGACACAGCTATCTGTCTTTTGTAATAGTCAGAAAGATAGTACATATCAATAAATCTATATTTTGTCAAATACAAATTACTACCAACATAATTGTTAGTATCAACTATACTTCATTTACTATAACATTAGAAAAAAGAGGCTCGCAGAAGCAGGAGTGCGAAACATTTTATTCAAAGTTAAAAGTTTAAACAATTAAACTAAAAATGTTTTAACATAACTTTGATAAATAGGTCGTAATAACATCTTCATCACACATTACTTACAACGAAACGAATGAATGAAACAAACGATTACGTCGTGATGATTTAAATGTAATTAAGATTAAAGGAAATAAAAGTTTTTTTTTTTTACAATATTTTATTTAAAACAACAACTTTCAACACACAATAGTTGGTGTAACTACTTCGTCTTCATCATATAATTTAGTCACTATCATCAGAGAATAAAGATGAAGAAGTTTCACCGACGTTACCTAATAATAAATCTTTCTACCACATCATCCATTATGCTTTAACTTTTCCTCTTCTTTAATTGCATGAGCAACGCAAGACTGCCATCGTTCTAGCGTAATACTATCCAGATCTTGTGGGAGTAATTGTTTCTTTCTAATTGATTGATTGATTTTCTTTCCTTGTCTAATTTGAACGTTTTGTTATGTTGAGCCACATACCCCATCATTTGAGCCCATATTAATTCTATAGGGTTGAACTCGTAGTGGTAGGGTGGGAGGCGCAATACTGAAATACCATTCTCTCTAGCCAGATGGCTATCATCAACATGGCATCTACAACAAACTTTTGGTATAAATGTCTTTGTATTTTTGCTTTTTCTAATAAAGTTGCCCTAAGATCTTTTTCCTCAAAAGGAATATTTTTGCTTTTAAACCATTCCTGTATATCTGCCTTTCGTGTAGCTGTGGTTGGCAGCTTCTCCAATGTCCTTGAGTGGTATAGCGCATTGTCCATAACAATTACAGCGCCACTCTCAATTTTTGACAAAATTAACTTGAACCATTTTCACTTTTGTCTATCGCGCTTCTATAACATATTCCCTGTAAATTGAGAGGTCTGGCTCTTATGAAACAGGAAATCCTAGTACAAGAGTCAGGGCTACACAGATGATTGAGTCTTGAAGTGTAAATAAATAAATTATTATTATTATTAAAGTTGAAGGCGTCCATTTCGGAGTGGTCATCTTCATCACCTTTCTTTGCATCAAATATTAATGCAGCATCCATTAAAAACCCTTCACAAACTCTGTGAAATAAAATTAATACAAGTCAATTATTCCGTACCCCCTATATAATTTCACTGCTGGAAATAGTTCATAGATAAATACTATAACAAAAATTATAACTTTAAAAGTTCACTTTGCATGCGTTAATTCATAATCTATACTAATATATAAAGCTGAAGAGTTTGTTTGTTTGTTTGTTTGTTTGTTTGAACGCGCTAATCTCAGGAACTACTGGTTGGAATTGAAAAAACCTTTTTGTGTTGGATAGCCCATTTATCGAGAAAGGCTATAGGCTATATAACATCACGCTACGACCAATAGGAGCGGAGCAAAAATGAAAAATGTTGCGAAAACGGGAAAAATTATTTCTTTTTGAGAGCTTCCGTTGCGTGCGCTGCGTAAACGGTTTAAGTTACGCAAATATCATCCTATTTAAATGTTCTAAAAAAAAGTCCGCGACAGCATATGTCTATCTTTTAAGATTGACTCACTATAACCTTTTTTATGGTAATCAAATTTGTTCGAAATTAATGCATTATTTGCGAAGGAGTTTTCATAAACATGGTATTAATCCTTATCCAAATAAATACGTTATTCATCACAAGTATTTAATTTTGAACAAATTTGCCCATACATCATTTAATTTCAATGAATATCTTAGGAGATATAACTGTTTTATAATAACTCCGCAGCAAAATAATGATCAACTCTGCGAGGTAGTCCATTCTAAAGCTGATGAGTTAGTTTTTAGGGTTCCGTACCCAAATTGTAAAATGGGACCCTATTACTAAAACTCCGCTGTCCGTCTGTCTGTCTGTCTGTCTGTCCGTCCGTCTGTCACCAGGCTGTATCTCATGAACAGTGATAGTTAGACAGTTGAAATTTTCACAGATGATGTATTTCTGTTGCCGCTATAACAAAAAATACTAAAAAACAGAAAAAAAAATATTTAAGGGGGGCCCATACAACGGACATGATTTTTTTGCCGTTTTTATGCTCCGCCCGCGTGGATGTCGGTTATCGCGTAAAACAGTAGCCTATGTCCTCTATATCCCAGGCTATATTCCTGCCAAATTTCATGTCGATCGGTTCAGCGGTTTAGGCGTGAAAACGTAACATATAAACAGACAGACAGACAGACAGAGTTACTTTCACATTTATAATATTAGTAAGGATTTGTATGGATGGTACGGAACCCTTCGTGCGCGAGTCCGACTCGCACTTGGCCGGTTTTTTGTTTTATGAACGCGCTAATCTCTGGAACTGCGAGTTGGATTTGAAAAAATCTTTTTGCATTTTACAGCCCAATTCTTGAGGAAGAATAACATTCCTATTAACTAGGACACAATTTTTTTTTAAATGAAAGTTTATGCGAAAATGAAGTAAAATCACGGGCAGGCAATGTGTTGCGACGGGGTGGGTCGGGGGAACAAGAAATTTAACGCGGACGAAGTCGCGGGCAGAAGCTAGTACAATATAATATGTATTACTTAATTAATAGTCAATAACAATGGGGTGTTCATTTTTTTATGGCGAGGACAGTCCATAAAATACATACCAGTATGACCGATTATAAGTTGGATTTTTTAAACCACCAGATAGACCTTCCCAATGTGCTTCTTTTGAAGACTTATTATTAGTGTCATGCCATATTAGGCTTTTCGTGTGACCTGTTTGTATGATAAAAGGTTATTAATATAAATACCATTCATTTCACGAACCAATTTTATGAAATTATGTTTAACTGTATAATTAATTATAATGTTATTGAATGCAAGAGGTCATACACTGCTTAGTGCATAAATAACTGTTAAGAAATTTAGAAGCACTGTACCTTCATTTAGCCAAGTGTCATCTAAATAATAATATATTTTCCTTCCTTTATTCCTTAGCCTTTTTATTTCATGAAGATATTTTAGTCTCCAAAGGACGATCTCCTGCTTGTCTATGACTTCTATGAGTGCACTTTTTCTGCTCCGTTTGATTTATGTGAATTTTAATGTTTATTTAATTATTTTATACAGACTGCTTTTTTTTAAATCTGGCAGAGACTCGTCACTGTTAACTGCTTCCAGCATCTTTTCCAAGGTGGGCAACTCATTATTAAAGAAGAAGGAATGAATTTTCCTGCATATTCCACTAAATGTGATGTCATCAAAATCATCACGTTTCATGTGCTTCTGTTGGGGAGGGGGAGATTGCAGGCGACTTTTTATGTTGTACTCTTTGAGAATATTGGACAGAGTAGCCCGAGATACGCCTGTAAATAATAAAATCATGTGCGGAGTTTCTAAAATATAATACATTTTATCACAATGCATGTTAGTTTCAAATATTTTTATAGTAATAATTTTATGAATCATCCTTACCGGCAACTTCTGCGATTTTGTTTATCATCTTAGTCCTATAATGAGGAGTATCTGCAGGCCAGGACTCCAATTGCTTAAAAATATTTATCACAGGTTGTTTTTCTACAGCACGCAACGTTCTCTTTTTTTTGGGAGACATTATTATTTCGTCGGAGTCAACTTTTGGACCACGTTTTTTTCGCCGTTGGCTTTGGTCAGACTCAGCACTTATATGTTGTAAGCCACTCGGTCCCGCACCGGGATCACTCATAGCTCAAAAAAAAAGTAACGTTTTGTAAAAACAACCCAATGACAACACTGATAACAATACAATAATAAAGAAATAACTAAATATTATTTATTATTTTAATAAATAACAACAAAATCACGAAAATTAAACAATAACAAACAAAGTATTCACAAGTAAATGACATACATGACAATCTTAGAACATTGTCAAGTCAATTTCACAGACGACATAAACCAGTAAAATTAGAAATCCCCGGCTGTCACAGCTTATGAAGGGATTAAGTAATATTTTAGATTTGGTAGGATTATAGTGAAACAAAAAGCGTTGCAGTATTGTTGACTCCTGCTTCTTTTAGGTTTTTAGCATAGGCACTGTAATTTTAAATTGGAATGAAATAATATATCTAAATGAAAGCTACTTAATTTCATATGGTTGTTTTTTTAAATGATTACAATTAAGTGTGATAGCTGATATATAAATTCATTTTAATCGATTTGGCGTCAATCGTAACTATAACAAGTTTATTGTACTTTTGTTATAAAGTGTGCATCAAAAATAACCTTTTTTAACTTCTGTCTAATGCTATTATAAATGGAGTATAAATGGAATAGACTATTGTCAAATGTCAAGTTATGCAATGACATATTAATTTCAAATCTTAAAATATTTTCTTCCTGACATTAGACATGACAATTAGTGATGTCCAATCTTTCAATAACATGACTAACATACATGAGGTAATATGACTTCCTACCGAAGTATAAATAAATAAAATCAAAAGAACATTAGGATAAAGTCGTTTGCATTGAAGTTAAATAAATAAGTACTTATTTACCTACCTACCTATTTTCATACAAAAACTAGAAGATATACCAAATACCTAATAGGTACTTAGGTAAGTACTTAAATGTTTTTCTGATTCTCTTAGCTTAACTAACCACATACAGACAATAGAAATAACAGTGGCATTGGTGACATGCATTTATTAGCATGTATTTCGAAGTATTGAAAGGATTGTTTCTTACTAAATATAACCTCAAAATCTTTGTTTTCTTTTGAAATAAATCCTTTCTGCAAGTTGTCCGTCATTAAACTTTGTCTTCATGGGCATATACTTGTAATTTAGAACACGCAAAGTAATTTTCCTTTGCTGTTGGTTCTGGGGCGAACGATGTATGGATGCAGAACAATCTCCTTTATTGAGTTTTTTATATATTTCGTCTGTCTGGGGTCGCCAAGTCAAATTGTTGTCTATATTAATACTAAGGAATTTAGTAGCAGTAGTTCATTCTATTGTTGTCTCTTAATAGCTAATGTCAACGACCTTTTTTGGGATCCTTTGAAAAAAAAATGCATAATTTTAGTCTTTTCTAAGTTTATAATTAGATTATTGTTGTCAAACCATGATATAATTATATTTAATGTCATATTTTTTTCATTATCATAAGTATTGGGATCATCACACTTAATAATTACGGTGCTATCATCGGCGAATGATAGATAATAAATGATAGATAACCATGGGGTGGTTTATTTGCCTCGGAAGGTCATTTACGTAGAGCAGAAAACGGGGGGGTCCTAGCACGCTACCCTGAGGAACGCCGTATTTAATTATCTCGCTTTCGGAACGATATTTTTTCTCGTAACTGGTATTTGTGGATATTTGTGTGATTTCTACAAATTGCTTTCTGTCCGTTAAGTAAGATCGATTGAGATCAAGTATATTTCCCCTGATACCATATTTTTCAAGTTTATGTATTAGTATAGGATAGTCCACATAATCAAAAGCCTTAGTTAGATCCATATAGATTACACATACAGGATTACTCTTATCTACATTTGACAAAATAGGGAGAAGCAGGTCATGTATAGCCATTATGATTGTCTTCTGCTTACGAAATCCCTATTGTTCATTTATGTATGATTTTTCTAGGTTGTACAAGGACTTTCTCAAATATTCTTGAAAAAACGAGTATCAATGCGACAGGCCTATAATTTGACATATTTTGTGTCATTTTTTTTGTGCAATGGTACAATTACTGACGTTTTTAATTTTGTATGTCGTCTAGATATTAGGATTTCATGAGACTGAAAACCATCGTCAATACAGTGTGCATAAAACTACTCTTTTCCCTACGCCTTCAAAGAGTAATCATGACTAATATTTATAATACCCGTAACAGTAGCTGTGAAAAAGCACAGTTTCACAGTAATCCACCAAATGGCCCATTAGGATGCTCGGTGTAATTTATGAACTCGCTTACACAACGAAGACTTCAAAAGATAATAACATAAATTAAATCAGACCTATTATTTACTTTTGTAAAAAGAATATTTGAAGTAGGTTGGTACTTACGGTCTGACATTACTGTCACCGATGCTTCACTAAGCGTGATGATTAAGTCAATTTTCTCTCATGAAGGCTGGTTATAGTGCTGTCTAAGTTCTATAGTGAATTATTATTTTAATATACCTAATCTAGCAGTACCTTTATTGTGTTAACGCGTACTCTACTAATCCCAGATAATGATACAGCACCGCATGCTCGTTACGTGCCGTCAAACATGCCAATACGCCACATAATCCGTATTGTGACATGTGTTCAGTACGCCCCGGGTCGTATGACACAGTACGACGGCTGTGGAATACGCCTAGGGTTGCCAGATGGTCGGAAGTCGTCTGGATTCTCCCGACATTTTAAATGTTCTCCAGACTCCCGACAAAACTCAATATCTCCAGACAAACAGCATCTCGGAAAATTCTATCCAAAATGATAATTAATTAAAAATTTGCTTAACTTTTTCTCGTTCACTGTTCACTCCATAGTCAAACGGAACGGAGGAGGCCGGGGGCGCGTAGAATAGCGTGGATCGTTTTGGTGGCATAACATTACCCATCTTGTTTAGCCATCAGCTTGTGTTCATCCGATTTGTAGGTTTACTTCGTCGTGCTATTTCACAGTTACTAACAAGTTAGTAACAGTTTAAAAAAATGCAATCATAACGTCCTCAAAAATTATACCATTTGTGTTGTCACTTCCTGTAAGCAATGCTTACTGTGAAAGGGTATTTAGTTTGCTAGATAATTTATATACTAATGAGAGAAATCGTATAGTCTTTGATTTAATAAAAGCTAAGTTAGTAACTTTGAAGTAAATTGTTTGAATTTTAAAATCTTTTCTGAATACTAAAGGATTCAAATTGGTGGACTCAGTGAAGTTCAATGCCAAATATATGTAGCAACCTAAAAATTAAGTGTACTAAAATTAGTTATGTGTCAACAATGTTAAATCTTTTCGTAAAAAATTAATTTAAAAAATAAAGTTTTTATTTTTAATATTTTGTTCTCCCGACAAAAATCCCAAAATCCCGACATTTTCTGATTTTGTCCAGAAATTTTTGTCTTCCGATCTGGCAACCCTAAATACGCCGCGTAGCGTTGGGTGCTTTACTTCATTTTATTTAAGTTTCAGTTTTAGCTTGTTAAGGTAGTCTGGGTTTAAGTAAACTGGTGCGTATTCTATGGTCGTTTGAAACAGGATTTATAAATCTGGTCTCGCAACATTTATCACACAAGGACATGCCATGCTATGTCCTACTAATCAAGAGGGTTCTCAGTATACAGATAATTATAATACCTAGTTCCTCTCAACTGTAAATATTTTGTGTATATATATATTTATATATTTTAGCTTTATTTACGTCTATGTTATATTTTAGTATAAGACTTCGCATATTCATATTTTGCTCTTCTTGTCTACATTTCTTTTTCATTTCTCCTTTCGCAGGAAGAAATTACTTAAGAAATAAGCAATACCTTTGTACTCAAAATTATAACTATGTCGTATCTCTATGTATTTTACTGTGTGTACATAAATAATAAAATAAATAAAAATGTAATAGTTTGTAATTATAACCGGTTGTTATTGAATAACAGCCATTATACGCAAAACTTGTGAATGGTAGGAACAATAGTGTGATGTGAACTTATTCCACGAATTTCGACATCGCCAGTCTGCGTAATGAAACAAGCGGAACTAACAGATGAACTCGCACTTAATTTAGTAACAGCCCTCTCATCAACTATTTTGCTTACGGAATGCGAAACAAACAAAACTAGCGCACACCGCTCACGCCACGCTTCAGAAACGAACACAAACAAACAAACAGCGCGCTGTTGTTGCTACGTCCCACTGTAACATCATCATTTACACAACAATAAGACCAAATGGCCAAGTTTTAATAATGTCAATATTTGTGCAAGTTATTAAGATAGAATCCTTAGAGGAGCCGTCTCAGTTCTCGATATAAAAATGCTAATATTGCCTGGGCCTATCTGCCAGAATAATTTGAGCTCTGAGTATGTAACGCAATTATCCTAAATCGTCTTGTGGAGTACTCGACACGAGGGAGCAAGTAGTTCTTATTAAGTTGGTTAGTTGTTACTCAGTGGAGCGGCGGGGAGGGGATCAATAAGGGGTGTCGCAGGGCGAAAGGGGGCGCGCGCCGGCTGGCAGCGGCACTCGAGCTCTCGCCGCTGAGAGGGACTGACGTATGGGTGATAAACTTTGAACGTACTCCGAACGAGCTCATTAAATTATTCATTTTCCTTTACATGCAATGATGTAAAGGAAAATTAATCATTTAATGAGCTCGTTTTAATTTGCTAATTGCTAGAATTCAGTTTCAGTTAATTTGTTACGATCGTTTTAGAGGAAGTCAATCCCATCAATATTGATATGGCTTCCTCTAAAACATGCGTCTGACTTTCCTTGCAATCAGGTCGAGTGTCGAAGCTATTAGCTTCTCTATTTCTACATCCAGGAATTCTTGACTATTTTCACTGAGAGTGTTCAATAGGTTGTTGTCAATTCTTAAGATAAGTTCCTCCTTAGCAAAGATCTCCAACGCGTTTACAAATTTACAAAAAGCATTTGAGCGCGAGAAATATCTGGCAATGCATGCATAATCTTTTCGAAATCCCCTATGTATCTCATTGCAGAGTTACAGACACGACGGATATGTTCGAGTGTGTCGGAGCACGCGTTCTTAAAACTTCTCGCTCAAATGTTGTGCCAACTTATTCATATCTTCACTGGGAACTCATATGATTCTAAATTTCTAACTTATCTGGGTATGGTGCTGGTTTTAGACTAAGAGAGTTCGTGTGACTGTAAAGGTGAAAGAAAATAACGGGGGTAGCAGTAGGTGAATCTGGTTTGCTACTCCTGATTTCACAGTACTTAAAGGTTGTTCTCGAATACGTTTTGTCGACAAGGGAAAAAAAAATCCTAAAAATAGAAGCAAGTTTCAACAGATATCACGCTTTGCAGGCTTTATCAGTTTTTCAGGACGAACCTATGCAATATCATTATTCTTCTGCCCCTTATCCCAGAAGAAATGTTTGAAAGTTCTTTTGTGAGTGAAACCTGCTATATTGAAACTTTATACTCTCAAAATCTAGAATTACTCATAACTTAGAAGAGCTAATTACTAGCTGTCACTAAAATAAAGTCAAGTTGTCGAAACTTAAAGTGCTTGGGGTACCTTTCATCCGAAAACTTATAGTTGAAAACTGGATAATTTCAGTTTGACACACTTTTACTTTGTAGGTAAATGAAATGTCGAGTTAACCACTCAAAGGACTTTTAACTATTGACTACATTGCTTCTTTGTTTGATTGTCATGTGAATACTTACGGCAGTCGTTACGAGAAATTAGGAGCTCAAAAGTGTGAATCACCTGGAGTTGAGTCTGTGATGTCAGTACCAGTAGATTTTTGATAAATGGGTGCTGAAATTCAGTCACGTCTGGTTAGACGCCAATATGTTCTTAGTCTAGGCTAGCCCAATTTTTCTTTATTTATCTTTGCTCCTTGTTTTGGGAACACTCACTGTGTGGTAAGGAGTGGAATGGAATTCCCTGTCAGCGTCTGTCTCGTGATAGCTATAACCTGGGGGCCTTTAAGTAGAGATTTTACTTCTAGATCAGCTCCATCGTCGACCACATCATCGCTTACCATCAGGTGACAAAGAGGCCAAAAGTCAGCCTATCATTTACAAAAATCATCTTTATCTTATATATGCCGCAGGTTTTTCATAAACCGGTAGATGACACATTTTAAACTCAATTTCATCATAAACCTTTAACAATCCAGATTTTTAACTAGTTCAGGTTTTTGATAAAATATCTGGATTGTTACAGGTCTATGATGAAATTGAGTTTAAAATGTGTCATCTTCCGGTTTTTGATAAAAAACCTAGGTTTTCGATCAAAAACCAAATTTTATGAAAAACCTGCGACATATACATTTTCCGGGTCTTAAAATCCCAGCAACATGTGACCAAGTCATTTATGTAACATAAAGCAAAGCAAAGCATTCGGTTTTGTATTTCGTAAAGCAATCAAGCACAATTGTTAAGCAACTATTCGCTGCTCTTAAAACTTGTGCTCAACTTAAAGCAAAGTACAGTCTCTGCTCAAATTGACTTCAGCAACTTGTTCGAGAAGGAAACCTTACCTTTTTCTTTTCTTGCTTCGGCGAGGAAATAAATAAATCAGTTTAGGTTAGATTAGATCTAAGGTTGCCTCGGTGTGGGTAAAGGGTCAATGTGATCAGGGTAATTTTGGTTTAGAAGCTGCCAATGTTGGGTGCTAGGTATTTTACTTTAGGTCCACAAGATTTTGAAGGAAATATAAGAGGAATGTCTCCAAGACTGAGACATAATGATTTAACACAGTTAAGTGGGCGGTCTCTGGTCCACTAGCATCACTCCTTTGAAAAAATTGGTTGTCTGTAAAGTTGGTTTACGGACGATAGTTTAACGGGACAACGTCATAACAAAACATTGATGCGGCGTAAGGGTACAATGAGCGTAACGGGACAATAATCGTAACGGGACAATGAGCGTAACGGGACAATGAGTCATCCTTTTTCGTGCGTGCAGCCGACGTTCATCGATTTATTAGACGTTGTCACGTCAAAAATATTATCTCGTGATTGAGAAGGAATTATGAAAAACAGCTCAATCAGCTGCCTCGGTAAGTATGTCTAGAATTTTCTAATATCTTTTATAAAGATTAATATTCATCAGACACGAAGCAACAAAATTCGATCTAAAGAAAAACGGCCACTTTCCTCTAGATCATATTTTGTTGCTTCGTGTCTCAATATGAAACTTTATAAAAGGTATTAGAAAATTCTAGACACACTTACCGAGGCAGCTGATTGAGCCGTTTTTCTCACATGGTTCTAAAACAGTATTAATGGGAAAGAGTGTATTTTGCATGGCGCCTTTAATATTTAATAAACTTCCTAACGAATGGAGGGAACTAAGCGCTCACATACTAAAAAAGCGGATAAAATAACATCTAGTTGAGAAAGCATACTATAGTATTTTAGAATATTTAAATGACAAAGTGTAATATTAGAAATTTAAAAAAATATTTACTGGCATTTTATAAATTAGATCATCATTCAAATGAAATAAAGTAAATATAATAAATGTCTTATCTTATCTTCATAATTCCTTCTCAGTCACGAGATAATATTTTTTTAAAGGAGTGGCGCTAGTGGACCCGAGACAGCCCTCTTAATATCGATTTATTAATATCGATGTATTAATATCGATTTATTAATGTCGATTTATTAATATCGATTTATTAATATCGACTTATTAAGCCGGAGTACAATTAAATAAAGTGAATAGTAGTAGTAGCAATTACTTTTAAATCGGACATTGTAGTTAGATACTTCTTTTGCTATAAATGATTTATCAAAATCAACTAATTACAGTTTAACTGATCGATAGGAAATTAGGAACACAAAGCTTAGCTAGGGTTTCAAATAACTGTAATTCAAATGGACATAGCACTCCTATGGTACAACTATTTCATTAATAGTTACCTAACATCGTGAATGAAGTTTGTTCGGTAATAAGTAATAACTTTATAATTGGTGATCGATCGATGGGATATAAATTAAGCTTATGAGACAGGCACAGAGGGAGCGGTGGGTGATGGATGATGAACCAGAATGTTTTATTAGAATTTATTTTATTTTATGGGAAGCTCTGAAACCCAATGCTGTCTGATACCTACCTCTTCTACTGTTGTAGAGCCGAAGGTACTTGAGATTAAATAATGTTGCATTTAGACGCGTTTTGAAATGCCGTGAACGTATGAATGTATGATCCTGCTAAATTCCCCCCGGGACTGTTCGAATCTCCCTTGAATGCCCGGGATATGAACGAGGTGTATTCGCTACACACTGCGGTAATAGATATTGATAAGATTGAAATGAAATCGTTTGTTCTGTAAATAGGATATCGGAATCACTTTTACACGTCATATAAAAAATATAAAAACAAGCTTGGGGAAGTCGACATTTCCTATCTGACTATCCCTGAGAAGAAATGGCGAAACAAACTCAGGGGTCAAAGTCTCTTTTAAAGTCCAGACATAATCTTGGTCAGATCATGTGAGGACCATGTAGATCCGTGTCTGAAATGGTCTTTTGAGGAAAGAACCACACAATTTTGAGTGGACCTGTCCAGTCAGTGCAAGCATTTGTCAGTAAACGTGTAGCTCAATTCAAGATTTAAGGAGCTCAATTGTCTTATTATACCTGCGAATATCATGCACTCTTGTTGAGAAAGTACATAATTATGTTTTGACGTTTCTTCTCACACAGGAATTTAGAATTGTAGAGAGATATGAATATTTTTAAGAAAATTTAATCACTAAGCCTTTTTTATTTTTTTGGAAAATAATATTAAAATTTTTAGTTTTTTTTGTATTATTTATATTACATAAACCTACCTTTTGGTTTACCCACCAGTATTTTTGTAGTTTCCCGCGAACAAAAAAGAAACAAAACGGAACTGCCGCTGTTCTTTGTGCCCGTCCGATGCAAAGTGTATTTCCGCCAATATTTTCAAAACTGATCGGCGCCATGTTGAATTTTCCGGAAGTCGTTACACTTCAACTATTCGAACACTATGAATTTTAAGGGTTCATGCATTTTTGTGGACAATAGCTTAAAACCTCGTACATATTCCATATTCAAATCCTTGTTTCCAATTGATGTTCTTTTTCCACTAAAACAAATATCTACTTTAAGTGTTAATTAAGTTAATGTCAGAATGACAAGAACTATTGAAAAAATAAAATAATAGAAGTTGTAGCGCGAAGTGAACTTTATGTGTAGGTATTTAAGTTATTTTTTCAACAATAAATATTTTTTTACATGTTTACTAACTAGGGGAATGACAGATATAGTCTGCTATTTCTCTTTTGTATTTGTGTTCTTTTGTCGAGCCTACAATTACATATTCTATCGAGCTACTGTTGTTTATTTTGGATCCATATCATCATCATCTCCTTTTCCTGCTTTCATTCAGTTGACATACTGGAAGCCGACCCCTGAGGATGCAGTTGTATACTAGTATTTTGCAGCAACATCTATACATATTATAAAACAAAGTCGGTTTTCGTGTCTGTCTATGTGACCGCTTAAATCGTCTAAACTACAGACTGGACTTTGATACAGTTTTTGCCATCATTTAGAGCATCTATTCTGGAAAGTAATATACTTTATTAATATTTAACTTAGGAAATGTAGCACCGAAATTTTGTTTTGACATGACACCATTTCACCTGTGCGAAGCAGGGGCACCGTGTATGTCTAGTGCATGTAAACATGAAGCTGGTTTGTGGCCCAGTGAGGGATGCAGTCAGAAATGGAATTTGCCAAACACTCCCACAACAGATCGGCACACTCCATTTCAGTGAGTGGTTCTTTCATGGCGTTCGAAAAGCAAAGCTTTGGCAAAGAATCGCCGAAGGTTTCGCGCTTACAAATGCACCTACTCAGGTAATGTCGGTCCCCTTTACAGCTGCGAAAATTAACTGTAATTCTCGACGTGATAGCGTAGTAAGAATTAATTTTGGTGGGAAAATTCTCGACCTTTTTAAAGTAATAGCTGATTATGTCGTTCAAGAAGGGATTAATTTAAATCCATTTTGAATTCATGACATTTAGAGTTTGATATCTAGCGCTTATCGTCGCTATTATTAAGCGTAGTCTTTACAACTATTTATCTGGCAACAACGTTCTTGGGCGATTACGGGTGACATGAAAAATAAATAATTATCATCGTTTGCAAGACCAGCCTTAACGAGTTTTACACACAATTCAAGCATTAATATAAAATTGATACAAAAAATCAATAGACTTTTAGTTCATGTTCAGTTACGCATATGAACTGAAATTCACGAAGTGACATCTTAATAAAAACGTTTTAAGGGTTCCGTATCTCCGAATGAAGTAACGGAACCCTTATAGGATCACTCGTGTATCTGACCGAGTGTCACAGCTAAATTTGCTCCGAATTTAATGGACAGATTAAGATTAAATTTGGTACACATATCAATTCTGTGACTCAACTCAGACTCTGATGAATTTGGGATATTGGGGTTACTTTTGAGACACAAACAAGAAAATTAAAAAAAAGTTTTGAACACTACCGTATGCCATATCAAAAGAAAGGGCTTACTGTGAGAGACTCAATTTTTTTTTTAATATTTAAGGTAGTTAGTTTAATTTAATTTTTTAAGGTTATTTAAGAAAATAGATCAAAATTGACCATTATAATATTATCTTTGAAATTACTGAACAGATTTTTTTTAATACAGCGTATAGGTCTATACTAATTATAGAGTACTGGAAAACCTGTAAGAAGTCTATGGTCTTAAAATAACATAGTGCCTAAATCCCCCAGTATTGTGCGTACAAACTTACATTTGCAATTGGAATGTATGGGAGAACATGTTTTTCATCTACAATGTTAAATTTGTTCTTGAGATAAATTCATCCCAACTACGAAACCCTTTATTGTGCGGTCCGACACACACTTGACCGGTTTTTTTTTGAGAAAACATGTCTCAACCTTTCTTAAAGTAATGACTGATTAACAGACTTTAATTGATGATTTAGTCACATCCAAAGTTAAATAATACAGTGCGTAGGTGTGTGGCATGTTAATAACCACTGCAGTCCAGGTGTGTCACCATTCATTCATTTATAGCTAACTAGCTTTTGCCCGCGGCTCCGCCCGCGTGGTTGTCGGTTATCGCGTAGTCTATGTCCTTCTCCATAACTCAGGCTATATATCTGCCAAATTTTATGACGATCAGTTCAGCGGTTTAAGCGTGAAAACGTAACAGACAGACAGACAGAGTTACTTTCACATTTATAATATTAAGTATGGATTGCAATTTGTTATGATGGTATGAATGTGCCTGAATGGACGCTACCGAATATAAGAAGACTTGGTAAAAAGCTAACTTAATAATAATAGTATTCTTAAAAATGTTAGCATCCTTATTGTATCGTTTAATATATTATAATTAAACATTTCACACAACTACAGCAAATCTTGGTTGAAGAAAGCACAATTTTTTTTCTGTTTTTCTATGCCGAAATACTATATAACGACGGGGCCGTAGAACAAACACTTATGACCCGTCGATAAGCTTCATTATTTAAAAATTGAATCACAATGACAAAATCGTTAAAATCAAACCTAGTGGCTTGATTTTAACCTTTTTAGGCCTGTGTTCACCAACATTTAAATCAACTGATTAGATATTTAATCAGTTGTTTACTCAAAATTTCGTAGGAAATTTGACATAAACCAACTGTTTAAATACCTAACCGGTGGTTTGAATGGTGGTGAACACAGGCCTAAGTAGGTAAATGTTATTGAAAAACTTTTTTTTAAATATCGAATGTATATATATTATAAATAACACCTAGTTATAACGCCTATTTCTGACACTGTTACCGGAGTCGTTAAAAGCGTTAGTCCATAAAGAGCAGTAAGCCTTACTACCGTGGGGTAGTAAGGCTTACTGCTCTTTGCAAGCAAAGCTATGAGTTTACCTGTCTGTGTGTGGACACAGACAGGTAAACTCACAGCTTTGCTTGTTACGAATATTGCTGAGGAGTTCGCAGGTCTGCGCTCCACTGAAACAAGGACAAGTTGAAGTGTAATAAGATCATTATAAAAATAAAAATAAACTGATTGTATTAACATGTTATTTATTTTAAGTATTTATTTTAGGGTCAAGTTTTGAAAGGGTTTCCATGTTCTAATTTATTATCTTATAAGTCTTATGCCCGATAAGATTTGCCATCGGCTAAATGACGAAATTTTATACAAACGTTTATCCTCTATTTAACCCCTTTTGGGGATGAACTTTCGATGGAACCCTTGTGCAACATGTCACGCTTCTAGCTAGCCCCAGTGCAGCGGTGGAGGTTGTGCGTTGTCTGTTAGCGAATGAATGAATTTAAGATGTTGAAGATCGAATTATTTAGCTATTTGACTATCAACTGAATTCTTTGTAGATTCAAAACACAACCATACTTTATCGGTCGTATAAAACAGTGACAACACCACAAACTGGCTTAGTGGGTCAACCTGCTACACAATACATTTCTCTGACTGTACATTGCCTTTTTCTCTTCACAAACCAGTTCACTTATCATCTCCTTCTCTCTTCCAGGGTGTACTCCGCGAGCTGGAACAGAAGAAACCGCAGCTGGACGAGCTGCTACACACCGCGGAGAGCCTGAAGGGCACGGAGAACCGGCAACAGCTGCACGGCAAAGGTAGGAATAGATGTATGCTTACAGTTGTTAGAGAGACTGTTGGATACGGTCGATGTCATTGTAGGTGCGAAGAAAATAATTAGAACAACGGAATATGTTGTTGCCAGATTTAGCCGTACACAACTTTAGGGAATAATTTTACTCGTTTATCAGCGGAATTTGTTGTTGTTTATAAGTGAGTTATTTCGCACGTTTATCAGCATGGGCGCCGGCAGGTTTGTTTTCATGGGAGTGCATCATTAGCTCCACGAAGCGAGCTCGATAATGTTTGCACTTCACCTCGGATATCTTCGATTCTCGTTCGTCGATTCATACGATCCGCTTTATCTATTTATGAAGAAAAGCGTAACAATAAAGAGAATTTAGGATGCAAGAGTTAGTGAGAAGAGCTCGAAATTTTTTGCACCTCTCGCCTCGATTGTTTTTATTTTGTCCATTCATTCAGAAACTGAACTAACTGTGTCGATTTATACAAAGAACCTTAAGAATTATGAGAGGTTGGATCAATAGCGAGTGAAGCGAGCTCGAAAATGTAGCACCCTGCCTGGGGTAGATTATATTTTCTGTTGACCATTCATCCAGAACTCCGTACTCACGTGAGATCACACAAAACCTCAACCATACCGACACGGTGTCGCTCTCTAAGTTCCATTACCTGAAACCCTCCAGAGAATTAAAAGAATTGAAAACATTTGTAATATTTCGAAGGAGTGCCACTGTCTGAGTGGCCGGACATCGGCTATGACCCGAGTTGCCTAACATCGGCCCTCCCCGGCCGGGGTGGCCGAACTTCGGCCGAGCTGATTGGAAAGCTCTGGTACGGGCGAGCCATTACTTTTATATCAGCTGTTCAATAATAACGTAATGTTTCTTGTTTTCTATTGATATTGTGCGCTCGTGGAGCATTGGACGAGAAACAATTTAAGATGATGTGTTATGCTTAACGTATGTGTAAGTTTATGTTATTTCTTAAACCTAAACGAGAATTTTTGCTAATAATTAAGAAAATTCTTGAGAGCATAGCTAAATATTTGTTTCAATAAAAACGTGTGCGCTCGGGGGCCCCCGTCAGGAACGAAGTTCCTCCTCACGTATGATTTAAAGCAAAAGCCAAAACTTTTGACACTTGAAACTTGAGACTTTGGAACAGACTTTTTTTTTCGAAGTTCATTTAAGCTTGCATAAACTGTTTACCCACCCACAGACGCGTTTTTAATACAGAGCCATTTAGTAATATACACACAAGTAATACTATAACCATAATACTTACAAGTGTGTGGTAACTTCACGAGAGCTTCTAAAAACTTATACTAGATGGCTCTGTATTAAAAACTCTTAAACTTCTTAAACGTATTAAATTCACTTTCTTCATCTTTTCTCTTACTCTTTTTTTTTCTTTCTATTATTGATAATAGAAAGAGACAGAGAGAGAGAGAAAAAGTCGAATGGAGACAACGCTTTTTCGTTGCGTGATGATTTCTACCTATCGCAAGCCGCGTTAAAGAACTTCGTTCCAAAAACCTTACACATTGAGGCAGCATTACTTTGAAAGTCTATTTACTCTTTACAAAGCGCATGTCAAGAGTTAGTATACCTACATATTTTAAAAATAAATTAAATAATTATTTTTATTTAAAAATATTATAACACGCGAACTCATCGGTGACTCGGAGCAGTAAGAGATTAAATGTTTCATAGCTCTTGTTCTTACAGACGAAGTATTCGTACATAATAACAGTAATGTTATGGTGGCAAACGGAAGTAGCCGCTGACGCAGTGTCGTTTGTACGTGTCGTGATCAATGGCGACCAGTCGACGCCTTTTATTACTTCGATGTGGTGTTTACATTCATTCGCTTAACTTTTATGTGCTGCGATGTTTATAATGTGTTAATGGGGAAATATATAAACGTAGAATTTAATCTATACTATCTTCTATACTTATACTTACTATAATAAAGAGTTTGTTTGTTTGAACGTGCTAATCTCTAGAACTACCAGTCGGATTTAAACAAGTCATTTGCATTTGATAGTTCAGTTCTTGACGAAGCTATTTACCATCACGATACGACCATTAGCAGCCGAGAAAATGACGAAAAGTCAGAAAGAACGCTAAGCTAAATGCGGGCAATGCGATGCGACGCGGTGGGTCGGGGGCCAAAATTATACACGGACGAAGTCGCGGGCAGAATTATAAATGTAAAATGAATCATCATTTACTAAACCTTTACTAGATGTAGGTAATTATGTTATTTCCTCCAAGTTTTCTTCAAATATGCATCTTATAAATAATTCTAGCTAAACAATATAACTGCTGTTAGCAAATTCAGTAAGACAACCGTATTCGCGAGTGTAAAACACGAACAAGTCGTAATATAATTTGCTGAAACTTGCGCACAATCTCGCAGCGAGCTAAACGCCCGAGTCAGGCGGTAATTACGACTCGACTGCACGGTTACCGAGTGCAGAAGAACAACTAACAGACAAGAAAACAACGGAGTACAAGTAGTGACAACTTTGGTATCTCATGTATTAATGTGTCCCAAGTCTCAATAATTATTTCGCAATTGGTGTCGCTAAGTCAGCATTCTCATTGGCGTTTGAAAGTGTTGAAGTAACCCTATGCCTAAGAGTAGATCATAAACCGAAATGGCTATAACATAGGATGTACGTAACGTCCTCAGTCTGAGGAGCTAGGCTTTTCTGCTAATGGTAAATGCCAATGCCCATTGTTGGATGCTGTATTAAATTAGCAAGTTTGGTAACCCAGCCTCCGCCCATAGATCGCCCGATCTTCATTTTTACCGACTCCTTAGCCGAGTTGAGTCTAAGGCCTATTCAAATCATTGTTTCTGTTAAATTGATGTTATTTCCACTTAAACAAATGTCAACTTTATGTTTGTGTAATAAAGTAGGTACTCGTGCTATGCAAAGAAGCAAAAAGAAAGTTGTTTCGCAAACTCAACTTTATTTGTAGCTATTTTATTTCGTGACATGTTTGGAAACGAAATTTATTTATCTATTTTCTCTCATGCACATCACACATTCTACAACAGGTTACTGTCGGTTTTTGTACATGAACCCTGCCAGGGCGCTGCAAAACATAAATGCTGATTTGCTAATTGCGAACGTAGATTAGGTAAAACACAGTAAATTCTATCAAACAGTTTACACATCTTAACTCTGCTCATATATGTTGTATGTTTAGTATAAAGTGAACCTACGCATCCTCCCCCCTCTACTTATGTATTGGGTGACAGACCTACAGACGTGCTCGTCTTAACCTAAATATATAGAGGTATGAAAACTGTCTGCATCTCGCCCTCTTCAAACTTAACTAGCGAGCCTTCTGAGTATTAGGGCGACGCTTCATTAACGCGAACGCTTCTTTATTAAATTAATTACGAGAAGAATTCACATTGTGATGTCGAAAAATTCATTGACATTTTGATTGAAACAAACTTTTATTTCGTCTGATTGCTTTAAAAATAGCGTTAAGAGTGCTCTTTATATGTCGTTTGTGTTTTAGATTTTCAGGTATAATCTGCTCTCTAACAAAAAGTTCACTTATAAAACTCAGACTTTACATGCGATGATAATTTAACTTATAAACTCCATAATTATGAAGTTATGATGTATGAACGTACACGAAGCAAAAGGATAATAGCTGGTCGCGTTCTATAGGTTCTGCGTACCCCTATGACAGAAAGGCGTGAGTTTTTATGTATAGATGTATAAAATGTTAATATGAGAACATAAACCTTTTTCCCACATCCAAAAACTTTCCGACGCATAAGGAACCGACACATGATCGCGTATAGTAAAGCTGACCCTTAATCTGGTTACGCACGCTCCCTCGGCCCTCGCCGGAGGGACATGCTTTATGTGCGGAAGAGTGTGCTCAAGTATAATCAAGTTTAGGCAAGCCCTAGACCCGTGAGCGACTCGAAAGGGACTTTAGGTCATAATTGAACCAATTAGCGACCCTTTCTGAAGATTTTTCTTTCTATTGCTGTTGTTTGCATACATCTAGAGTAAGTCTGAATTTTGGAGTACGGTTCAGAGGCAGTGAATGGTTTGGAGTTGTGATTGCTGATACAGTATTTGTGAGTCACGAGAAGGTGAGGTACTGTAACCTGGTCTGGTTGGCTAGACTCTTGGATTAAACATGATGTGGATAAGATACTCTCTGAGTAAAATCTGTTTCATAGTAGGTAGTTCCAGCTGATGCCAAGTATTATGTTGTTATATTATTATGTCCCACTGAACATTTCTGAACAAACAATAAGTGATCGTGTTCAACACACCGTAACTTTAACCTCATCGCGACATCCTTGTAGTACACGCACCCTTCGGAGGGATAATTCGCTTTGTAGACCTGTAGGATGTATCAATATTGAGGAAATGAAGTTAGAAGTATGTTTGAAGAAATCGTAAAAGAAAAGTACCACGTTATTGCATTGATTTACAAAAATGGAATAGTCTCATTATTTTTGTATTACGTTTAAACGTCTTTATAAATCACTAGCTGCCCGTCCCGGCTTCGCACGGGGTAGACAATTATTTATTTTTGGAAATTTGGATATAAAACACTTTTTTTCACAAATATTTTTATTGATTAAAAAAATATTATTAGACATTATGATGTTCTTCAATATTGTTGTACATTATTTTGTTCTATCGCTAATAGTTTCGGCAGCGCATTCGACTAACTGCTGTCCAGTATGTTAACAATAACTTCATTTAGTTGTTTCTATATCTTGTCGAGAGCACCACGTTCAGTGCTCATAAGTGTACTTAAGAGCATTAATTAGTTCCATGAGCTGTGCCAAGTCTGAAGCAACTCTTACAAAATGAATCTTACAAACGAAATCTCCCGAGCATTCATAATTCTCTCTTCCCTGGATAAATTGATTCACTCCCTTCCTCTCAGCTGTTGATTATTATCGTCCACACACACTTGATAACGAACCTTATAGCTTCTCGTTACAGTTGGTTTTCTAATGAAAGATTCTTAAGATAGCACCTTGCGGGAGATGCTATAGAAATTGAATTTTAAATGCTAGATGTTAAGGTTAATAATTGATTGCGTTGTGGTAAGGCGTGTTTTCTTGATGGCGCGAACCGGTGCGTCGTTTATAATGGTGGCAACACTGGCGCGGCTGGCTAGTACGGCGGTACTGGCAAGTATGGCAACATTCAATTTATGCGGCACACGAGTCGCCTTCGATAGGCGTGCCGTGACCGTCTGATAGTGCGGTCCTGCTGCTAATGTGCTCCGGGAATGGCAATTCAATTTAATTTTATTTTTATTGATCAAAATAAGTAGTGGTGATAATATTGAACGCATTTTATCGGACGGTGGTTAATGACCTGAAATCAATTGAAATAAAGTCTTATTATGAAAGTCATGATATTTTATGTATGTAATTATGTTTTCGTATGCCTGATTGAAGAAAAGAGACTATGTAGAAAAAATACACGGTAGGTAAATGAACTTGCTATGATAAAAGACGCAGTTTTCTCTCATCATTACGATATTGCTCGACTAGTTCGAACCCGAACGGAGCCTTTATCAAGAGCCGTTCAAGAGTTCTCGAGTCGAATTGAGACCGTGCACTGTCGTGACAGGTACCGCTGACTATGGATACCATTCGTTGCGACTGGCGCATGGCGTCCCATATGGGATGATCATGGAAGTAATGTCTGTTGCAATTTTATTAATGTTGACTCCAGTCTTCAACTAAGCGGGTGTCAGAGGTGTATGATTTTACCTGTTAACTATATATTTTTTATTTAGTGTCTCTACACCAAATCTAGACTGAAAGCTCCTTCTGAAATGTCGTATTTGGTAATTCCCCATATAACTTGAATGTATTTATTTATCTTGACTAGGGCCGTAGATCGCATCATGTCCCCTACGCTCTGCAGTGTGTCTGTGACCACTAGATCTCTGATACTAATAATAATAATAATTTTAATCTAGCAACAAGACTCAAGTGTTAGTAACAATATACTTACAAACTATTTTAGTAGAACATTAACACAGACACAATTTGCGACATCACTGCTTCAAGGTAACAAGCCCAACCGATACCCTGCAGCAGTGGTTCACAAACGCACAATCTAGACTGCTTGCTACTATAGACAGGATGCTGTTGGTGCTGCCCCGCACCCTACTAACCAAGGATGCGCGCCGCTTCCGCATCGCAGTGTAGAAGCACTCAATGCGAGCTTCAGCAAACATCCCAGATACGCTGCAGTATTGGGGCAACCCCAACAGCACCCTGAATGCATTATTATACTGAACGCGAAGGGCGCTGTATGATTTCTGAGTATAATGAGCACACCCGAGTAAAAAGACGTGCAGTACGCACTAAATATAGTGCGCTTGACCTCTTTAGAGGCACGCCTGAATCTGTGGGCAATCATGTTAACTCTCACACACAGCGCCTTGCGCTCCCTGTCAATATCCTCATCATCTTTGAGGCCAGTGGTCAATAAGTGACCCAGATATTTGAATTGGTCCACCCTCACTAGGGGCATATCGCTTACCTTTACTGAAGGTACAGCTTCTGGATACTTACCCCTGGCCCCAAAGACCATGACCACACTCTTCTTAACATCATATGATTATGCCAGACCATATAGTCTGGCACAACTAACACACTACTACCACTACTACTACTAATAACACTATTACAACATAAGTTTGTACATAACCAAGAACCTGATCTTTTGTTTCTGATATACGATATCCACGTTTTCCATGTATATTTAGTGAGTGCTTGTTTCCCTCGGGAGGCACTTTCTACTCAAAGAGCTACGCAGAATATTTGAGTTCAGTTCTTTTTTCCAACTTTAGACATTGTTCTTTCAGACGAAGAGCAATATGTTTGTACCTAAAAGTATTACTTGCTTAATGTTTGTCTGTACCAAGATGTACCTTCAAACTTCTGTAAATACTTATAGTAAAACTAAATACAAGCACTTAAACTACGCCTTCCAAACCAGTCTCATTTTATCTTGTGTTCATAGTTTTATGCAATTCAATATTAATTTCGACAAGGCTATCAAAACCCTAATATAAATGAGGAGCTGAAATATCTCTGTATTTCAATGTTTAGCTCGCCGAATGCCTCCGAGCGTAGCCTTTTCCTCCAAAGTAATACAACGGCTTGCCAATCATAAGCCTTAAAGGCGTCTGTTTGCTTCCCTCCGTTTCTACAAACCAGTTTGTGGCTCAAATGAATCTTTCAGTTCTGTAACAAAGTTGTACAAATATCTCTACACATAATTGTAACGTTGAAATCTAATTTTCCGCAAATTTATAGCTTTTAGAATATTCTGTGTTACAAATTACGATCTTTGCTGGAGTTCGCAGCTCTGCGTAGAGGGTGGGGCTACGAGGCTACGCGCTACGCGCTACGGAGGGTCGTAGTGCTACGGCGGGGGTCGTAGACGTCTACGAGTTAACGGTCTTGTAGCGCTGCGTATGTGTCGATGAATTTACTTTAAGGTGTTAAGGGTCCGTGCATGAAAAAAACTCTCTTTTGGCAATTTCTTATCTAATTGTGAGAAAACTTGAAATAATAGAAACATTAAGTCTGTGTAACTATAAAAGTACAGTTTTCATGGCGCTAAACCATTCGTGTCAGTCACAGCAGCTTTTAATAGTTTCATCATTTTTGTGCTCTCCAAAATATAGTTTATTTCGCCATTGATTTACTTAATGAAGATATTGCATAATCATTAAATAAAATTTTGATTATATTTCAAGGATAGCTGAAGATTAATTTGTGATTTTTAAATTTCTTGATATGATTTGCTAAATAATAGGAAAAATATATATTACTGACGAGATTTAAAACAAAAATAGATTTTTTCAATATTATTTTTCTGCTATATTTTGTATGGAAGTTGAAAAAAGTGGTTCCTCCAAATGCAACTAGACCATATAATGATGTTGATGATATTTTTTAATATACAAAATCAAAAGTAGTTTCTTGTAGAAAGATGATCAAATGTCAGTCTCGCGTCATTTTTCGGAAAACTTGTTGCAAATATTAGTGATTTACCGTGAATACTAAATTTATTTGAAAAATCTCTTTCAGCCACATGCAAAACAAAGAACACGACTTTTCAAATCTCAAATCATTTTGGTTAAATTATGTTTCCCTTTCTCACAAACAATGAACTAAATTGATCAAAATCAGTCGATTTCGTGCACGGCCTCTTAAATATAATAGTCAAAAATCCTGTGTGGTTTTGATATTATAAATACACATAAATTAAAATAGCAGCTTAATAATATAAGTAAACACTTAGTTCACTTGTATTTTAATTTAATTATAAATGACTGCCATTTATGTGCGGACAATTAATACGCACCGCTACAGTAATTATACATGCTTCATTCGAGAAATGTCAGTACTATTTAATTGCAATTTAATTCACAAAACAATCTACGAATAGTTAGCTATCGAGCGCACATTAACACCGCACATCACTGGTCCTTTGAGGCGCGGTTCGTCGGTAAATATTAACTGAGGCGCGCGGCTGCGGTGGGGCTGCGGCGCCGCTGCGTGGCGGCTGCGTGGCGGCAGCGTGGCGGCAGCGGTCACAACTAGCGTTCCATTAACTGTGCGGTTTCTACCTTTTTGTTATTTGAGACGGTTTGCTTGTACGGTGAGTTGGCATATGCAGTAATTGAGTTTTGTTTTCAGTTCTACAAAAAGTTTTTTTTAAAGCCTAAGGAATATCAAAGACGTTAGAGTTATTGGTATTTTATAAAGTAAAACATACAGCAATATTTTTTAATCGGTTACTTTGGTCGTGACTGGCATAATTGCAATAATATAACGTATTGGTTATAACAATACTTAATTTGTTATGTGTGTAAGCGTCACTACAAATGTCTCCATAGTATCCATCTTGCATTTACAACAAAATACAAAAAAAAATAGTTGCTAGTGATTATTACGACGCAAATGCCTTCTAGTTTAATATCACCCTCTAAGATAACAAAATTACTCTGTGTGTAGGTTGCAAAGATGAAATTATTTCAAAGAAAATTCCATTAGACTCGCTCTTTTAAATTCTGGGAAGCGTGTCTGTTGGTCTCAATATGGTGGCAGTAACAACTAGGAAAATATTGAACGTTTTTAAATCAACATGGAATGCTTACATGTTAGTTTACGACGGTGTATAATAAAACTATAAATAATATCTCATATTAAAGAAAATAGATAAATAGAATTTATTGATTATAAAACCATATTTAAAAATACCGGCTAAGTGCGTGTCGGCCCACGCACAATGAACGGTTCCGTAGAAGGGATGAATTGATCGCTAGAACAAACTTAACATTGTAGTTGAAAAACATGTTTTCCCATACAAAATATATGGGAGAACATGTTTTTCAACTGCAAATTTAAATGGGTCGATTATTACTCGGTAACTTGTAAAGCCTAGCTGTGATAGTTTTCCTTTTAACTTCGTTCTATATACTACTGCCCTGAATTTTTTCGCATATCCAAGAGAAACCATTTAGCTGGCAGAGGGTGGACTCATTTGACTCTAACAAAAATTAGCACTTTAAAGCTTAATATTACGCAAACGGATCCCTGAATCGAAAAATGGTTTTTACAAACCCGCAATATTTTTAAACGGCCTATATTATACCAACGGATAGACGAGAGAGAAAAAAACATCCCCACTTCACGTGTAGGGGAAGTACCCTAAAAAAAAAGACTTCAAGATTTTATTTTACCACTCGGCGTGATTAATATGTAGGTATACCCAAGGCAAATTACAGCTGTCTAGTACTAAGAGTCTCTGAGGTAAGCCAAGGGCAGACAGACGGACTGACAGACAGATGGATATGGCGAAACTATAAGGGTTCCTTGTTGACTACGGAACCCTAAAAATATGATACTTTATACAGCGAATCACTATTTTTAAATCACTTCATACGAACTACGACATTTCAGCATCATCTGTTTAAAATACCAAAACGAAATGCAGTCCATTCAATTTCCAGTGTACCCAGCTGCTCACTGTATTCTCCAGTAGCTTCCAAACACACTGGTTCCATATTTAGCGGCGTGTATCTCTGTAGACATTAAGGCTTCGAGGGGAAAGTTCAGACGTATCGTGATTTATTTCAGGCTTCGGCCCATAACGACGTCTGGCAAGTTTGCTGTAATACAATCGAACCTTTGGAACATACATACAAGCCGTGAATTTAGCCCTTTATGTCTTGTACTAAATCATAACCATACATGATAACTCCCTTTGTCGTGAGAATAGCACCAATATTTCATTGCGAGCGATATAGGATTAGGTAAACTAGACAACTTAAGGACGTCTAAAATACGCCATTTATAATTTATAAAAACAAAAAATGGCCCCATCGCTAGATGACACCTAGGTGAGTCGATAGACGCCTCATGTATTAAAATTGATTCAGCCGCTAGGATGCTTTGAGGGTATAAAGATTCCCATGTACATAGATACTCGTGAAAAACATAACTCTGTCTTTGCTGTCGCGCCGTCGGGTCAAAAGAAACTATATTTGCATCTCATTTTAACTTTCTGTAATTCTCTAAGAAAACAGAAGCATTTAGTTTGTACTACTTTTTAGGGTTCCGTAGCCAAATGATAAAAAACGGAACCCTTATGGATTCGTTATGACTGTCTGTCTGTCTGTCCGTCCGTATGTCACTGCCACTTTTTTCCGAAACTATAAGAACTATACTGTTGAAACTTGGTAAGTAGATGTATTCTGTGAACTGCATTAAGATTTTCGCACAAAAATAGAAAAAAAAAAAACAATAATTTTTGGGGGTTCCCCACTCAAATTTTTTTTAGAACTGAAACTCAATTTTTTTTTTCTTCAAACCCATACGTGTGGGGTATCTATGGATAGGTCTTCAAAAATGATATTGAGGTTTCTAATATATTTTTTTTCTAAACTATCTAAATAACTAATATAATAGTTTGCGCGAGAGACACTTCCAAAGTGGTAAAATGTGTGTCCCCCTGTAACTTCTCAAATAAGAGAATGAAAAATCTAAAAAAATATATGATTTACATTACCATGTAAACTTCCAGCGAAAATTGGTTTGAACGAGATCTAGTGAGTAGTTTTTTTTTAATACGTCATAAATCGTAAACCGCGCTTGCTGCTACGGAACCCTTCATGGGCGAGTCCGACTCGCACTTGGCCGCTTTTTTTCCAATTAAACTAAGCTTTTATCGTCAATTTGAAGATTGAAATTTCTGGAACACTTCATTCGGTATACATTGGTTGTTTGAACTAATTCAAACTTCGACTGGGTCTTTACTTAGGTAAAACAGTTTCAAACTATTTGAATAGTAGGCAACTATTAAAAAGAAGCCATTCCTACATCATTATACCGCTTTAGTAATGAACGGGAAGGCAGAAGCAAGGGATAGCATAACTGGCTAATACTGGTGGTACTGGTGGTGGCCAGTTATGCTACACGCACATGACACAACAACAAGCCAAGGAGGCAACGCAGCAGCAACCATCAACACATTTTAACACATGCATTCATAATAATAATGTCGTGCATGCTGATGATGTTCTGATCATCGACTGTCGCTGAAAACCAACGCTGGGGCTCTGTGTCGCATCGGGTCGCAGCATTATGCTGTGCGATGGCCGTTTTGCGTGGATGTGACGCATATATCCCCCCTACTTGTTAATTTCGTGATTGTGTTCTTTCTTCGCGTCATGTTTACCGCAAATAAACGTATTTTCGTTCCCCTTTTCTCTCTGATCACAGACGGAGATATTCTAGGCTGGTTGACTGATCGTGCATCATAGCAACCAAATCAAAGATCACAAAACCGTATCATCATACTATTAATTACGGGATATTATTAATTACACATATTTTTTTTTTTAATCACCAGTCAATATTTTTTTTTTTTAAACGTTGCCCTTACTAGGAATTACTCCTGTATTGTGGGTGCGTTTACAAACATTTAAAGTCACATACACGAACAGCCAGACCCGAAACAACTACTTGTAGGTCATACAAATATTTGTTCCGTGCGGGAATCGAACCCGCGACACGCAGCGCAGCAGTCAATCGCTTAACCACTGCGCCAACCGTGCCGTCAATTTATTTCCATCATTTATATACTTTTTACATCAAATAAATTATTTCACTACAAATAAACCAATCTGGATTTGGGGAACCCCGACTCGGACAGGTTAGGTTCGAAGGGGAGGAGAAAACTTTTTTCAACCACCCAGAAATTGGGACCCCGCGAAGCGGAGGCCCGTCGATTACTCATTATTATTGCTTGGAAACAAATTTAGACCCGCTTCGATGTTTAGATCATTCATGTCACTCACTTTTGTAGATAATTAAAAAGCTTTAATTTAAGTTAAATAGCGGTGCTCCACGAATATATCATAAATTGTTGCTTATTTAGTTATATTTTAAGTTTTTTGCTGTGCAACCAATAACTTTAATTGGAATTCATTTTTTTTTATGCGTTTATATACTACCCTTAAATTAACCCGTAAATATACATACATAAACACACGCCTTCCTCCCATGGGGGGCAGAAACTACAGAACGCCACCGGCTACGATCCTTACATATTTCTTTTTCTGCTTTTACCTTTATACATCTAGTCAAACACGCACGCCGGCTGCGAGTACTACGCACCTGATCTTTCTAAAAAACATCACCAATAAGGGCACTATATGTCCTATGGCGTCCCTTTCCACTAACCTGTAAACGTCCACTGATATACATATAGCTGTCAATACATCGACATCATACGATCTGATAATCGTTTTCATTCTAATTTGGCTAAATATCCAATTTACATGAAACGCAACACTTCAAACATGATCTGCACTAATTCAATAAAGCAGAGATCATCAACCGATATGTTTGCTCTACACTACTCGATTGCATTACTATTATCATTTAGCATTGCTAATTGGGCTCTACACTGCTCTACATACCCCACATAGCTCTTTATAGCCCCACACTGCTCTACATTGCTTTACCTCGATTCTTCATGTAGAACTATGTTTAATAGCGTGTTGTGTGTCTGTCTGGGGTAATTGTTTCTAACGAATGATAGCAACATGGTCTAGAAGCTATTCGATTTGTAATTTCCATGTTTTATTCCTGTTCTGATTGTCATATTTAGATGGATATTATAACAAAGTAAAGGTTAAGTGCTGTTTTTAATGAGCATGAACATCTTTTAAATTGATCTCATGAATAGCTATTCATGAGATCAATTTATATATAATACGGGAAATTAAACTGTCGTATATTCAAATCACAACTGTAATTTTTTGATAGTTGTATGAAATGGCTATAACACGGCTAATTGACGATATTTAACAATTAATTTCCATGGCAGTAACTACTATTAGAGAAAACTTAAAAAAAAAGCTGTGGAAAAAAAATGTGTAGTAATCTTAAAGTAGCAAAAGAAGTATGTAATAACATGTTATGCTGTAGATTTCCTCACCCTCTTAGCACAAAAGCGTAATTTAATGGTAGACGAGGATATTCACCGTTTAGAACTAAAAATACTTCAATTAATTTCCCAAATGGCATGTATTGGATTTTCCACTTCATTTGAAAGTGTACCGTAGGACCGAATGGAGCCGCAAGTCCACAGCCGTCGGTAAATACTTGGGCAAAGTTGCCAAACAAGACCGTCTTTATCTGCGGGTGAACCTCTGAGTAGCCGGCGAATGGTCGATAGCATAAAAATAATTGTTTTTATGTTCTATAAAATATTTTTTTTAATATAGATAATGACATAATTCTATCTTAAATCAAACTCAAACTCAAAGATTTTATTTCAAATAAACCAATTACGGGCACTTTTGAATTGTCAAGGGGCCTGTCAGTCAGAAAGATGAAGCTAGTTGCCCATTCCAAAGCGTAGAAGGTTCCTATGGAGAAGAACGGGCAAGAAACTCCACGGACACTCTTTGTGAATGTGTGAATTAAGGAGTATGTAAGGATCGTACAAGGTGGCGTTTTAAGATGGCGTGAGTTTAAGTATGTATGTCTATTCAAAATTTTCGCAAGACACATTAATGATTGTGTACGATTCTAATGGCGGCTATGTTTGGATTGTCAGATTAGTTTCGTAATCAATCAAATCCTAAGCTGAGCACTCACAGGCCTTTAAATACGAGAGTAGCTCAAGCTATGATAAGAGGATTATCTAGTCAGCAAGGTGAGTAGCACAGAGAACTACCCTGCCTTTGATTTAAAAGAGTGTCCATGGAGTTTCTTGCCCGTTCTTCTCCATAGGAACCTACTACGTTCTGGAATGGGCAACTAGCTTCATCTTTCATACTGACCGACTCCTTGACGATTCAAATGTGCATGTGCCTGTATTGTTCCCCCCCCCCCTGACAGCGACTAAGCGACAGGTATGAATAAAGCAGGGTTCGTCCATTATTGGTTGTTTCCTCACCACTTCCACATTGCACTGACAAACTCAATTGACTTGTAAATTGCACAGCGACGCAATATTGCCAAGGATAAGATAGATAAGATATTCGAAAGGATTCGATGTTTCCTTCCAAGCTTGAAAAATATTGCCGAAGTAGAAAAACAATTAAATAGATCTCATGGAATTCATACATGCATATACAATTCATACATGAGTATACAAATTAATTACCAAGCAGATATTAGTTTAGCCTTTTGGGTACTTGTCAACATTACAGTTATATCATTCTGTTACGGATGCTTCCGTAAATGACAGCGATTTTAGAAACTCATTGTAGAACTTAGATTTCGAAGATATTATAAAACAATTGTATGCCTCGAAGGGCTACTAGCTCCGTGAAACAAGCTCCTTGTCGTGACTGGACCCGCAGCTCTTGGTCCTCAGATCATCACCTTCAATCGGTCCACAATCACAAATCAAGTTGAGCATTATCGCGGCTGTAAGGAAACGTGATCGTTAACCTATATAGCTCGGGACACCCGCGCCGCCCTTCGTCAGTCGGCGCCCGCCCTCCGGACCGAACGCACGCGCGCTGCCCGCCCAAACAAATACCCCGAAAATAATGTGCCGCGACCAGCCGGTCATACTAATCCGAGGCCTATATTAAACATATCAGCTTTTTAATTATGTATTCTAGTGTTATAGTGATAAGGTGTAATTTACAACGAGTTAGTGTCGGTGAGATGGCATCATGAGTGAAGCATTGTGATCATGGTGAATAGTTGGGATTCGCCTTTTGTTAGCCATTTTTTGCGTGATTAAGCTTTACAGTTTTGTGTTAAACTTAATTTGAATTTATTCAACACTTTGCTATTGTTTTCTCTCTTCAACATCTCTTAAATAAGATTATGTAGTATATTTTCCCCCATGGATATATTTTTAAAGGAAATGTGTTAGGGGTGATCCTCCGTTCTGCTTTCGATTTGATTTTATCGTTATGCTGAGCTCAAGTTATTTGGCCTCCTTGGAACCAACAGGTGACGAGCAATCGATATCACATGTCTTTTCTTACGTGCTCTTAAACGATAAGAAACTGCCTTTAGTATAAAAACTATTCTTTCTTTTTCATAACGAGATACTCATTTCTCTTCATTGGTTATCCTTTAACAGTAATTTTACGGGTATCTTACATACGTATGTTTACAATTATAATTAACGTCTATAGTAAAGAACTTGTTGCGTTATTACGTGTTTGTTTTCGCGACGTCTCTTGTTATTAATTGTTTCACATATGCTCGCGACTTCACGAGTCTACTGATAAGGCTTCACAAAATTATAAAAGTTTCAAGACGACAAATACTAGTTGTATTACAATATATTTAAATACCTTCATGACACTAAGGAACATACAATTTCCTTAGAGATTATTAGGCGTACTATTAAGCCGTGTGAACGCAACTAGTATAAGCTACCTAACCACCCCCCGTCAGCATTTTAAGAAGCAATTAAGGTAATATCAACCAGGTGGGTGTTACCTGTAAAACTAAATTGCCTATAAAATAATAATTACCTCGCTCGTTTTATTAATAATAGCGGACATAAGGCAGTCCTCTCCATCTAATGGATGGAACGGAAGACACAATTTCGTTCTTAAATGAATATCACCTAAGCGCTGTAGCTCAACGGCTAAGATGTCGAGCCGGATATTAAGTTCGAACTCAAACCCCACCCATGTAGACGTGATCCCCCCACTCTTAGCAATAACATATTTAGTAAGATTTGAAGGGTTATCATGGGCCATCATTGGTTTTTAGGTTTTTTGGGGTGGTAATACGAACTGTTGCTGTAAGTAGCTGAGCTAAAAAAATATGTTTCTACGAGTAGTAAGCATGTCCATATTATACATTATGTATATGCTATCATAATTAGATTGTTGTGTAGGAGCTCGTAAATACATCAGACACCCGGCCTCATTAACTAATTACATTCCGTCTTCATTATGAGACGCTCCATGTTATCACATCTAGAGATGAAAGGACATCATCTAGGGAAGGAAAATTATATTTTATGTTCATTTCATAAAGAATTGATAAATCAGGGTTTTTAAAAGGCAAATGTGGTTTTTGTGGGTTTAGATATTGGCCCAAATAATTTTTACAACCAAGTTTGAAAAATCGAATTTAATTTCAGCACAATTTTTTGCTTTATGCCTATTCATCGCTTAATTATATTTTCGGAGAAAGCTAGTTAGTATATATACTTACTCTCTGCATTTGAAAACACGATATATCTACGAAATACCTCTTCGGTCTCAGTTGTCATTCGAGTACCATTGACATTCGTCACGGCCACGTGGAAGCCCAAAAATTCGACAACCAGTCTCACGTACGGTGTCGGTATTTACCTCTAATTGGGCTGCAGACGACAGATGGACTATTGTAAAATGCTGATACGAGTATGTAGATAGACAGGCAGCCGATAACAACATGGATAGAACAAGTGGAAAAGTTAGCCTTTAGAGTCTGATGAAAAACTAAATTTGCAAAATCGCACAATACCGCAAGGACCGTTTTATTTACTGAATGCAAATGACGTCAACATCCCCATATCTTGACGAGAAACTTAATAATAGTTTCCTTTGAGACCGCGACGAGAGCATGCTAATCCCGTCGGTGGCTCCGCGAGCACGCAGCGAGCAGCCCTTGTCGTCGGTGGCTCTGTGTGGAAACGAGAACTGTTGCATAAGTTTGATGAGTTTGAGACGAGGTGTTATCGGGTTTATCTTTTATCTTTGAGTTGGCATTTAGGACATGTGTGTCCACTTGGTTGAATCTGAATATTAGGTGATGGGTTACTTGCTTTGGGTGGATCTGTAGACAATGGATTACTTTTACGAGTTTACATTAAATACCCAGGTTTCGTAGATGAACATTTTAAATAAGACTGACCACAACCTTAGTTGGTAGCTACTGCCCCAAACGTTGATGACATGACCCAGCATCCCATGACCTGGGAAAAAAGCATAATATCCTGACATACGTCACGGTTTATGCTTGTGAATACTATGCCAATGAAGCATTAAAATTACACACTACTTAAATCCGTTGGGTACAGCATAAAAAGTCCATGTCATAGTAATAAGTTATCAAATTAGCCCACTGTAATATCATCGACAGTTAGCGAGTAATACCTGCTCTGTGATCCAACCGATTACTGAATAATTCGTGTAATTACTGGTCTATTGTAAGCTAGTATTAGTGGAGCTTCAGTCAATGATTTTCATAGTGCTGCTAGAGCCGTTTGACATTATTCCAGGTTTTTAATAAAAGTATAGGCAAGTTTTTCACGGTTACGTATTAGAATCACCAACAAATTTGACCAGCTTCATGTTTCTATATACAATAACATTGTTTTTAATTTTATATCCGGAAAGGTGTATAGGTCTTCTTAATTACTTTTCTCTTGTGAAAACCTGTGATATACATTCTAACATTGTTTAAACAACTAGTTTTAAAAATTATCTTTAAAAAAGTAAAATAGCTTTTACAAAAGCTATTATTTCTACTATGAATTTTGTGCAAAATAAAATGCTTTCATATTAAAAATAAATATTTATACATTGCAAAAGAAAAATATTTTGATACCAGGAAAACATAAGACATATAGAGCAATTCGCGAAGAAGAATTGCCCATTTTTCTTCAGGAATAGCTCTCTATCATCATAAACAGCGGAACACTTACGTACTCACCTAGTTTCGTAGATAAGCCAAAGAAAAGCAAGCGATGCAATTTACTAACTTCATGGGCGAAGGAAACATTTGACGGAGCGGGAGTTACTGCCGGATAAATAAACAAAGGAAAATAAAGTTTATTTGCTAGTATTATAAGGTGTGTAAAATTTTATATTTTGTGTATCATATAATACATACACAGTGTGTCATTAATAGAAACATTTTAATTTGATGGGATTCATGGCCATTACTTTGATCATTTAACTGAGATACGAACTTTCGATGCACGTAGGAACAATTCTTTGTCTGACTCGAGTTTCAATATCCGATCCTAAGTTCCACGTTTCTATCGTAACTTTCAAAAGATAGGACTCGTAACTGAATATTAATATATTAATTAATGTATACTCTCTCAAGCACATATTAATTAATATATTATTAGGAACCTACTACGCTTTGGAATGCGCAACTTTCTGACTGACCGACTCGAAACCAACAAGAACAAACATGTTGGATGTATGGGAGAACATCACCACCATCGAGTGCAAAGCTCAAACTGCGGCCAAGAAACTGGGTGTCCTAAATAGGGTGAAGCGATACTTTACGCCTGGACAGCTTTTAACCCTTTACAAAGCACAAGTCCGTTCCTGCATGGAGTATTGCAGCCACCTTTGGGATGGCTCAGCAAAGTACCAAATTGCTGCGCTTGACTCGGTGGGACGCAGAGCTAAGAGGCTCATTGGCGACGTAAAACTGGTGGATGCCAAGCTTCACAGCTTGGCTCATCGCCGCAAGGTTGCCTGCTTGTCGGTCTTCTACAGATTGTACTTCGGAGAGTGTGCCCATGAACTCCACGACCTCATTCCACCGGCCCCCTCCTACCATCGGACATCTAGACGCACTGCAAGTTACCACCCCTACCTAGTTGATATTCCACCAACTCGCACTAAGCGTTTTCAAACGTCTTTTATAATGCGCGCAGCAAAGGAGTGGAACTCTCTGCCTGCGTCTGTGTTTCCGAACGCATACAACCCTAATCTATTCAAAGTGAGAGTGAACAGGCTTCTTCTGGGTAAGCTCACTCCATCGTAGACTTTGTCTCTGTCATCCAGACCTAGACTAAAGTCAAGAGCAAACTCATAGTAGAATTAAAAAAAAAAAAAAAAACTTGTTTTTCAAATGTAAATTTAAGTTGGTCGACTATATTACTCGGTAACTTGTAAAGCCTGGTAGTTTTTCTTTTAACTTTGTTATATACACCGTAGCATTTTAGTCGTCTTACAAAGACAGCCCACTTCATGTATCCAATGACTACTACTTACTCATTCATGTAAAAAAAAATTGTTTTTGAACATATGTTTTATTTTTATTTTTTTATTTATTAATTAAGTCGCATGAAATAGTTTAAAACACCTTGTTACGAGTGCAGTCCGAGCCTTGTGTTTCAAGGGCGCCGCGGAACGAAGCGGCGACTTCTTTATCAGAGTTTATTCACCCTAACTAAAAAATGTGTTTCTTACTATTGCAACTTAAACTTAATCTAAATCCATTCTGCGGCGCCCTTGTATCACAAGGCTTGGAATGCACTCGTAACAGGGTGTTTTATACTATGTCATGCGTCATAATTAATAAAATAATAATTTAAAAAAATTACTTGAATTAGTAGTAGTCATTGGATACATGAAGTGGGCTGTCTTTGTAAGACGACTAAAATGCCACGGTGTATAATACTGCTGTGAAATTTTCATAATTATCTAAATACAACCATTTAGCTGGCAGGGGGAGGACACTTGACTCTAACAAAAATTAGCACTTTAAAGCTTAATATTACGCAAACGGGTTCCTAAATCGAAAAATGGCTTTCACAAACCAGTAACATGTTTGAACTGTCTATTTAACGATACTACGGGTTTATCTATAAAAAATATATATTTCAAGATTTTATTTTTCACTTAGTCGGCGTGATTAATATGTATACCCATACCAAATTACAGCTTTCTAGTACTGTCTGTGAGCTAAACCGCGGACGGACGGACTGACTGACAGACGGACATGGCAAACGACGGCACGGTTGGCGCAGTGGTTAAGCGATTGACCACTGCGCTGCGTGTCGCGGGTTCGATCCCCGCACGGAACAAATATTTGTATGATCTACAAGTACAACTATAACAGTTCCTTGTTAACCCTTAAAAGCCTATAATTGGTTTAATTGAAACATATGCTTTGAGTTTATATTAATTTTCAGTAACATCGATAGAATATAAAACCTCAGAATACATTATGACACGAGTCATCCTGTTACTGCCCTTGTCCCATGTTGCTTGAGGTCGGCGCATCACGTTTTCTTCTTCCATTCTCCCCTATCAACCATCACGCTATCATTCACAGCCTCCTCCTTCATATCTTTCCTACATATTTATGAAACGAATAAACTCTGGTCCTAAGATCCGCAATCGAATTCCATTAGATAAAGCATGAGTTATTCCGTCGTCGAAACAAGCAACACCCATGAATAAGCTTAATATATAAACAAATACACTAATGCGTGTAAACTGTCTATCTGTCCGTCGATGATATTACTAATATTAGTGAGATGCGATGAAACGTTCATCGCGGACGGGAATAGACTTTAGTATTCAATGAACGATTTGTGTTATACAGACAATGATGGTTTATTGACTGATATTTTGCGGTTTGTTGTTAATATTTGTGAGAGAAATTGCCATATTCGACTTATTATGTACGATGAGTTAATTACTAAAATTTCGTCATATCCCTTTGCTGTAATAATTAAGTCTAAGCAAAGCTTTGTAAGTTAAAAATAGTTATATACAAAAAAAAAAGCCTCTTTTCTTCAAATTTCTATTCAAGCCAGGTAGGACTATGACTCAAACAAAACTTTCAGCAATTTAATTAAACAAATATTTCAACTTGCTCCTTGTAAAGGCAGTTGGTCCTTTGTAATGGAAAAGTGTTATTACCTAAGAGCACTTGAGCACTTTAGATACGTACCTATTTACTTCAAGATCTTTGATAAAAGCTCGGGTAATCTTAATCTTACTGTAGTGTATTACACACATTAAATACCAATTGCAGCCTAGACACCCTTCTAACCTTAAAATTAATATTGTTTACACACTCACACAACCCCACTTTTAACACACAAACACCCTCACCTGTAACACACACACCCACACACCCTAACCTCTGACACACTGACACTCACACAGACACAGTTCAAGTATCACACACACGTAGTTCAAGTGACAAATGTGTACGTATGCGAGTCGCATCGCAGCGTAAGATCGAGGCAATATCTTAGCGGTTCCGCCGCGCGACGCTCGTTAATTAACTTAGTCTTTAGCCTATTTAGAGACTGTCTTACTTGTACTTGTACTTGTGTATCGATCGGACAGCCCACCTTGATTGAGTGCATGGTATATTAAATACATGTTTGTTGGGATTACTTGGCTTGCAAACAAAAGTCGGGTTGGTAGTTTAACAGAGAATAATATCTGTCAACCCGGTGTTGAATTCTTAAAACTAGACAAATCAAGAAATAAATGCAAAAAATATTTATTTATATTTTCTGCATGCTTTGATATTAATACGTAATGTATTGCAACAAAATTAGGTACGAATAATGACGTATTAGGAATAAAACCTGGTATACAACTTCAGTAATCTATTTGCAATAAAACTAGCTCGATGCCAAAGAGAACCTAAGATATATTTCTACTTAAGAAACAGGATTTCCTCGAGTACGTTTTGCGCGAAATGATAAGCAGCTGTTACACTTTGATTCCTTGCAATGTCGGACTTATTCTCAGAGAGAGATTTAAATTTATCCTGTTTTTCAAAGTTTCTTGTATTTACATTTAAAAGTGAATTAAAATTATGCTTACTACTAGCGAGTGCTAGTGCTACAGCATAGTTGCTGTGAGCTTTGATTTTTGTCAGCCTGGCTTGAAGGACCAAATTTTTCTCTGCCTATTTCTTTCCACTACAAGACAAAAATGTCTCTCAAGATTCAACTCCACTGCATTCGTTATTATTACAAAAATCTTCATACCTAAATTTTCAAGTTTAACTTGAGATTACATTATAAAACTTATATAGAAATTAAATTAAATGTTTTTTTTTTCTATTAACCACAACCGGGAAGCTCTTGGCCTTCATTTCACGTGATTTTAAGTGATGATCGGGAGGAAGAGCAGCTGAACGACTCGATGAACAATACCAAAGAAAGGACATTTGGGTAGGCCGTATAAAGAAGTCAAACTGCCTGACCATCATTAAAAATAATTACGAAAGAAAAAAAAACATACACACATGCATACATACATAGTAATAATTAAAGTAACATGGATACTTATAAAACTTATTTTATATTCAAAACAAACATTTAAAAGATATAAGTCGTATATGATGCAAATCAAGTCGGCTTTGTTATGGCGGTCAGCAAGACTTGTTGTGTTGGCAACTGAACTTGCCAAAACGTGATATCAAATTGTGCTGTAGCAATCCTGAAATATTTGCTCACTGGATAAAATACATGCAAACATATTTTAAAGTGTCTACAACTACGCTAATGTTGCTATTTTCTAGTTTAAATAACTGAAACATTGCATTGTCAGCGATGGAACAAAGTTCATAATAAATTGGATGCTATTTAATTTCCTGGAATTTTCCACCATTGAAAACAAAACCGAATCTACCGGCCAACAATGATTTGATACGAACTATTGTTCATCTTCTGTGGAAAGACAGTAGTCTTTCTTTCCATAGGCAGCTATATCATAAATCCATCTTGATTTAAAAGCTATGGTCCTGAAGTGATAGTACCTACTCGTGACGTCCAGACGAAGAATTGCAGCGCCCACTCGATATTCCCGTCGCAAGCTCTAGCAAGACTAGACATGTGCTTAGCTATGTAATTGTGATTCCGGTTATCGATAGATTTTTGTCATTACGGAATACAACAATTTTTTTTTTTTTAACTGTCTCAGACTAGGAAATTCTTCTGTATTGTGGGTGCGTTTACAAAAAATTAAACTCACATACACAAACAGTTCTTTAGTGGTAGTAAGAAAAGCTCGGTGTCAGTAGGTAAAACAAAGTCGGTGTGTTAATTTGAGTTTTACTGGTGTAAAACCACAATCCCAAAATAATAAAACCTACGTAAATCAAGACCAGAGCTTCACTACATCAATAGCAGATATTTTTACAAAAATTTACAGCGAACATAAAACGAATGGTATGCACAGGTGAAGAACTACATCTTTATAATTTTATTTTTAACAAACGAATAAACTTGAGTTTTATCGACTCTCAATTCACCATCAATTAGTTTTATGTGCTACATGTCTGGTGTTGAATGTTAGCTATTTCACCTTATGCAATAAAACAAATCGATGTAAAATGAAATTGAAAATGTACACGGCTATTTTTAAACACGGCCACTTTATCTTTAATTATTATTATTATCATATTTTTCTTCCATACTTCTCTATTAGTTGTTATCTCGGCAGTCAGCCCCTGTCTCTAGCCATATCATCTTTCACACAGTCCATCCATCGTTTCTCATAAAGCCATCCACATTCATACTCAAAACTTTCCTCACGACATCTTCCTGATTCCTCTTCCAAGGCCGCTTTAACTTTAATATCAGTATAATTAAAAGCGAAGGTAAAGAAAAATATTGTAATGGATGATTTCCCACCACTAGTTGTGCGTCTGGCCTCTTGGAGAGAGTCCAGGCGGGGCCGGCTCAATAAATATGTATGAATCGGACATGTCGTGTTTTATAAGGGATAATACGAGTATTCAGTTCGGAGTGGCGGTACGAAATGCAATACGAGTAACGTGTGCTTTGCAATCCATCTCGCGAATGTACTCCAGTAAAGGTTTATTTTCGATTATCGTAAATCCTTCATGATTTATGATGCTAATACTAAAATTAATGTTACTATGTGATGTTTTATCGTCTCTGTGTTAATTTACCGTAGCGGAGGGCGATAAAAGTCGCGTATTACTTGCAATTACATTGTCTATGACTTTTCATTACCACACCTACATAAAAAGATTTTGTAAAATTCCTTTGAGTAGACTTTTAATTTAGATGTTTTCAATACTAAAGATCTATCTCCTTTCAACCTCCTTCCACTTCAGTGAGAATCTTAGTAATAAACGTTGATTAAAATCGACGACACAAAAATTCCAGACTCTTCCAGCGCAGGTATTCTCGAAGGAGTCCAGGAAATTTACTTTATAATGTCGCTAATTTTTGGTGGATTTCGAGTAAAAATATTACTACGAATTAGAACTGAATTCAGTAAAAAGACTTCATTGAGGTCGCATTTCTGCGGTTTCAAGCATCATCAATTATATGGTACAAGATCCTCGTTTAGTTATTTATTTTACTTTGTTCACATGGTTTAATACATTTTTTAAGGCAAGTACTAGGGATCAGTTTTATTTTTGGATGAAATCACCTGAATTGTAAATCATATAGGTATTACACCTGATGCAATCCTGTGTGATATTGCCTAAGCAGAGACAGCTATCACTATGTGCCTACACACTCACCTGACTTAACAACATTCACGTCACAATTTAGCAACGATACAACTCCACACTACTCGACTGACTAAATACATGTGCAATAAATCACATCGAGACACATGTGTCACAACACTAGACGTGTGTCACAACACTAGTACACACGTAGTGGGCGTGTCCACGTCGCACGTGTGTTTATTTACATAGTGACGTCACTAATGTGGGGATTATTGACCCCTTTGGGGGATATACGGAGGCAAACGTAATGTTTTCTATTGTTTTATTTGTTAGTTTGACAGGCTCACATGTTCTTGTTTGGTGCCAATTGGTCACATAAGGTTGGCTGCCTTGTGGCATTAAGCCGGCCTTAATAATGTACCACTATTGTGCATAAAAAGTGTAAATAAATAAATAATGATTTGGTCAATCGTTCTGTTTGATTATTTTACGCTACTGTACATCATTTAATAATACGTAAATTGTCCACACTAGTATTATAAAGAGATACGTTTGTTAGTAAGTTTGGATGTAGGAGGTAATCTCTGGAAGTACTGACCCGGCTTCGATAGGACGCTATACTATTGCCGAGTATCACAGGCAGTTATAGGGTATGTTCTATAGTATAGTTGACTACGACGCAGGTGAAGTTGCAGGCAGAAGGTAGTAATTAATAATGTTCAAAACAGTAGCATCATGTAATTAAACGGTTACCGCCTTACTTATAAACGCAGAATAAAGTTATACTATGTATAAACGTCAAAAATGTATGATTATACCGCAGTTATTCATAGTAGGTACCTATAACTTTAAGGCGGTTACTGTTTTTCCGAGCAACGAATTTATAATTAACTAGCTTCTGCCCGCGACTTCGTCCGCGTGAAATTTCGGGCCAACCATCGCGTCGCATCCCGTCACTCGCCCGCGCTATAACTTCGTTATCGCTTAGCGTTATTTCTGACTTTTGTTCTTTTCGCTTGGCTCCTAAGGATCTCATCATCATCATCATTTCAGCCGAAAGACGTCCACTGCTGGACATAGGCCTCACCCAATTGGGGGGGTTTGCCATAATCGCCACGCTTGGCAGGCGGGTTGGCGATCGCAGTATGGTGTTAAAAATAAATAGAGAACGCTGCTGCCCATTCTCTAGTAAATCCCTTAGTCGCCTTTTACGACACCCACGGTAGGAAATGGGATGGAGCTATTCTTTACGTCCGGCACCACACGGACCTAAGGATCTAACGTGATGTTATATAGCCTTCCTCGATAAATGGGATATCCAACACTAAAATAATTTTTCTATTCGAACCAGTATCTAGTTCCTGAGATAAGCGCGTTCAACCAAACAAACAAACTCTTCTTTATACTGTACTGTATAACTTTATAATATAGCTGACCCGCGCTACTTCGACTGCTTCACCTAAGAGAGAGAGTGGCTTAAGTAATGAATTTACTACTTATTTTGTTACGGAGTTATTTTAAAATTATGATATTTCCTAAGATACGAGTATTGATTGAAATCAAGTGATGTCAAGGACAATTTTGTTAACATTTAAATACTTTTGATTAATAACATATTTATTTGGATAAGGATTAATATTATGTTGATAAAACTTCTTCGCAAATAAGGCATTAATTTCGAAAAAAATTGATTACCATAAAAAAAGGTTATAGTGAGTCTATCTTAAAAGATAGACATATGCTGTCGCGGACTTTTTTTTAGAACTTTTAAAGAGGAACAATTCCATCATACATGATATTTGCGTAACTTAAACCGTTTACGCAGCGCACGCAACGGAAGCTCTCAAAAAGGATTAATTTTTCCCGTTTTTGTAACATTTTTCATTTATGCTCCGCTCCTATTAGTTGTAGCGTGATGTTATATAGCCTATAATATTTCTGAGTAAATGGACTATACAACACTAAAATAATTTTTCAATTCCAACCAGTAGTTTCTGAGATTAGCGCGTTCAAACAAACAAACAAACAAACTCTTCAGCTTTATATATTAGTATACAAGTATAGAAGTATAGATAACTTCAACGAATGCAGTTTTATTAATTCATGACTCTGACGAATTATTGAACAAAATTAATTGCTTTTTAATATTGAATAGGCGCTTATTATCAATATTAATGTACACTAATTTTACCTCGCTGTTAATAAGGGCAAATTCTCATTACTCGTTCAAATACACTTATAAATCCTAAGATGACAAATAGTTCAGCATTCCAAATATTTAGTATAATATTTTACTAAAACATAAAATCCGACGAAGTTTTAAGTTTGAAGCGTTTCGGCGCCAAAATCGCCGACATTTTATTTACACATTTTAATTACACATTGGAGGTTGCGTTCTATTCATGTCACGGCTTGTTAAAAAGCGCTCGGTGTTACCATGCCATAAATGCGTACAGAAGAAGCACTGCTTACTGCATGACGAGCGTTTGTCCATTATTTTTTTCCTGCTTTCCTTTTAATTAAAGATAATTCAAATTCAAAATTCAAATTCAAAATTTTTATTTTGGGACTAGATCCAAAGGTTAGTATACAAAAACTTAGAAACTATTGTTAGTAGTTACATACAATTACAAAGGACAACAAATCAAACACACAAACGACCAAACAAACCAATAAACACAAAAAAAAAACAAATGATCAAATCTAATTCTACTCGTATATACAAATGCCCCTGTGCTGGGACACCCCGCCCCGTCACGACAACCAATAGGGAAGGTAGATACCTCCCTAAAAGATCATCAGACAAACGAAATGCCCCAACACAGGAGCACGCACATCTTCAGCTACAGTTTTCAGAATGCTGTTGTGACTCCCCACACCCTCCTCATAAGTGAAATGACTTTTTTCGAATGACGGCATGAAAATCTGAATCTGAATTCTGCATTTTTTTTTATATGGATCTCTTCAAGCTACAAAGATTATCATCTCGGTTGTAGCTCTAGCGAAGGTTGGCATAGAGATGAAATCATCTTATGTGGCCTCTCGTCTGAGCTGTGACTGAAAACCTTATTCTTGAAATATGGTCATGACAGGAACTGACTGTTCCTTTTTTTTTTTGGGTGTTTCACTAATTTTAAACAACTAACTTGCATTTCCAATATCATTGCATTGCTGTTAGACCTTGTTTGACATAATCGAACACCAATAAACATATGAATATGAGCAAACTATCTTGTACCTTGACAAATGGGATGAGACTGTACGCTTTACAATCTCAGTGGTCCTTCTGTCCCAATTGCACTATGTCGCTGATGCAGCGTAATACGTCGCGTCGTGATGACGGATGAGAGCCGCTGCGCCTCGATACTGGCTTACAGGCGCGGAATATAAACGAACCTATGATACTGATGGCTGTTCTATTGATGATTCTACGGAACGTGACCTAATGGCGACATTATTGTGTCTTTTGTTGACTTTTTAATGATGAAACTTTAAATATTATATCCTTTTTTTGTGAAAAACTTTATAGCATCTTTCATAATAATTTTCAATGGAATCAGTTTAATAGTCTGAATTTACGAGTACTCGTAGTAAGGTTCTCACAATGATTTTTAAATGAGTGTCATAATTTATGATGGTACCTTACCAACCTGCCAAGCGTACTCATTGATAGTCAGTCCTAAGCTCATAAACACAAGTTTATTTTTTCATTATTAGTGACACAGAAACCATTTAATATCCAGAACTGAATCGCCTTGTGCCAGAATCTCCAGTTCTATTCCGTTTTACATCCATTCTTAACGGACATTAATTTCCAACCAAAAAGCCAAACCGTCCATCATTTCACTTGCACAAAACATTTGCATCGAATACCTAATTGTACAGCAGACCGGTTTTATAGCAAGCGTCACAGTGACGGGAATAAATTCTCGTAAAACTATGATATACGGCACATAGACCGTGTATGTTGTACATACATACATATATGCATGTACAGGAGATGAAAACAGCTGTGTTTGTGGCGAGATATCGATGCATCAGTGGATGTTTTCATTTCATTCCAAATTCCAACTCAGTGAAAATAGTCTCATTTTGGATAGCTTACAGTATTTTAAAGTTAGCATATTGGAATAGTTTTTTATTAATTGTTCATTTACGGATTTGTAAAACCACTTCAGAAAGCAAGATATATAAACATAAATGGAGTTACTAAATAAAAACTGAAGAATCATTTATAGTCTGGAAGGCTTACTGGACCTGAAAACCCTTCAATCTTTTGCCATTTCAAGATTGTTTTTTGTAATTAAGTAAATCAAACACGACAGCTATCTACCAAGAGTTTTATTTTATCTGCTCGGAAACTTCAGAGACGGGTAAACAGTATCTTCAAGTAGCAGTCGTGAATAAACTTCATAATATCACCGAAAGGAGATCGTTTGTAGCTATTGTCGACATCTGCGCACCTCCCGGCTCTGTCTAATGCGCCCTCTCCTAGAGCGCCCTCAGCCCTCCGTGTCGTGGCGCATGTAATTGATTTTGTTAACGATAATCTTCGTATTTCGGGGAACAAACGCGCCTTAATATTGTAACAAGAACGAGATTTTACTTAGAATAGGTAGTGGTCTTGGTATTACTTGCTGTAGTGTTGCCTTATAGTTATATCTTAGTTTATTTAACACACATTTCAATCTTCGTATATGAATAGAACAGCTCATTAGCAACAGCTTTTAGCCTATCATATCGTTTGTCAAGTACCATAATATAACGGTTGCATGCTACAAAGTTTTTTTAACTAGGTATGCGCTGCCACTATAAGATTTGTTGCTACTGTCATGTTATCAATATTTATGCCATCCGTGAAATTGCTTCCTATATATGCAGATTGTAAAATAAAGCCTGAATATTGACACATGCGCGCAATTACTTTAATCTGTTTATAATATTACGACCTACGAGGGAAAGGTTCATTGATCCGTTACCTACCTAATAACTGTTAGAAAATTCCGGTATTTTCTTCGCAGTAAATCAGTCATATTATTCAGGAATATTTTCGTGGAAGCTCCAAAGCCTAACATTATGTGCTATTACGTCAAAATGTTTACATAACGACGCCATTTTGTATTTTGTTCACACTGACATTATGACGAATGGCGGAAAATATGAACGTCATTGTATAGCGAGGCGCTCAAATGATATTCAAAGCCTAATGTACTGAGAATATGTGTAGTAGTAGGATGTTCTGATGTGTAACTGTACGTTTAGAGTTGAGATAGCTACGCTAAATAAGTAAATCATAGACTTTGTTCAAAGACTGCAAAAATATCGGTTTAGTGTTATGAAGCTAACGATTAGCAGGTTTATTATCGGTTAGCTAAGTTTGAAAGAGCTGTAGAAAAAATAATATTTAAAGGTACAACTTTACGGGGCTCATATCCATCCATCTTATTTTTACAATACAATTTAACAAAATAATTTCATAAATGTTTACCAAGAACGGTCTCCGTCAATACCATTCAAGCGCCAAAGGATCCCTGTAGCACTGCAGTTTTAACGTTACTAGTTTATTTTTTTCTTTCCAATATTAGTTTGGTGAAATCTTCTTACGCAAGTGGAGGGTTGACCACAATATGGTAACGAGTGGTTTACCCCACATTACCATTGGCTGTCGTAGAATGTTTGTTGCTGATTAGTATTCAGCGCATGCGACTGCACATCTCGCGATATAATGCCCGGGTGAGCTGTTATGGCACCACATACCTACTGGCACATATGTACCCGCGCGAAGATGAACTGAGTTGACGGACCAGTTTATTCCGAGAGCAGGCTTTTATTAACAAAGGCTAATATTTATTCATTATGATATTATTACTAAGAATTGTATTATTATCTTAAGAAGTAACTTATCATATAAAGTTATGTTATAATGCTTACGTTTTGTATGGTAAAGTTGGGAAAAAATGGCATACCACCGGTATATATTTTTTCTTACATATTTTTCAAATTCAAATAATTTATTGTGGATCATTATAGGTTCCTAAAGGTGCTCTTACACGGGCAATTTTTTGAGCAATTATTGCTCGGCAACACTAATGGATCAATCTGGATCAACTAAATGGAGCAATCTGGAGCAACAACAATAAAATGCGGCAATTGTTTCGGAAATATTGCTTCTAATTGCTCCATATATTTCACATTTGTCAATGGCACCATGATATGAGTTGCCGAACATCCAATCGGTTTGGAAATTTTTAGTCAATTTTCTTTCTATCTCGTTTGAACGTATAACCTGTGGTATAACTCCGTCTCGTTTTTACAAAGGAACCGCCCGGCGGTGAGGATAGCGGAGGAGTGCGCCGCCGCCGCCCCCGCCGCCATTTTCTTTCTTTCTACGTGCAGTGCAGTACAAGTGTGTCGTCGGTGTATTGACTTGTATTGTAGTTTTTTAAGTTGCTCCATATTGCCTGGTATTGTGTGGCCGTATCTCTGGCAACAGGTTACTACATGTTGCCATCGCCCTAAATTGCTGGATGTAGTCGTGACGTCATATTTGACAAGAATTGACCAGGATTGAGCAATTTTAGTTGCCCGTGTAAGCGCATCTTAAGATGTTGTGTTAGTTACAGGTAAGTCTGCTATGTCCCGCCATTGAGGCATACAAAATTCGAATTATAAATTTAGTACATACATAGATATAAGAAATAAGGAGATATGCCCGGCAGCTAAAAATGTAAGAAACCCCATGTCTCCAGTCTGTCCCTTCCACTCGCCACAACTACACATGCAGTTCAGTAAAAGCAATAGATACGAAGTCGCGCCCACACTCGCAATTCATAAATCGTAACTTACTACACAATCAATTATAAACCTTATCGCATCAAACACAACGCGCATTTACCAAGCACCGTACAACTCACTCACACGAAAACATCGGGCTCTATCGTTGTGCTGTGCAAAAGCCATTTATTTTACATATACGCTAATGATTGACTAAATCGAAAAGTTATCGATTCTTTCATTTATAATTGAATTAAAACTTTTGTGGGGGACCTGAAAATAAAATAAATAATAAACAGTATACAAATAATAATATAATATAAATAAACAATATTTTGTTAAAAACAAAATGTTATTAAGTAAATAAAAAAAATTAACAATAAATGAGAAAATACAGATGTGTAATAAACATTATTGAAGCATACAAATTGAAGAATAAACTACATATAATAGCAATATATTCATTAGACAATCGACACTATTGTCGATAGCCTACGTTAGTAGATCTGCACAAGCACATCATTAGCTCGCGGCAAGGCACAGCGGCTGTACTACGCGATGCAACCGCATACACAAAATATCATTTTGTGATTTTTACATTGCGTTGTCCAGTCACTTAGCGTCATACTTACGTAGTGGTTAAGAAGCAATGTATTTATTGCAAAAATAATGCAGTCGCTGTTATGTATGAAAACAAAAATAACGTAGTAAAAGCAAGAAATATTTTACTACTAGTTGGGTTTCATGATTTTAAAGGCAAATATAGTTAAATACTTGTACTAACTTATGGTAAGTGATTCCATGATGTACAAATATTTTGTTATGGCTTCGGTTTTTGCAAAAAATCACTGAACAACAAATTCTTATAATTTGTCACGATCACGGTCAAAAGCGCACTAGTTCGTGGAGACCGCCATTTGCCTATTTTGCGAGCATTTTGTTCATTGCGAGCAGACACAGACGCGCCCCCTTGCCACTTCTCCTGTTTTTTATATTTCTATGGGTACATAGTTAAAATACAATACACAATACTTAAGGAGGTAGATCATTCTTTTAACAATTTTCTTTTATTATAACTTTTATAAACTCTTTGGAAATTTATTTGTAAACTTGTGGTTTTCAGTACTGGTTTTAGCACTAATAGAACCGATAAACCAGCTAGAATAATGAATCCCGGAACGTTTATGTGTATAATATATTAATACAGCTTTTGCTCGCGACTCCGCTCGCGTGGTTGTCGGTTATCGAATCAAATTTCATAACGATCCGTTTAGCGATTTAGACGCGAATATTAACAGACAGACAGAATTACTTTCACATTTATAATATTAATATGGAATATGAAGAAATAAACTTACATATAATAAATAAATCCCGATCTTTTGTCAAGTCGTAAATACCGTGCGGAGAATGCAGTTACATAGTTATAATATACTCGTAGGTACATAGATTTTAATGAAAAACCTTCGACCCGTAGAAAGACAAAAAAACCGACCGACCCGTAAAGTATATTACAGTCGACCAATCACCTGCGTTATGATCGATGACGTCACGGCGACGGTTTGTTCCGTGTCGTCATCACTCAGGCGCTGAAGTGGAGCGCCGCGTTTGATTGGCTGCTTGTGTTATTTATGAGACCGTCGGGTGATTTGTGTTATTATTTATTTATTTGTATGAATGTGTGTTTGATATCATCGCATACATTGTTAGCTCATCAGTCAAGTGGCTTATACATATCGCACCTTTGGGAACAAAGGGTCACTTCTGCATGTTTTCCAACTTTACAGGAGTGACGCTCTGTTCCCAAAGGTGCGATATATCCTTATAGGAAATAGTAGTTATGTCGTTTTTCTTTTAAGATAATTTTATTTGTGTGTGACCCGAAGTTTGCCATTGCAGCCGAAATAAGTTTGTACTGATTTGACTTCATGTTGTACTTACTATCGTCATTTCTGGCAATGCTTTAAAAAAATAGGAAACTTGAATAGAAATCTTCAAACTTTACCAGAAATCTGAAAACCAAGATAAGTCGACAACACAACAAGATCCTTGTGTCTTTCGTAGATAAGAGACTTTAATGAAAAGAGTAATTTCTTCCTTCCTCTCAGGACGATCTCGGCTTCTTGCCAAACTTCACTTTACTTCAACAAAATGTTCGTCTGCTCATTAGTGAGTAACAAGACCTTTTATATAACGTATTTTACGTTCTAATACTATGTGCATAGCTTTACAGCCCAAAAATATATTTTGGTGTTTTTAATTAGGGTACCTACCTTGGTTTTATTGTGCTTATCGTATGCATCGATAAGAAAATAAAGAACTTATGGTATGGTATGGTTTCCTTATGATCTTTTTCTTTATAGAGAAGAGTATACAGATATTTATTGATTTGGATTTAGTTTAAAAATATACCTTTCATTCCCTTCTTACAAAATGTCCTTTTCTAAGCCTGTAATCGATTAACCTATTAAAACGTCCTTAAAACCCCACAATACCCAATTTCATCGCAACATAACCTAAAAAGGCATTAGATGAATCGTCATGACATGATAACGTCTAATTCTGATGGGTTAAATCCGTCGGGCGGGTCAGGGGGTCGGGATAACTTCCGATCGATATTAATATCGATAGGCAGCTGGATCGACGCCAGCTGTCGATATCGAGAGTTGGTCCATGCCTTCACAAAATATGGAAGAACAGAAGATTCACTTCGAACTGTTCATCGGTTTCAAAATTCTTAGATAGTATTTTATAATGTTGATGGGGAAAGACAATTTTTCATCATTATGTTATTGTTGCAATGACAGCCTGAATACAGCAGTCCTCGTTGATAAGCAGTGGTCGGAAATACGTGAGCTTAATATACCTAAAGTTCAAAGAACAGAGACAAAAAAGTAGAGACTTCCCTATGATTATAATATTTTTTCGGGGACTAATGTCGGGATTTCGGGACATCATTTAAGTACATTTAACTCCTTATCTTCTGAAGCTAATGTAATTTACATACGAGCTTTAATAATTCTATAACTATCAAGGTAAAGGTATTTTTATTTTAATATGAAAAATTATTATGTTTATGTGTTTTATAAAGCGGGTTGAAATTTTCATTATTTTTGCGATCTTTTCTTTTGCCTATATCTCGAAAATGGGGACACCATTTTCGAGATATAGGCAAAAGAAAATAAAAAGAAAAATAAAGATACAGTACTATTTTGAAACTGAAGTGCAGTTGACTCTTTCTACTTTGCCGCCGTCGTACTGTCTACACAGAACGTAATTTTTGTCTACTCTTCTGTCGACAAAACGGTGCTCGTGCTAAGCCTGCAGGAGTGAGTGAAGTGCGCACGACGACGCTTGGAATGTGAAACACCCCTCTACCCCTCAACCCTTTTGTCAGTATTTACCAGTGCCAAACAAAAGATAGAAAGAGACAGCAAGTTTTGGTTATTCTGGGGAACGAAAACATGAGGCGGACCCAGTTCTTTACCTGAATTAATAACTATTGAAAACGTATCTACTAGTTTTGTGAGAACGTTCTCCTTATTTTTGAAGTCGATTAAAAAGGAAAATGAATTCAATTAGTTTACTCTATTAAAAACATTAATATTAACCTTTATTTTTTTTTTACAATAAAAAACGTGCATACTATTTTTTTTAAACAGAAACAGGAAATTAATTCGATGGTTGTTTTACTTTATTAATTTTAGTTGTACTTAAGTACCTAATGTTCCGAAACCTGGGACATTAATACTGATTTTTTTTTTGTCGTATTACGTCTCCACTTTGTTCTTTTCGAACTTAAGGTATTTTAGCTCACCTATTTCCGATCACTGTTGATAAGAATTTGAGGATCTCTTACGTTAACAAATAAAAATAGGAAACAAGTTTTAAGTGCAGTATTACAAACATAGATAAAATAAAATCTTGAAATTATAATAAAATCTTATCTTAACAGACAGCTGTGCTACTGGGGAGTTTGTTGAGCCACTTCTTCCCAGCTAAAGCACTAGGAAGTGGTAAAAGGAGGGCGTTTTTAGAGGACTGTCTTATGTAATTTTAACGTTTAAAAAGTGCTGATTCTTAGCCTAGCTTGAATAAACGACTACATTTTGATATGACTTTCAAAACCGGAAGCAGATAATCTGAGATGGACTTGCTTAAATACATAGACGCTATTTCAGTATTAAAACGAAGCAGTCTCAGGACATACGATCTACAGTGACAATATTTTCTTTTAATTCCGCGTCTAAGTGTACCTTATCTGGCGTTGTTCGAAACAAATCTTCTGTATCTACCTACTCCGTGGCTGCTGCCGTGTTTGCAGTTGCATTTGATTGAGGTTGAGCGGGCTGTGCTTGCTGTGCTCTTGTATACACAGTTTTTATTGTCGTGCGGTCGGGAAGTGTTGTCGATTGTTTTGGACCGGAATTAGGTCTCAGTAGCAAGGATAGGGAGCGCGAATGTTTATTAAAACGTTTATCAGTTGCCAATGGGAGCTGATATTATGATGATGACGAATGTGGTCTTGTTGCACTCTAGCTTTCTAATGGTAAATGTAGTTTTAATAAGTTTTACGATGTCGGTAAAGTCATGAAATGTAAACCGACCTATCGTCTTATGAATGATCACCCTAGTTTCCAAATAGTAACTGCTGTTTACACCAAAAAGGCAGTTCATAATGTTCATAACTCTAATTAAACAAATTGTGTCATAGTAATAATCCAGTTCATTACACATTTAAGAGAATAAATAACTCATAACAATATTTCGTAGTTAAAACTCGAACAAAACAAACTATAAACTAGTGGCGATAGTTACGCAGTCGTCCCAAAGTTGGCGACACGTTCAAATCTCAACGAGTGTTGGCCGATAGTTGCGCAATGAATAGTGGTCGTGATGCACGTTGTGGAGCAGGAGTGGTTGTAGTTGGAAGGATGAGAGGATCCCTTCATATTAGGAGGTCTGTTTAGAGGGTCCTTTACGTATGAGTAAGGGTTTTGTAGAATGAGATGATTTAATGTTTAGTTTAAACTTTTAATTAATCAACTCAGCCATTCATTGTATATTGTTGGCCTTAATAAGTGTGCTTAGTAATCATAACTTGCCATAAAATGACCGGTTCCTCATTATTTATTAAAAATTAGCTTTTGCCCGCGGCTTCGCCCGCGTGGATGTCGGATATAGCAATACAAAGTACCCTACGTCCATATCCCAGGCTATATCTCAAAATTCTAACTTAATATTAATTTTAATGTGATTCACTATGTGAATAGAAACCGAAACAAATGATTTAATATAATAAAAGTACTTATGTTCTAAACGTGAATGAGTCTTTACCTAAAGATAACAAAGACAAAATCAAAATACGAAATTTCACTCAAATTCTTAAAGCAATCAATTGTGCCAAATTACAACACGAAATAAAAGTGCGACACAAATAATAATTTTAAAATAATTCACGTAAGTACCAACAATGTGAAAACAAAACGAAATCCTCCGAAATGTCGCATGATACACCATTTGTGCTGATAAAACGCTTGAAATATCGAATGAACACCATTGGTGCATAACTTTTCTCAGGGTCACGTTCGCAATTGGACGAAATATTTGACATTTATTTTGTACTTGCAACACGATCTGGCTGTAGAATTCGATTAATCGACTAATACTTTACCGGTTGACATTTTAGCGGGAACACCACTAAACGAACGAAAAAAAAAACAAAATACGTCTGTACTCTGTGGTCGTGTGGCGGTGTGGCGCGGTGCTTAATGTAAACATTTATCAAGGTTATACTTGCGTAAAGTAATGGATTCAATGAGAAAATGGTTTAATCTTAGAAGAATCTTATACAGAATTACTGAGAAATAAGTGTAGATTTCGTATTGAGTGTTAGTTTATCGAAAAGTGATAAATATGTCAGTGAAAAAGTAACGCAAGTTTTGGAATGCACAAATTTTGATCATAAGGCCGCCGTGTTTAGTTTTTTTTTTTTATAAATTTTTTTGTACACTGTTTGAAATACACATAAGTAGCTAGCTTATTTATCTACGAACATAATTTGGCTAATAGCTACTGATATTATAGCGTATTGTTATTGTAATCGTATTTCCAAGAGTAAAATTCGGCAAACAAATACCTACAAAAAGACAATAAAATGTATATAGTATGTTATCCTTAAGAGACATATGCCATCACGGACTTTTTTGAAGACCTTTATAAGATACATAATTCCACCATACATTATTTTGTTATATCTCAAAGGGTTTAGACAGCGTTTTCGTTGAAACCTCCCAGACGACTTATTTTTTTCCGACACCTCCAATAAATATCGTTAATTCATACAAAAATGCATACAAAAACATAACAAATTATATACTAAAACCTTCCTCGAGAACCAAGATATCCATTGGTGAAAACAGCATGAGAATCGGTGCAGTAGTTCTTGAGTTTATCGCGAACAGACAGACAGGCAGACATACGCGGCGGAGGACTTTGTTTTATAATATGTAGTGATGATACGTAGAACCGTCTTTATTTAAAACGTACCATAAAGTAATGAAATGTCGTTTATGAATGTATAAAACTTAAGCAACAAAAACTATGCTCAGTACTTCATACCCAACTGCAACAACGCTACACAATCTCATAAAATCAGGCTCATTAAAGCCACAGACACACTACGTCACAGTTCCGACACGTAAAACTTTACAGCGACTTACGTAAATACGTTACGGCCTTACGGCCAAGTTGTCGGCCAAGTGGTACGGCCAAGCCAAGGGCGGGCTCTAATTACGAGTAATGGCCGAACTTAGCGACGCCTCGAGCGCGTCGTGCTCTGAAGATAATGAGCTCCGATTGTTCCTAGCTGCTTAGCCTTAAACATAATATAAATTGTTGGTGACGCTTGGTGGATGAAATTGTGGAAAAATTGAATAGTAGTTTGAACTGGTTTCGTTGAGGCTATATTTACTCTTGGGAGAGTTTTTCAGTTCATCGTTTTTTTCACCAACCGCACTGGGCCCACGTGGTGGATTACGGTCCACTCCTTCTCGCAGAGAGGACTGCGTCAGCAGTGCATCAGTACATTTATGTACCTTTATCGAGTTTCGTGCTTAGACAGTGTTTTTAAGCAACGAAATATCGACTTTCCCAATAAATTATCTAAAAACATCACAAGATTAAATACTATTCTAATTTCGTTATAACTATATTATTATATTGACAGTGATGGTTCTCCCAAGGCCTTGTAACTAGTATTCGGAGGATCCCCTAACAAATTTAATTAAAGCAGTTAGGTTCGGAATAATTTGAAGGCTTGTTTCTGTAGCCGTGCGCCATTCATATTCCACCCTGATGCTTTGAATACGTTAATGTATGCGGTTGGATTATTTAGGAAACTATCATTAAACGTGAGGCGAGATCATTAATTACTTCTTTTATACTAAGGTTTATTTGGTTAAATTTTATTTTGCCATCACTCATTATGCCAGTCAGAAAGAATACAGCCATTGAGTTGAATGAAATCTAAACAACGTTTTTCTTACCAGCTTGTGTATTTGGTTGTGAATGTTTTCCTATAAATTTATTGCAAAATAAAAGTAAACGTGGCTTCACTTTAAAAAAATATAATATAAATATATACTCAAATATATAACTCTGTGTATTCACGACTTTTATATATCCACTATTTGTGTAAAACATTTTAATATTCAGTGTTAGTGAGTGTACGTTTTGATGTATTTATAAAATTAAACGAAAAAAATCATAATAATAAACATGTCCCAACCACCGCAACAAGGTTTCGTGCCTGAAAAGATTCAGGAGTTCAATCGGAGGGCCTCTCAGGAAGTGACGGAGTCTATTCCTCATCCTAAACTTCGTCCTCAAGAGACGCCAAAGAAGGATGCCCATCAAAACGGAACCGACAAACAACCCGACAAGCCGGTCAGAGATGAGAAACCAAAGGTCGAAACCGGCTATGCTTCCAGACAGAACCTGGAGAGCAAGAATCCTTTCTCTCCGAACTTTTACCGGAACAGCCGACCTCATGGTCACTTCGAGATGGGTCCGCGCGGCCTCGACTACTCTCCCCATCGGATGGGACTTGACTTCTCCAACCGATTGCGAGATTATGGTCCGCAAAGGTCCACGTCCATCCATGGACACGAAATGACTGATGCTCCCATGAAACCTGAGTATTTAGGACATCGAAGTCACTTTGGAAGTCAGATCGTGCCGGGTGCGATCAACCACCCTGATGTTGTCTTCAGACATGATTACTATAACAGCCAGATGGGGTTCTCTCCTCCTCGCGCGTCAAGGTTCTCCTCCCAGGAGTACCTGAACGCACCAGCTCAATACGGGCGATGGCCTGACTACCGGCAGGAGTACAGGCAACGCCGTCGCTCCCAGCAGGATCTCCACTCACTCGGACAAAGTCCCGAAACAGGTATTTACTAATTTCATACTTGACTTGTTCCGTATACTATAAATACAATTATTTGTAGACGATTTTCCAAACTGTTTAGTTACTAGAAGAGCTTAAACTGTTTCTCAATGAGCAAAGTTATGCCGACCATAAATTAATCTATGCTTTAATATAACTTTTACCCGAAACAATAAGCGGCAATTTTGCATTTCGGCTATTTGCTCCTTTGCGGTATGAATACCGTTCGCGATAGAATTGGTCCGGTAATAGATTTATGTTTGTGGAGCGGACTCGACAAACATTTTTATAAATTGGACGCGCAATGCCGCCCGCGTATTGATCATACGTTTTGTCTCGATTGACGAATGGCCTGTCTAAACGAACCGTGAACCGTGGACGCTAATAAAACCAGCCGAACGGAATTAGATAAAACATTGATATTTCATTTTCTCTCAGAGCCGCACATTCACAGCAGTATAAAAACTACGAAGCTTAATATTAAAGAATGTACAAGAGAAGCTTCATTTCGTTTTTTCATCAAGAATTTCTAAAGAAAAATCTGTTAAATGCGAAAATCGTCTTTATAGTCCCATCAGATAAGATTGGCAGCACTTACAGCTCTGAGCAAAAAGGATACCTCTATTTTAAAAGTACCGTGAAAAGAAACTCGACTTCTTTAAATAAAATGTCGTTGCATAAAGTTCCAATATGAAATAATAAGATTTTCTTACAGAATAAAAAAATATATTCTAATTTTGCAATCAGGAAGGTAAAGGCAGGTCCAATAATCCCGAACTCACCCACTTAACCTGGAAATGTTGGCTTAAAAATGTTTGTTCACGTAATCCTTCGAATAAATGTTTAAATACTTAGTAGGTACGTGGAACGTTCGGGTTAGTTCGGCTATGTTCGCCTATGTGTCGGAATTAGCCGACATGTCGACTTTATGACTGATTTATAAGTTCGTACACACACGCGATTCCGACGTGAAGGTGTAACGAAATAGTTTTTATTTTAAGCAAGATGGATTTGAAAAGTTGTGGCGAACTTTGATTGAGTGTAGTTGAAATGGTTTTTTTGCTTAAGACAAGTTGGAAATGCGAAGTATTCGTGTTTAGAATGTACTAGTAGAAATCTTTTGTATTCATGTTTGACATGTATTATATATGTTTGAAATATGAAAAGTAACACTGCCTTGTGGTATATAATCGAAAATTTAAAAAGAGATTTTTTTTTAAATCTAATTGTTTTTAAATATTTCAGCTAAGTCATATTTTAAAAGTTTGACATATTTCTTGTAATATTATAATTATATCATCGTTACTTCGGTCGGAGCAACACGTTTTCTTTTTCCATTCTGGATAATATAATAATAATAATATAGTAAGTTATATTTTTAAATGTTTTTATATTCTAATATTTAAAAATATAATTAATATGTATTATAATGAAATAATAATATGATAATAAAAACATGATTGCTAAAAAGATTACAAAGGTTTTACATTGGCCCCAAACTAGGCAAGCCTATATCTGTGTATGGAACAATTATCTTAGAAACATGTTCGGTAATAAAAGTGAAATAGGTTTGCATATAAAATAAAAAATTAAAACCAAATAAAACAAACCGAAAATAAATCGTAGTGTGAGACAGATCATAAGAGTGGTACGAACGTATGTGTGCAAAATTATTTTACCATTGTCATCCCTGTATCAAATCATCCTGTTCCTATAAACCGATAACAATTATTATCAAAATATGCTTTGTACGACCCAACTCGACCCTCATAAATATGACTGCAGGAAATATCATTACCTAAACCTTTCCTCTAAAATACATTAAATTGTTTTACATTAAGCACCCATTAGCCATAAACTTACAACTCATTTCAAACCTTATACCAGTAACATAAAGTTGAATGTTCAGTGTGTTTGAATAAAATTTATTACGTTGTTATACAGGTTGTTTTCAGCGCAGGTGATCGCTGAAAGTTTCAGCGGGTACTTTACGCGCTTTTCGTACATATGAACGATCGGTTTTCAGTGTATTGAACGACTTTCATATATGACTGATACGAATTATGTACGTAGCAGTGAGAATTTATGGAAAAGTAAAAAGGTTTTTATTTTATTTTTTTCAATTTTCAAAACTATTTACATCATGACTTAGTTGAGTTTGTTTTGGAACATGAAACATTAAAATATTTGTTTCAAAACCAATAAACATAAACGTTATCCATACTAATATTATAAATGTGAAAGTAACTTTGTCAGTCGGTCTGTCTGTATGTTTCGTTTTCACGCCTAAACCGCTGAACCGATCGTCATGAAATTCGCAGAGATATAGCTTGGGATATGGAGAAGCACATAGGCTACTTTTTTACGCGATAAACGACATCTACGCGGGCGGAGCCGCGGGCAAAAGCTAGTCATTTATATAATCTTAAAATATAATAAATTCAGCAATACCTACTGAATAGGTTTTCTGTACTGAAATCATTTTAGGTAAGGCCACTGTTATCTAAAGGATCCCCTTTGATCATAATAAGCATCAATTAATTCGTATATAATGCATGTTAATAAAGTGCCAAAGAAACCAAAGTCTTTGTAAAAAATGAACGAGATTGTGATTACCAATTCAAAGGAGTATCAAGAGCGTGTCGTCAAAGGCCGACACACACAGATTGCATCCGATCCGATATCCCATTAAAATATCCTGTTTATTACGCGCCGCCATGAGATGAGGCGAACGTTATATTTTTCCAATCAGCTGAGCTACTCTGAGTCGCTAGTGAAAAATAAAAGTCAGAAAGTTAACTCCGAACGCATAATAACTTCGAGTAAAATGATGAAAGTGTGGCGGCATTTACAACACCACATGCGAAGTAAGCATCAAAGACCAGCCGGTCGATTCTGTAAAAATCTCACCGTGAAACCTGAGGTGAAGTGATCTCGAAGTGAACTGTCATTCCATCTGAGACCAGGGATTGACACTATTGACAGCTCTTTAATTCAAGTTCACTTCACCTAGGTTTTCACGGTGAGATTTCTACAGAATTGCACTGCTGACGTCACACCAATCCTGCATCGCGCGATCAGAGTTTACCGCGCGATTAGCATACAACTGCTCGACCAAAGCAAGAATAATTCTCTAAATTGTAATATCTTCTCAAACCATTTCTTTGAAATAAACCTTGCTTAAAGTTAATGATTAACGTCTGCTTAACCATAATTTGTTTGACGTTTAAACGTCTCTTAACTTAAGGCAACGTTTCTAAATAAACCCATTGCAGGTATGAATTCTGCTTCCCGTTCTTTTATTCGTAGTATAGTCGGCTTCTACTTCTCCAGCTATCAATAATTTGATATTTTCGTTATATGAAATCAAACAAAATAAAGTGGTTTGAAACTGTTAGGTACGTTTTCATGTCCGTGCATCTTTATATGTACCCCTAAGTTTCTTAAACCGTGTTATTATAAGAAAACCTTCTGCCTCTTTTCCCACATAGTGGTACGCCAAGTCCTGGGGAGTTTCGCCCGGGCTCAGCTTGCTCGGAGGTTGCTCATCCCTCATCCCACCGCCTACATTCAATTTTAGTGCGAATATGTTCCTTGAGGCCCATGTTTTTGTTACACTAACAATATTTTGCTTTGATATCATTTAGGTTCTAGTTGGGGCACAAACAGTTCTCATTTTCGCGTCTGTTTGAAGTTGCCAAGAAACCACTTTGAATACTGGAAAAACTTCGTTTAAACGAAAATAGAACGAGGACTCTTAGATGTGGTGGCAACAAGGTGGAGTTATTTGGAAAATATTTCTTGGTATCACAGTGAAATCTAAACCTTACGTCTAATGTCTTGAATACAATATATGATTGAAATTCCATTACCTTTTTCCTAAACAATCTCAAACAAACACAACTAAAAAAATACAAAGTCGTCTCCAACGTGGTCGACTTCCAAGTCCCAACATGATACGACTAAACAAAACTACCCAAAAACGTAAACTTTGCTACCCTCAAAAACTAGCGTAGTAGTGGCGGGTTAACATTGACCCAAAGATGAGCGTAGCGCGCGGTCGTTGACCCGGCGTCGCGTATCGATCCCATTCATTCGTGGCGCTGAACGCGCCGCTCACCTGGCCAGCGATACTGCTACTACCGTGAGGAAAGAAAGAGTGAAGGAAGGAAGAAAGATTATGCTTAATAGGCCGTTTGCTATGGAAGAAGGAAGGAATAAATATAATTTAGCGAAATGGTTCCTGAAAATAACACAGAACTAAGAGTGGGGAATAAAATTCTAAAAACATTATATCGGGGCTTTTTTCAATGAACACGTTTCAAAACGTTTTTTGAATAACTTGTTGCTATTGTTGTCATACAAAAAATTGTATGACTTATCCATTCCCTACTCAGTATGAACTAAGTCGGTAGGTACTTACCAAAATGGTTTCAATAAACATTTGACCACGTTTTTGTACCCTTACATCTCCTCGAAAAGAAATAGTTTGATTGTACTTTGGTGGTGCCAGGTAATACCACCACCTTTCTTATTACCATATAAGAAAGTTTACTATGACAGTTCCTACTATCAACTAGTTAGCGGTTTCCCGCAGCGACCCCTGACGGGGCTTTGTTGTCAAATTACGAGATCAAACCAATCAGAGTTAAGTTTAAGGTCGGCTGACGTATTGCTTGCGGCAGAGATGTGTACAGTTCAGTACAGTAGGGTTAGAATTTGGACAGGTGTCTATCTATATCTACCTATATGTAACTATTTTTAGTCTGTTTTAAATTGCTTTTCTGGTCCTTTTCGTCGACATATCCATCGACTCTACTGACTGTAAGTAACGTCAAGAGAATCAGAAGTTGTCAAAAACGTCCTCAATTCACTGGCAAGTATCTGTCACTGCCTCAATTCGATGATTTTTTGTGTAATCGTTTTTAGAGTGACGTGGAGTGGAGTCAATGAATTTTCCGGGCCACAGGCTTGGCTTTCCGAAGGGTAGTTATAAAATACAGTCAATCAATATATATAATGATAGAAGGTATTGATTTCTTAACAGTAACTAACCAACAACTAACGCTTGCTTACATTGTAGTTTCTATCAATTTTATTTATGATTATTACGTAACTAGCTTTTGCCCGCGGCTCCGCCCGCGTGGATGTCGGTTATCGCGTAAAAAAGTAGCCTATGTCCTTATCCATATCCCAGGTTATATTTCTGCCAAATTTCATGACGATCGGTTCAGCCGTTTAGGCGTGAAAACGTAACATACAGACAGACAGACAGACAGAGTTACTTTCGCATTTATAATATTAGTATGGATACGTTACCAGTATACAGTTTCCCGAGAACTTTTCCTAAATTCAGTTAATAACATTTCTAGAACTCTTGCTACTAATTCTATTCTAAAGCTCACTGCTAAGGGCCTGTATTTCTACAATCAGCTGTAAATTCATGATAGGTACCTACATGCATGTCGGTTTCTCCACAGGGAATGAATACTGCAGAATTATTAAATTATACTCACAAAAATTTGCATATAATTAAACAGTACATGAGTTTTGTTAAATTCTCCACTTTTTAAGTTAAGGGGGATTGTTATCTCTGGCCCACACAGTTGGGAGACTTGGTCTCGACATGGGGAATAATAAGCCGTAACAATGGGATAGCTTGGAGGCATACACTAATACTATGGCGGATATTATTATGTTTCATATTATGTTCTGTCCCTGCCTTTGCTCCCGAATTCCGCAGTCTGATTTGATTAAGGCTGGGACTGTGCGATGTTGTTTTGACCTCGGTTTCGCTGGGGTCATGATTCTAGATTTCAAATGTAGTAACTCCGGTGTTGTTTGGCGTCGAATAGTTTTGGCTTAGAGGTTTAACTAGTTCGTGTGATGATTTTCTATTAACTTGTATACAATAACCAATACGTTTAATCTTATATTTATTTAAAAGAACTATCAACTCTTCTAAAACATTGCTTTGCAGCTGTTCCAGCGTCCTTTTCATATAAGTGTTCACTTTCGTACATAAAGTGTATTTAAACTACGCAAAAAGCTTGTGTAAGGGGCACCATTTATTTCATTTAAACCTGAATGTTTAGCTATTTGTCAAAGGACATAGAAACTATTCTTGGTTACTTCACGGAATATTCTCCAGCTGGCAGGAGAAACCGGAAGGACTAAGTCTTTTACCTACCTAACACGGTGTTCCCCAATTTCCCTCACGGGTTGTGAGATATCATACCTACGCGGAAAAAAGTGTTTGACTTCCCCAGAACGGAGAGTATCTATAAAAGAGGTCCCTCTAAAACAGATATTATACAGCGTCATTACTGTATCCACTTACATTTTAAACCCTTCCATTCCAAACTATAATCACAAAATACCTGAACATGATCCGCAACACCACTAATTATTATTCTGTTCTCATTTATCACCATCCAACTATGCAGTCTACGGGTCGTAGCTGTAATGACGATGACGGGCGCTCATTAGCGAATATAACAATAACGCGTAGTTACTGTACCTACGACTGGTTGCGGGTCATTAGCGATCCTTATCGACTGTAGTTACCGATGGTAGTGCGAGGCGTAGATAGGCATCGCGCTTCGGCAAGCACTTGTGCTGGGAGTTGCTTTGGCCGATTACTTTGAGTGTTGATTCAAAATTGTGAAACGAGTATTGCTCGTATCGCTACATAATTTGGAAATCACGAGAATACTTTGATCCCTTTTTATTAGTCATGGTAAAGTATGGCATGTACGACCTGCCAAGTGATATTTTTGGTCCTGAAAGCAGCTAGGGCTATGGCATGCAGAACAATAAGATGGACCATAATTTGTAGCACATCCAGAATTTGAATGTATTTATTGAACTTTAATTAACACGGTTAAAAACCAATTACAATAATGGAAGGCAGAAGCACATTCACATAGAAAAGAAAATATGAAATTATAAAATTCCGGTAAGAACATATAACAATAAAAATTAACAATACTTTCATGAATCCCTATAACAGTACTTTTGACGTGCCAATAAAATCTTTGTCCATTCATCCACAAACAGATCGTTTGTTGGATTAGAATCCAAGAGATCATTAACTACGGCCAGAGTGTGAGGTACTAGGAATTTAGCACGCGCAACGGTGCGATATGGGGCACAGCAAATAGCCTGTGCTTTCTGCCGCGGCAGTAATTGTCTGGGCCAAAGAAGCGAGCCAGCGCAGCATGCAGATCAGGCGCGTCAATCACTATTGACGCGCCTGATCTGCATGCTGCGGCACTCCACGGAACGTCTCGCAGACTATGGTGAGCTGATGTCGTGCTCGCCTAACCGCTAATCCATACTAATATTATAAATGTGATAGTAACTCTGTCTATCTGTCTGTATGTTACGTTTTCACGCCTAAACCGCTGAACCGATCGTCATGAAATTTGGCAGAGATATAGCCTGGGATATGGAGAAGGACATAGGCTACTTTTTTACGCGATAACCGACATCCACGCGGGCGGAGCCGCGGGCAGAAGCTAGTAAGTTATATTCGAGGCATCCCATGATAGAAATTTAGTCGAATAGAGGTAAAAACAATAACCGTGTTTATGCTTGTATAAAACCCTAAGGAACGCATTTTGTACCTTTTCCAATAAAAGCGCGTAGGCAGGTTCGTGCGGATTCTACACGCAGGAGCTGGATTCTAATTTACTACGTACAAGTGCATAAAAAAATATTTTGATGGCATATGTGGTGCGAAAACGCGGCCATTACGTAAGACAAATACCAACCTTTGGTAGGATTCTTTAGCTACCGCAGCGACATGGTTATGGAAGGTGAGGTTTCGGTCGAATGTCACTCCCAGATCTTTCATGGCTGTTGTTGAAGTTGTCTTTTTCTAAAGGAAACTTGAAACAGACTCTTTTAAAAACCATCCTTTTTCCAAAAATATACCGACCTTTTCAATTATCCAATTTTCAATTCAAATATCCTGCAAATGCATGGTTATCTTACTAAGAGGGGCTATCGAACTGCATCGCAAACTTGTCGTATCAATATCGAGCAACTTGGTCGGTGGCCAAGCGCATTTTTGTATCTGCCGGCCGACTTGGCGGGGCTTGGCTTAACTTGGCGGGACTTGGCAGTTTCTTTTATTCGAATATCGAATACCTACATTGATTTCTTTTCAAGAAAGGTGTTGAGTTTCTTTTGCGCTTTTGAAGTTCCTTTCATGATCTTGTTTGAACGAGGTGCGATTTGATTCTGAGCAATCATTTTCTTCTTTCTTTAATTAAATAAAATTAACAGACTGTAGATTTTTGTCATCAGTAAAATGCACCACTATCTCTACTAAAACCTGTTTTGGTCATAGAGACATTAAAATCTGCTACTTAGATTATTTATGTATTTACAACAGCGAGACACCAAAAATCCAGAAATAAACTCCACATCAACATAAAACAATCCCTTTTTCCGTAAGACGTTAATTCATTCGTATCATCTGTCTCAACAAATTTTAAAAAGCGTCTCTAACGAATGCGCATACAATTATTCGCGTAACTTGTTCAGTGACTATTTGCGCGCTCGCTGGTTGGCAAACGTTGTAAACGGCCCAAGTGTTGGCTGAATTGAAATTATGTTGATGAAAACGAGTTGGGGCATTACCATACAAGCCCTTATGGGGATGGGGGGCTGGTGAACAATTTCTGTGTTTGGAAAAATGGCTATGAAAGTGTGCTTTCCCTGTGGATTCTTGCCAAGTTTGATAGGATTGTATTATCTGCTGTTAGTTGCATATTGCGGGCGTTTACGTTGCGTTAAGTCTCCCACGGAATTACAGGACTGCAAAAAGCACATTTTTATAATTTCACATTGCATTATTCAAATTTCAAATTTCCAACTGATGCCGTTTTCTTTTTCCATGGGGACTTCCTGCAATAAACGAACGCACTTCATAAAAATAACTAAGTGAATGCACAGTAGAATACAAAATGAAATGTATATAAAATCCAGTGTTCCAGTATGCGAGCGAATGCACTATCGCGTTAAGATTTTAGATTAGACAAGCTGCTGTAAGCAGAAATAAGTTTATGCAATACTCTTTTATGAGCTCTGTGTGTCTTCATACGGTTTTGTCCAACAGATTGGCTTTTTATATAACACACGAACACTGTTTTGATATGTAGTTGGTACTCAAAATGTAAGAGGGCAGCTCAAAAGGATAACACCCTATTTTTGGTTACATAATAAAAATAAAGTGTATGGCTGGATAGGAAAATTCGTAAAAATAAACACTGTATGAATCCTTGGGGAGATTTCCAGACTGACATAAAGGCATAAACCATTACATCGATTTAGATGTAATTGTTTTATAAGGCTTAACTTATTTTAATTAAAATGCATTCACCTTGACTTAACTTGTCTAAAATAAGTTTATTTGTCACAAAAACACATGTATAGTTAACTCAAATAAAAAAATTAAAAAAGTAAAACTCACCCCTGGATCCTGTATACTTTTTACCTTCTTCATAGCATAGTATTGTTCCTATTACCCTGTAATGAATTTCTTAGGTATGTGTAGGCTGCCTTCTAGCCTACATCGAGTCAATTTGTCTAGCGAATCTAGTTAGAGGCGGTTTAATTAAAAAAAAAAAATTACCATTACAGCATATTCCTATGGTACGAAATTAGCTACCCACGCAAAGCTCTCCGGTTGCTATGTAATAGTTTCATAACGTTTTATCTGCGAGGATGAGAGAATGCTAATATTCTGAGCCGGGAATTATATTATAGTAAAAGAAGATGGCGCCTTCCAAGCATGGAACAAGGTCGCTATGGTAACTACGTAGGTATTAAAATTCAAGCTTTGATCACGTGCTTATGATACTATGTAAATTGTAACAAGACTGGTTAAAATATATCTACAAATGTTTTATAACACGAAGCAAATCTAAACCCTGATTACCTCTATGAGGCTTTATTTCATAATAATATACTTTTAACGTTAAACCACTTAAACGTTCATTGCTTAGCTGGACGCTACTGAATTCCATTGAGGCAAAGCATTGTGATGAAAAGCAAACTTAAATACTTTATAATGTAAAATCGCAATCACGGAGTGAGAGTCAAAATTGGTGATTAATGCTCATTCTTTCTCTATCTCATAAGTGGCCTTTACCGTCAGGATTTTCCCTATGGTTAGAGCATTTTCAGTGTGTAATATTCCGTTTTGCGAGTAGCTATAGAAATAGCCTTCAAATCCAACACGCGACTGAATAATCAGTAGCTATCTAGCCATTCCATCGCTTCACATAACTCGCTACAAAAACATTGACACAGCGCTGCAGCGGATGCCAATGATGCCAGCCTGTTGATTTTATTCCGCGCTTCATAACTCACTTTGTGTAGAACAAACAAATTAAATTTAACTACGCTTTGTTAGAAGTATGAATTTTAATTAGTGACTTCATTAATTTGTGTTTTAGTCATTTCGTTTTCAAGGAAATTATGCCGCCATCTTCTACTGTGGGTTTCTTGAATTAAGAATTGTAAAAAAATGTCCTCTTGCCCTTAAAAATTTATTGCTGTAACTAATCTTTTGTACATGCATGGTGATTACAGTAATTTCATCACGATACGGGTTATATTAATTAACATGGTTTTTAATAATAAATCCATACCATATTGTGAGTAAAGAACGAATTTGAATAGTATCAAAATAATAATCTTATACTAGGTTATGGGTGGTTCCATAGTATGTGCCCATACACACACGAAAACTAATGTGTTGATAAAGGGCGAAGAATTGAATCCTGAAGATAGCACAGTATTGTTGGGCTTAACTTTGGATGCTAAGCTTCAGTGGGGCCCACATATAGATAAATTGTCTAAGAAGCTGAGCTACGCAGCATACGCTGTTAGAAAGATTCGTAATTTAATTGACATAGAGACAGCCCGTTTTGTGTACTTTAGCCATACTTTAGCCATTTTCATGGTGTAATATCGTACGGTATTCTGTTGTGGGGAAATGCACCCGAAATTTAGACTATCTTTGTTTTGCAGAAAAAGCCGTTCGATCAATTTATAAATTCAGTCCGAGACACTCTCTCAGAGATACATTTAAGGAGATTAATGTAATGACTGTGCGTTCTCAGTATATTTTGGTAAATCTTTTATATGCCCATAAAAATATAAAATTGTTGAAGAAATACAGTGATATCCATCATATAAATACTAGGAACAAACACAATATAGTTGTACAGAGACCAGCACATCAAGATACTCGAAAATGTCAAATTTCTCCAAACGATAATAACTTTAAAATGCTGACGATTAAAATCAAAATCGAAATTTTGACAGTTTGCGGTAACTTGATGTTGCCAGCGGTGGCAACGCTCGGCCTCGGTGACCAGCGTACCTACAATAAGGCACAAGAAAATAGGTGGTTCGTTCAGATGTCAATGTATACGCTTTTATAATAAACTTCCAAGCCACGTTCAAGATCTAAGCATTAATAAATTCAAATCATTCATTAAGTTGTGCCAGAAAGCCTTTTATACCATTAAAGATTATATTGAGGACAAGAAGGCTTGGGATTGAGCGGCTCCAATGTTTAAATACTGAAACTGTTTTTTTTTTGTGTTTATTATAAACACATTGACATAAATATTTAGTTGTGAAATATAATGTTATTATTTTATTTATTGTGAATGTGAAGACTATGTGGCTCATTGTTTTTTTTTTCATAGTTTTCTTTTTAATCATGGTATGGCAGATTGTATGCGGCTTGCCCAAATGTCCTTTCTTTCGTATTGTTCGTCGAGTCGTTGAGCTCCTTATGTTCTGAGTTGAGCTGCACGATTACTGACAAATGCGCAATTGACAGGACAGGTCAGTCTGTGTGATTATTTCCTCTAAATATCATCAGACACCAATCTACATGATTTCACCAAGATTATGTCTGGACTTTAAAAGAGATTGTGACCTCGTGAGTTTTTTTCGGCCTTTCTTATTTATTTATTTAAACTTCATGTACAATAGTGGTACATAGGCGGACTTAATGCCACAAGGCATTCTGTACCAGTCAACCTTTGAGTTAAATATAAAAACAGTGATAGGGTACAAAAAGAGTAGAGAGAGAGAAGAGTGGGGAGAGTCAGAGTAGTCAGATACGAAACGCCGACCTCATCTAGTTTTTAAATACGATTGACGTGTAAAGTGTTTGTACAAACTTACTTACAGAAATAAAATCATTTATCATTTATGACATTGGTTGAGCCATTCGTCTTCAGCGGAAGAAAATCTATGGGATTCTGAGTAGCGCTCTGAATGATGCGAATGAACAGAATGAACAGTCACGTCTGTGAACCGCAATCGGATGACAGTATCATCGTGAATCCTGCCACAGGTAAATAATATCGTCAAGGCGAATACCAAAAATAACATGAATCTTTAATAAAAAGAATTCTGATAAAAACAAAGGAAGAACAATAGAAATAAAAATCCTCGTCTTGGTTTTATTATTAAATGGTTCTAGAGGAAACAAAGAACAGTTTATTTTCCTGTTCAGCTCATCAATCGAGAGGGGAAGGGGACGAGGGGGGTGGATATGATGCTGTTCAGGTGATGGACGACCCGTCAGGAACCTTTATTGAATAAATTATGGTTTTTGTTTAGAGTGAGAAATCACTTTTTATGCTCATGTTGATACGTTCGAGTATTATTCTAAAAGATATATATTCTAGATGATATTAGAAAAGCTCGTATTTTAGAGGCAAAACACATAGTTTTCGCAATTTTTTTGAATTTGATTCATCGACATGAGAAAACCACGGTAAGATTCATTCATAGTTTTATATCTTGAAATCTGATTGATTCAAATAAAGATTTAGCAATGTACGATATCATAGTCCAAAAGAAAAGGTTTGTTACATTGATGCCTTGGACTTCCACCAAAATCTCTTATTATCCGTACTGTCGATCACAATAATGTTCGGTTGAGATAATATTTTTTTTTTTTTGATCAAAATTATTTTTTCCGTTTAGTAAGATCCTCTTTTACAATTTAGAAAAAAATCTATCGATGTATCAGCATCAGAAACAAACACAATCAAGTAAGACAAACGCACAATCAGCAAATTCATTTAAACATTCACTAATTAAAGACGCGAGTCGACAAGAACTTGAGAAATTCGCATAACAGCATGCTAATGAAACATGGCACGTTCACAGCGATCAATGTATACTACAGCTTATTAATTGACGTACTATCACCTTACGAAAACTTTGATCACATATTTATTTATATAAAGGCTTACTAACTAATTACATATACAGCATTAAACCACAATCTTTGTCATAATTATAGATCTCGCTTATCTAAATCTAAATTATGGAAAACACGGCACTATTAATTATTAGAGTCTTTGGACTTTTGGACTTTCAAGTCAGGGATATTAATTGTAAAGCAAATTCAAATCACAGCTGTTATTCTTTGACAGTTGACACGGCAAATTGACTTAGGGTGTCAATTTTCTTGATAATTAATTTCCCTGTCACATTTTTAACGTCGACATTTGCTTTGTATAATATGTAAAGGTTCCAAATATGGTTACGGTTTTTGAAAGTCGGCTATACACCGACGTCGCGATCACGGCATCCAAATTGCCTCCAAAACAGTTATAGAAACGAGCACGGACATTCGAAACCGGGAAATAACCCATCATTTAACAATTTTCCTCAAACATCGGCTATTTGCTCCATTTATTGTAAAGTAATGTATATTCGGCGGTAAAACAAACCTTCTGTTACCAAATTATTATTTCGTGAAAACGCGAAAATTCTCCGTACTTATAGACGATGTAGATTAAGTTTACTGTGTCATCAAATTGGATCGCCAAATGTAAAATGTTTTGTTGCTACTTATTTTTCTCCTAAGTAAAATATAGTTCAAGTGCTGCACTTGAAATATCTTGAAATCAAAAACGGATCAAAAAATATTTTAGCTCTTTTCTCCGGTAATATCAGTCCGGCGAAAACCCATCATCGCGAGCTAAAGAAATTCAGACATGTTTCATTCTACCTTAAAATTTTAGTGTAACTTCAAATACTTATATCCAGGCTCAATATTAAGGATCAAGTATTTCCAACACGTTCGCCCTAAAAGCAATATTGATCCCTATTGGCTTTTGATATGGTTGATATTAAGTTGGTTTAGGGAAGCTTTGCACCACTCAGCTGAATTCACATCGACACCATCGCGGGTTTCTTCCGATTTTATTTCTCATATAATTTAAGCCGTATTTTCTATAAATCGGTGTTAGATATATTTCCGAAATGTTTGTTCCATCAGGTCTTGGTTTAAACACACTTCTTTTGCTTTTAACCTACTTTACGGAAGGTTTACGTTTACAGGGTAGTAAAAAGTTTTTATATATTGTTCATGGTTTTGAAGGGTAAATGTCCGAGTTTTATCAACCCATCTTTTGACAACACGTATAATAATATATGTAGTCTAATATGTAAAAGCACATGTGATAATAATCTTAAGAGGTCAAGCATAATGACTTTTGCATTATAATCGATACCATGTCCATCACACAGTTTATTTATCGATTATTACTTTACTAGCTTTTGCCCGCGGCTCCGCCCGCGTGGATGTCAGTTATCGCGTAAAAAAGTATGTGTCCATCTCCATATCCCACACTATATCTCTGCCAAATTTCATGACGATCGGTTCAGCAGGTTAGGCGTGAAAACGTAACATACAGACAGACAGACAGACAGAGTTACTTTCACATTTATAATATTAGTATGGATATGGATGGATTCCGTCGGAAGTATAAATCCAACAAGAATCTAATAAACTTAATGCCTTTCCTGTTCGGATCAACGCGGAAATAATACTACATACACAATAACATCAACAGATTTATGTCAAAAATAAAAGTACCTAAAATAAAAAGATAACCACGTTATGTGCGACTGTACTTCCATAATTTTGGTACACACATGCACAACGAGTATAATTGAGAACAGCTGTGAATACAGTGAAGTTACAACAGTAACTCAACATCGCAACATCCTTCGGTTTTGTTTACTATAAAAACGATTTCGGTGGAAATAAAAGCGGGGTCGTTGATAAGTCATAAAACAGGCGAATGGCAGCCATTGACCGGTGTGACGTCACAGGTTGATAGTAACCTGTGCTTTAGTTATTTCTGTCATAGTCGTGACGTGGGTTTCTATTTCAATGCTTTTTATTTGGGTAAAAATGTAGGCTATAAACAATGAAATCTTTTGTTAGTTCGTTCATGAATTTAAATGAAAGAATAAACTCGTTAAACAGACCGTAAAAAATTAAGGGACTTATTGTCATGTGCAAACTGTAGTGTGTTCAATGACTAATTTATTTACTATTACCATTTAAATTTGTATTTACGAATGGGAATCCAATACAACAATGTAGCCACAATTTCCACATCCAAAGACATCACCCAAAATCCAATTAGACACCATCACCAACAAAAATAAAATGTTTTTAGATTTTTTTATTTAAACTGATGATATTTTATCGCGTAGTTCGAGTAGATTACGAGTATGCGACAAATAAATGGTATTCATGCTTTTTCTAGCCATAGTTAAACCAATTATAAGCACAGAGAAAACAGTGGTCTTACTAAACAAGCTCGCACGCGCGACGATCATAAACCATACGGAACGCGGTTTTACAGCATTTTTACTTTTATTGCATTACTGAATTAGATTAACTGGCACAGGCTGTTATACACGATTGAATAGTGATATAAACATTTGAAATATGTAGACAAAGCGCTTTGAAACTGATTTATAACGATTGAGTATACCTTTGTTGTACAGATATTTTAAATGCGTCTACAGATTGTTGATTTTCTAAATATTTGATATACTGTGTTATTTTTTCCGATGTATTGAAAGAATGGACGCATTCTTTGGTATGGGGTAAGTATTTGTTTTCATTGTTTTTTGAATCATGTGGTGATGTAACATGTTATTCTTTCATACCATATGGGTGTTATGCGTATACGGCAGGAACGAGAACAATTGTAACAGATTGTATGAATCTTTTAACAATGTGTAAGCTTGTGAATGAAAAGGGTGAAGTACTCAAAATATTTGGCTTGCTCATCGTTGATGATTATTTTGATTGATTTACAAAAGTAAACATTCTGTTTTATGACGCAACCATAAAAACGTCGGTTTGTGGTTGCATCTCCAAATTCTTTGGAAAACAAGAACTTAATCCTTCAAAGATTTTAATGTTGAACTTTCTACGAAAATGTACACAAATGTTATGTGTCAGCAAACTTTTTGTAGTGTATTGTTCCTTAAGAATTGCATTTTCAGTTACTTTAATCAAAGAATATCACTATCATTAAAAAGTTCCGCTTCAAGGAACACAAAAGCTGTCTTTAAAACACTTTCCATCAACAGAAGCGTTTATTCCAATTTAATTTTTCCCCCGAAAACTAGGGTAGTCGGTAACTGGAGCAGACGAACGGTCCAGTGGTTAAACGTCTGAAAAGGGAACACGTAATTGACATTGTTCATATAGTTGCTCGGGCGTTAAACCTATGTAGTTTACAAACTGTCTTTATTTTCAGACAATTTTTAATTATTAAATTTTTGCTAACGATTTTATTCACGGAGGTTTCTTTTTGTTTGACTAGTTTAAGAGTCAGATGGTGTCTTTTTTCATGAATGGGAAGCAATACAATTAAAAAATATTGAGAAAGATTTCAATTTTAAGACGCCTTGAGAGCTAATGCTGTCTTTGTCATTTTAAGGTGTATTGTACAGAACAGTTGTTGTGTCAAAGTCAAAGCATTTATTTGAAATAGGCACAAAATTTATATGGAAATAAAATTGATTCTAGTTGCCCCTTCCAAAAGGTAGTTTCGCATGGAGAAGAATGGGCAAGAAACTCCACCGTTACTCTTTTAAACTGTTTTACAATACTTTGTATGTATCAATTATATTTATATCATTACAAGTGAAGACGATGTACCCAGATTAAAATTACTTTACCACAACAGGTAAAAACAATAAAAAATGAAGCAATGATGGATAAATTAATTATTTGTTAAAGATACATTTTACGAAATTTTTCACAAATAAAAAGTCAGTGTGCGAGTTAAGGCTCGTACAGACTAGTGCGATATCGCGGGCGCGACGCGACACTAGTAGCAGAATTTCTTTGTCGGTTCCAGTCGCGACCGCGATATCGCGCGAGTCTGTACGAGCCTTTAAACTTATCATAAAATTCATGTCTTAAAAGTAATACAATATGTGGTGATGCGATGTGATGTGTGTAGGGACTGAAAGGCTTTAGTCAAGAAGTGTCGATTAATTTTTGGGAGGTTAATCGTGTAGTCAGTTATTGAGACAATCATCTTAGGATCATGCTGTTTAACAGTCCGGGGTAAAATTAGACTTAGGTCAACTGTAGGTAATCTCACTTTTGTCTTGTGCCATCCAACCCATCTTCTCTTATCCAGGTCTAAACCGTTAGCTTATACCTTAACCCAGCCATACCCATATTTCCATCAAAATTATGTTAAATCCAGTATCTGTTGCGATATGCAATCTTTTTACGCCTTTCTCAGTACAAAATAAAAAAGTAGTGACGTATTTTTTTGCACTCATAGGGCCTTAAAAATAAACACGGAATAAAGATATGCTAGGAATAATTACTTAATAACCATAAGTTTTTTGACTTTTATCCTTTCCATCATTTTATTCCGTGTTTATTTGTAAGGCCCATAATGTTCCCAGAAAATATATCGAAGCTGTACAAGATAAATGTGTAGTAATACTATATTTATGGTATGTAGTGTTTTATGTCTCTGTAAATTTATGTTGAAGTTTATTATTTGTATAATGGATTGTTTTATTGCTGAGAAAATTATGTATTCCAGTTTTGTGCTCAATCGGTAAAGCGTTGTGGTATTTTGAAACTATGGCGTATGATAAGTATAAACATGATTATATTATGAGCCTGTACATCTCTTCTCAAACAGAGAAGATAAGAGCACTAACCACCACACTAGCTCATATAGCTTGTTCACCAATTCAGAGCATTCACGTTCAAGTTTCCTCGCGAAGTTTTCGTACACAATAGTCTATATATATATATACATATGTCTAAGATTTACTAAAAAAATCCGAAAGCTCAATACATGTCACAGAATATAACATCACGCCTTGTTTCCCCGAAGGGTTAGGCAGAGGTGTATCTATAGTTTAAAGTATAGAACACCCACATTTCGCCAGTTATGTTTAAGTCCCATGTAATAGGGGGCAAGCGTATTGCCCTCAACCGGGCACAGATCCAGACTCCGGGCCCAATAACACTTTGTTCGACCCGGGATTCGAACCCAGGACCTCATGCTTAGCTGTAGCGCTTGCGACCACTAGACCAACGCGGCATTCAGTACATGTACATAGTATAAAATTCAGGTTTAATAGTATTCAGGAACTATACATACAGGACCTAAAAAATTATCACCTGGTTTCTGAATTGAGAATTTTGAGCTGAGAATTTGTCAAACTCATTATTAGTTAAGGCTTTATCATTAGTCAAGGTAAGCCCACGAAACTCAAAATTTGTTTGCAAAATTCCATAATAATAAAAATAAAACCTTTATTGTCAGACTACAGACATCGATACGGTGTTGGTAACGAAAACCTAAAATTAATGTTAGTATCCTAATCATAATCTTATACTTTAGTCTGGAGTCGGACCTCACACTATCCACGTAGTACGTATTTGTAGACGTATGAAGTCCGATCCAGTGTCGCCGCAACGGACAATTCAGATTCGTAATGCTAAAGTAGAGTTTGACAAGTTCTCAACTTCAATTCTCAATTCAGAAACAGGGTGATAATGAGACGGAGACCTGCGATGACGAAACAGGAAATAACCTATTACTTCTACTCATCTTGTTATAGATAAACAGGTTGAAGCTGTTTATCTATAACAAGATGGTCATTAACTAATCAATACAGCTTACCCAGCTTAGCCTAAACCAGCACATAAGCTAACATGTAATCTCTAGACTACATACTAATGTGCAGACCGCATTGATGGCCGACCTTTGCGTGTGCATAATGAATCAATAGCACATGGCTCGAGATTGTACTCGTATTAGAAACAAGACACGTTTGTACGGTGTCTCAAAAGAAAGTGGATAAGATTCCAGCCGATCTTTTGTTATTGTTGTGGTTAACTGGTAGAAAATGCCTATGGCATTAAGTCCGCCTCTGTATATTTTGTGCGCTTAAAGTATTAAATATTGTATATAAATCTCTTCGCAAAAACTTATGTGAAGTGAGCTTGAAGTGATCTGTCAATCTTTCGGTGGGATGACAGTTCACTTCATTTAAGTTTTCACGGTGAGATTTTACAAAGTAGACCGGCAGTTTTTTTAACTGTAATCTGACTTTCTGTCTTACAGCAGGCGATGCTGCTAAATTGTCTTGAACCTTAGTAAACGCGTGTTAAGGGCTAATCATTAAAGCCCTTCAGATTAATTTTGAAATAATAACTAGATTCAATTGCTGCAAGCCTTCTAACATTGCCTTCAGTTAAGTTGTTTTTATGTTGCTATAGGAATGGAACGTTGATGAATGCATGACTATGTAAAAGAGCTGAATGCTAAAGTGTGAGACAGATGACGTATGCTATAGACGTTTTAGACGTATGCTTGGAATCACGTAGAATATAATTATATTTAAAAAGGAGGAATGTCCAGTAGCTTCTAAGACAGACAGAAAGTCATCTTGTTTAAAAAAAAATAAAAGTCGAGCCTTGGTTTCCCTTCGGCAGAAATGACTAAATTCCATACAAAGTTTCCTCAACTTCAGTTTCACTGTTTAACCTCTTTAGGGAATGAATTTCCAAAAATCCTTAGGGCTCAGTTTGGTCATATACTCGTATGGAGCTCTTGTCCAAAATTTTATGCTTCTAGACCAGCGGTTTAGGCTGTACGTTGTTTGTCAGTGAGTGAATTTAAGATTTTATAATCAAGTAGAATTTATGTTTTTTTATTTTTTAGTTTTTGATTCACAGTTTTACCATACATAATAAATACTACTTTTTCCTCTGATCTCAGCCTCTATTCCCCGATTGCTTTCTAGAAGGTGAGTGTATTGTGCAAGAAAGAAGTGTAGAATATATAAATTGGTTACGTTGCGGAGCGTATACGATCAGCGTTCAGTCCCTAAGTAGTTGATACCAAATAGTAGGAGCTATGCTCACTGCGGCGGTGGTTACTTAGCGCCGTCACGCGACACACCTTATGCTTTTGCAGAGGTGGAGTTAAAAGATAAATAAAAGATGGTGGTTATAGTTAAGATGGTCTAAGTAAAACAAATGCATCCCCGATGTTTCTGAGCCTGGTGATCAGGTCTACTGTCAATCCTGTGTTAGATAATTACATGAAGAAAACAATAATATTAACAGTTTGAGATGAGATGAGTTTGGCAGCAGAATAAATTGGAGAGTTTTAATGTGATAAAAAAAAAATAAGATAATGAAAGATGTTTTTATCAAGTTATGAAAAAAAGAGGAACAAAGTGCTTTTTATTCCGTACTTTACAAAGTGAGGGGTCAATAACATTGAAAAGCAAGGTGTTTAAATAGTCATTAAGATAACTTGCACGCATGTTCTTGCGGAATAATGCGTGTTACAAAACAGGTCAGCAGGATATGGGTCACTTGAATTATTTAACGGTACAAGACTACAAGACATCTGTTAGAATATTATTTAGCTTGAATTTACGTCTGGCGCGTGTGACAGTAAATTCCAGTTAGATATTCTTCTGCAGTCTCTCACGCCTTCTTCCCTTGGGGTTAAGCAGAAACTACAGAACGCTTGCTTCGTTTACGTTGACACATCTAGTTGTACATGTACGCCGGTTGCGAGTAGGTACTACGCACCTGGCCCCAGTTTCTCTTCGAAATGGTAACAAAAAAAAAAAAAAAAACCGCCATCATCAGGCACAAAACACAATAAAACAACATTTGCTTGACCCACCGGGCAAACGATTACCTGCGTAATAAACAAACAAACATACAAATACCTTGTCATATTTATCACAAGAAAAATTGAGTTGCAAGAATCCACCCGAACAAACATAGTTATATACATACATACATACATACATTGCAAGTTAAATAAAAGCTTGTAAAAATACAAAGGAAACCCTCCCTAGTCACTTGCTATGCGGAACCCGCTGAAGATACAGCGGGATTTAGGGGTCCTTAGTTAATAAATAATCGGACGGAACCCGAGGAGGGGATCATTTGAGCCAAGTTTATTAAAGTCAAGAATTTTGGGGATGGCAGTAAGTCAGCGGAAGGAGGGACAGTTTGTGCTCAGTAAGTTTTGAAAAGTATGAGTTGTGGAGGGGGTTTACACTCGGCAAAGGTGATTTATCAATAATGTACGGACCACTGCAATATTATTTATTTAATACTTCAAGCACAGAAGTGTACAGAGGCGGACATAATGCCGTTAATTGGTTAACCTTTACTAAGTTACCTATTTGTACAGTCACCAGCACCAATATATTATATATACACTTAGCAAAATGATTTGAGTTTGAGTTGAGTACGAGGTATGACCATGAAAATTGCTTTTGAATTTTGCTAAGTGTATACCATATTGGTGATCGTGACTGTACTCATGAGTCAATGCAGGCATCCGTACCTACATGACATACTCATACAGTTTATACGGTTATTGGTAAAATACTAACGACCTTGCAGGATTGTATTACAAACATCATAAACAACAACTTTTGTTCTATTGATTCTATTAATTGGTGTCTGAATGGTCTTTTGAGGAAAAAACCACACAGATTTGAGTGGGACTGTCCAATCAGATCACGCATTGGTCAGTAATCGTGTAGCTCAAGGGCACCTATGCATTGTGTAATGAAATTGGTATATTAAGGTATCTAGGTAGGTAGGTCATCTTTGATCCCAATAATAATGCCGAACATGACGTAAAATTTTCATAACAGAATTCACGTCTGAACGATTTTCATTCGAAAACTTTCGACCAAAATAAGTAGCCCAAAAACATAGCTCATAATCCCGTTTGTTATTTGACATACCTAATATATTATTTTACTAAATAAATAAAGTTTCCAGCTTCGTATTTATTCACGTGTATTTTGACACACAGAGCTGAGCTCAATGAATTAAGCGCAAACAATAGCTTTGAGCTAAATTAAATCTAAGCTCAACGGATTATTTGAGCTGTTTGTGATTCTATTGTACCTTTGTTTCCATACATTTAGAGTCGGTCGCGGCGCGGCGGAGAGAAATTATTCATTTTACTCCTGAAATACTTTGCGTTGTTTATTTTAAATGGGAGGTATATTATGAATCTGTTTTCTTTCCACGTGGAGACGCTTACAGTGATTAAAATCAAGTAGTTTTTTGTCCTTACGTTTTCGGTAATATTCCTGAAATTATATTGCAACAATAATTAGACTCATCTTTCATGGGGTACTGTTTAAAAGGTTACAATAAAATTCCTCCCCACATACTTCAACTGAATGAGTCTAAATTTAAATCTTGTATAAAACGCACACTATGCAGGCAGGCATATTATAAGTTGGGGGATTACATCGCTGATGAAAAGGCTTGGCTGAATGCTGGTCCTGCTCCACAACCTCAACTAATTGATTAACATTTGACAATAATGTGAAAATAATGTTGGAGCTGCTGAAGAGTGTGAGACTATCTTTGCATTGTATAAACTTAACCTCCATTGTATTATATAATTGCATAGCACAGGTGTGAGTCCTATGTACTATAGAGCTACCATTGACCGTGTAATATGTCTTTCATTGACTTGAATTTGCCCTGGCGGTTGAGAGTATGTCATGCTCACTTAGATGTCTCGCTGATGGTGGCGTGTGTGTTGGATCATTTAACTCCCTACAAAATGGTTGAGCTGAATGGTGCTAATCCATGCGTCATGTTTGTGAACGGGCGCCGTCAGTTGGGACTGGTCATCTCTTAGCTGCCACGGGTTATTTTAATTATTTTATTTTGTTTCTATTTGTTGTACACACAGCGTCATTATGTCCTAACCCCCCAAGTTTTAAAATGTTAAACTGCTACAATATTGAATTTGTTACGAATAATCTAAAGAATACTTCAAAAAGAGTTTACTAGTTCGACTTGGATTCGAACCACCGCATTACCGAATGTCGTCATACTCATACCGGCAGTTTGACGGACTAGCCAGCGGGCCCATGAGAACTGCGATGAAATTGTTATCCACTATCGTCCAAGTAGTTTATCTTTAGGTCTCTGTCTAATCGATGGATGTTATCATTTGAGGGTATCTATTAATTTTACTTACTTACGTTTTCTCTATAAAATTAATCCATACCCTCAAATTATAACTACATACAACGTTGTCTAGGGACCCGTATGTGTCAGTTGGCAAAATATGTAATGACTAATGATAACAGTTCATTATCAAATTTTACCAATAAAAAAACAATGAACTTTTACAAAAAGAAAATGATATATATTAAAGAAAATATAAATAAAAAGATTGTAAAGATAATATAAATTATTATCTTTACAATATATATATATTTTTTTAGTAAAATAAGATCAACATTTTGTTAAATAATAGCAATAATAAATATTATTATTAAATGATTATTAGAATATTTTATTTTTCTTGATTTTTTAATTATTTCTATAAATTAGGAAGAAAACACATGTTGTGCCTAGGATTTGAACCTCCAATATTATGCACAGCAAGCGGTCTTGAAACCACTACTTAGACGTTGTTTAAATCTTTGTAAATGTTAAGCTTATTGTTGCTTGTCATTATATGCATTAATAAAAGTATTAACTTTTTATTGAATAAAAACAATATTTTAAACAGAAAATACTTATTTATTCACTAAAACAATACATTAATTGTAATAACATGTTTTTGCAAAATACAAAAACCAACTTGGGCCTATCACGGATTTGAACGCACGTCTTTTGGGGGGGGTAAGGACTTAATGGAGCTTTGTGTACCTACTCTGGACGCTTTTAACATGTAAGTTCATTTTTATTTTTACATCGTTCTCACATTTAGTTATAAATTCAACATTACCTATAGATGTAACTAATACTTTTGTAACAATTTAATTTAAAAGAGTGTCCATGGAGTTTCTTGCCCGTTCTTCTCCATAGGTACCTACGCTTTGGAATGGGAATGTAGCTGCATGTAGCTTCATTTTTCTTACTGACCGACTCCTTGACAATTCAAAAGTGCTGTAAATGGTTTAATTGAAATAAATGATTTGAGTTTGAGTTTGAGTTTGAATAGATCGGTACCTACTTCTAAAGAAAAAGCAAGGCACTCCCGGAAATCCTGGGATTCGTTCCGGGGTACCACAAAGTACGAATCTGAGATGATCCTATAAAAACTTGAATCTATGTATAAAAAATATACAGTTTGAAAAAGTATTTAAAAAGAAAAATATCAATTCTCACAAGCTTCAGTAACACAGCGATCGATTGTAAACTAGAAACTGTTGAGATATCCTCCAAAGTCTTTAAACAACTATACTTTTAAAAGTCACACTTAAAAGTATAGTTTTAAAAGTGACTCTTTAAAGAATAGTTTTAAAAGCCTTCAGTCTTGCACCGCACTGCGTCCCTCGAGCATAAAGTTTTAAATGCGTTTACTTGAATAGCTAGTGATGGGGCAGTGTTATATGACTTTGACTTAAAGTAGATAGAACCTTTTATTCACCGTGTAATGGGAACTTACGTACAGCAAGCGGGCGTACGGTCACCCGCACATCATAGCATAACATCACGTCTGTAATCCCCGAAGAGTTAGACAGAGGGGTACCTAAACACCCACATTTCGCCAGTTATGATGTCCCACGTAATAGAGGGCGTGTATTTGGAAGAACCATGGCATCTGTCGGAATACCAAAATACGACTGATCCGTGCTCTAGTTTTTTCTATCTTTTTATATGGCGCGGAAACGCGGTGCATTAAAAGCCGCGTGAGCAGTCAGATCGATGCTTCCAAGATGTGGTGTTGGCGGAAGCCACTTTGTATACCATAGACCGCCATGAGAATGAATTAATCCATACTAGAGGAACTCAATATCACCATGCGGCTATCTGCAATATGCCAAGAGCGTGCCCTTAGCTTTTTTGGACATATTATGCGTTCACCTAAGCATGGTCTGGAAAGGCTTATGATACTGGGCCGGCTGGAAGGAAAACGCGCTCAACGCAGAGTACCGGTAAGATAGTCAGACGCGATCAGGAAGGTTGTCGGAGGCAGCATTTCGTATGTAGTCGCGATCCTCTGCATTGAGGGTACGACGAAGAAGAAGAGAATAGAGGGCGAGCTTATTGTTATCAACCGGGCACGAATTCAGACTCCGAGCTGCTATTGAGAAATAACACTGCCCGACCTCGGAATCGAACCCAGGTGCCCATGCTCAGCAGTAGCGCTTGCGAGCACTAGACCAACGAGGCAGGCCGCACATCATTGGTTACAATTTGACATTGACAAACGCCTTCATGTCGTAACAGTAAGGGTGATTTTCGTAGTGCAAGTGTACCAGTGCGCGGTTGACTGTATAGTCGCCAGCACATCAGGCTACACGAAGCTGTCAAATTACTCCAAAGGATTTTAAACCTTAAAATGTTCATGGTTAAGTTCAAAATCGAATCAGAAAATCTGACAGTTTGTGGTAACATGATGTGCTGGCAACTGTACATAAATGACACCTCGAGTATTCGAAAGAGCCCAAGCTCGAAATGCTGGACATGAACTAAAACTCGACTTGTGCAGTGGCGGGAGGTGTCCTTATTTTTTCAGATTTTGTTGGAAATAGGTCTTTAATTCTTCTTCTACATGATGTATTTATCGAAGTAATTGAGTATGAACGCCAATATTGCTTAGGTAATACCACAGATTAATACAGATGAGACACTCCGCAGTTTTTAGGTATAAAGCTACAAGTATGCGGCGGACCCATCTCACTGGGCCAATTCAGTAGGACTGCCGCGCGCCGCTGGTATAAGAGTTACACTATAGAAAGAGAGGTAACTTGTAGGTGTATATAACTGTAGGTAATAAGCGTTGTGCGACCTTAATTGCACTTTATTGTGTCGTAGCAAGAGTCGCTTTTTATTTAAATGATTTTGCGGAGTGTCTCATCTGTAATAATCTGTGGTAAAACCGTACTGTGTGGTGTGTGTGCTAAATGAAAATGGCCTCAGAGATTCAAATAAAAGTTAACAAGTGTAACAAAAGGAAAGCTTGTAAAAATAACAAAGAAAACACCCCTAAAGAAATGTTGAAAATCGCGCAAAAATTGTTTCATTTAGGACTGGAGAAAACATCAAATCTTTTTTTGCATTTATATGAGAATTGTCCTAATTTGAACCTCTCTCTTTTGTAAGCTTTAAAACGGTTACTTACATAAGAAAAAGTACAAACCGCTGTCCCTTCATGAAATTAAATTTAAAGAGAGTCATTTTTGAAGTCAGAAACAACTGAAAATCTCAGAGGTATTAAAAAAGCCGGTAGAAATATTCGGTATGTGAGAGAAAACAATTGAATTAGTTGTTACGACGATTTTACGGGCAGTAGGGCTGTCTAGCACAGGTACGATGTAGGATTGTATAATGAATTTGGATGTTCTTCAGAAAGGTCAGCTTAGAACTCGCAACCGGCGTGCGTGTATGACCAGATACATCTATAAACCTAAACCAAACCAGACATATCTATTTGTAGCAAAAAAAGGTAAGGATGACCATGACATTCGAAATTCAAATAGTTCCTAGACCCAACCCTACATCTACCGGTGTTCTTAATTTGATTGCGCGCAGTTATCGGCAAAGTGGTGACGTCAGCGCCTCCACCTGGACAAAGTGGAATACTTTGTTTTACAAGTAATCTAGCAAATTGCGGAATGATTGTAATGATTATTTGGGCCTCACTTTGTGTAAGATTTTTAGGCTCGAGCTTGTGACTTTGACAATATTGGTTATGGACACATAAAGAAACCTATGCCTATTTATAATTTAGTTTTAGAAGATCGATCAAGCTGCGGTCGAATGTTGGCTATTTTACACATCAAATTCTTTATGCCTCAATCGTAAGACGGAAAAATCACACAACTGTTTTACCTAAATGTATTCCCCTCCTTAATTGAAAAATCTAACACTCAATCGCATTGGTTTATGCAGAAAGCCACATACATCTAAAGATTTCATTTCCAATGCAAATAAACCCGTATTTTTGTTCGTATAAGTCTGAGCCAAGAACCAGTCGCCCCTTTCATCCCTTAGGCACCTATTTATCATATTCCAGCCTCCAAATATTTTTCTTACCTTTCCCGAAATAACACCGATACATACAAATTAAGGGCCCTTAGGGGTAACAGCATTATGATACCTGCAAACACGTTTTCCCGGATGACGTCATTATAAGGTTTGTCCGAGCAAAGTAGCGGTCCGCACGGCTTGTTTGTAGTTCGGCTCGCTGGACGCAACGGAGGGTTATTTTTGACGTGACAATTGTGGATGCATGTTTGGTGACTATCCATGTATGAAGATGGGTCATTTGTATTGATTTAGTGTTCATATTTTCGACGAGTTTCATTTGTATATTGCTGTCTAGTACTTCTTCTTAGCGTATCGATGGCAATCTAAATAGAGTCAGCCCAGAATGTGACACCTTCAGTGGCGTCCATCGGTTCTTAACTTAACCATAAAATGCTAACACGTAGGCAGCAGGAGACGCTGGACACGATATTATATTTTAAAGCCGCAAATAGATCGATTTTCTTTCTTTACAACACTTGTTAAGTTCTTGATACTGCTCAACAAATGAATTATTTCACTTGCAGAAAACCGTTTTAATCATATTTCTTTTCCTACTTAGTTTCATTTTTCTGAACCGTTTTTGCATTATATATTGGACTCAATTCTCAACAAAATGGAGAATTTCCTATAAACATCAATACATTTATGTCTTGGGTATCGTGCAGCAACAGTTACAAAACAGTTTTCCTTTAATTCCAAGAAAATTTCCTCGGAAATTTCTATACGTAAATTAAATGAAATTTGAAATGAAATGAAATTTGAAATGAAATGAAATTTGAAATGAAATGAAACGAAATTTATTTGCAAGAATTGTAGTACATTATAGATGGTCAGGTTTCTTTAAAGTTTCTAAAACAATTCGCTAAAACTAGCATGCAAAGTATGTAAGAAACCAACGTCTTAGAAATACGCTCCCACCTCGATCTCACAATGATATTTACTTCTACTATTTATTTATCTTCACGGAGCTACAATTTTCTTAGTTTATTTATTAGTTTCTACCTCAATCAGTTTAACTGTCTGTTGCTTGTTTGGATATAAAACAGTCCGTTTTTAGGATGCAAGGTCAATTCTTACATGTAGTATTTAAAAATGTATGTTTATGTGTGACTTGAGAGGTCATCAATGAGTGAAACTAATGAGTTGGGCGGAAACCCGGATGTTCTTAGCAAATTCTGAGCGCCGATTGAGAATGCTTGTAAACGTTATCTTGCTCCAAGTTTGTAATTGAAATTGTATTGGCTGATAGGATCTGGATGCTGTTTTGGATTAATAGTGCAACTGTGCAATGCTGTTTGTTTCATTGTATTAAATATAAATAAAGGTTATGTTATAGTTGTAGTCACATGCGGGTTTTTCAGGTTGGTCAGAAGAAATATCTTCAAGAACTTTTAAATCAACTTTCAATTCAAAACTGATTTCAAATAATAAACCCAAGTTTTCAACTTCCAATAGATTTGTATCGATATCGATGTCCATACAATCCCATCTCTGAGCAGACACAAGAAAAGCAGGGATATTCAACATTTTCCATTTTTCCACGGAGCCATATTACGTACACTTTACAAACAAATAACCTTCAGCGCATTTCCCTTTATTTCCGATACGAAACAATTCGGGAGCAAATCTGGGACTTATCTGGTCGGTAATGCAATCGGGATTGGTCGGTATTGTACCGGGACCTATAGTGGCTTTTTAGTACCGCTGTTAAGAGAAATGGAGAACAGATAGATTCTTTGTTTTGGAAACTGACACACTGGGATGGACAAGAATGCATACTTTTTGAGTAACGCCATTTAAAATATGGCGAAGCCGATTTTTTTTTAATATTGTGTCATTGTTTGTATACTTATGACATGTGCCAAATAAACATATTTTCTTTCTTTCTTCTTTTTTTTTCTTTAGATTCAGTCTGTTTCTGTAATAATTATACACCTTTATACCCCCTGCGCAAGTACGTAAACAAATAACATTAGCACAAATGGCCAACTACAAGAACCAATGCCCGCAATGCAGAACTATGGCCAACTAATAAAGACGGTCACCAATTAACATGTTACAATTAAATATAGCGCCTACAGTATCCCAAATATAGTAATATTGCAAGTGAGTGAGGTATATTTCCGTTATCAAGCATTTAAAAAGAAAACACGTCTTTCAAACGGTTTAAATAATACTGATCGAATGAACAACGTTTTACTCGTACAAATATAACCTTGTTACATAGAAATAGTGTGAAGAGCGCGCCTGCACCTGGTTCAACCCTCTACAAAGTACCACTGAGATAGTACTCGGAATAAAATTACAGTAAGATAAGACGTTCTACTGAAAGTGTTGAAAACTTCGCGCTGTTACTGAATGCAAGTAATTCTCAGAGAACACGGAGTTGAATTAAAAACTCGACACCTTTTGTTGCTCTGAGAGAAATCTGCATTTCTATTGAAGAGAGAAAGAAGTGTATTTGCTGATTAGCGTCTTGTGGAGGATGTGAAAATTTAATTGAAGTAGGGGATGGCCAAAGTTACAGCTTGTTTATGTTTATTTATATTTAGATCGAACTCGTGTCAGGAGTATAGGGGTTGAATTTAGACCGGTCAATTACAAGTACCTAAGTGCTAGCTTATCAATGGCCTAAGCTTAAAAAACCGGCCAAGTGCATGTCGGACAGTGAAGGGTTCCGTAGTTGGGATGGATTTATCCCAAGAACAAATTTTACATTGTAGTTTATTAAATGGCATTTTATTAGTTTATTATTAAATATTGGGTCATAACTAAATCAAGTTAATAAAAATAAATTAACCTAAACTAAATAAAACTAATAACAAAATAAACTAAAATATGGCGTCGCAAAATTCCTCCGCACCGCTGTCGACTGGTAATGTACCCAAAAGACTGGCGGCATTGCCACGTTTATGGCAATGCTTAGCCTCTGGCCAAGATAAAAGCCAGCCCTTGGGTCACGGGAAGTGTCAACCAGCCTTTTGGAGATTTCATTGAACAATAAATGAGCACTGGGACCCCACGGCCCAAGGGTTTCAACCCCAAACGGCTCGAAAATATAGTTACCGATCAGGTTACTATACTTTCGCCGCTTGAGGTTTTCAGCAGCCGCAGCAGCAGCGTCAGCACAGCACGCCGAGCCATTGTAGTTGAAAAACAAGTTCTCCCATACGTTCCAACTGCAAATGTAAGTTTGTATGCACAATATTGAGAGATTTACCATGTTATATTAAGACCATAGACTTCTTATAGGTTTTCCTGTAATCTGTAAGTAAAGAACTATCTTTGGAGTTTTTTTTTTTTTTCATAATATTGGGCTCAGTAGTTTCGAAGATAAGGAGGGGGAATTCAAATCGGTATTTTTTTAATGTTTATATTTTAAAATTATAAAAAATATATATCTGAAATCCTTACATTAAGCCCTTTGGTTTGATATGTCACACGGTACAGTTAGCAAAACTTTTTATATTAATTTTTAGTTTGCCCCCCAATAGTGACCCCCCATATTCAAAACTAATTTATTTTCATTACACGTCCGTGACACATTTCAACTAAATCAGCCCAGTAGATTTGGAGCAAATTAGGTATGACAGACAAACAGACAGACACACGAGTGAGGGTTCCGTTTTTCCCTAAAAACATTGGAAGTTGTTATCAATGTTACATAACATTACATCACGCCTGTTTTCCCTGCGAGGTTGCAAAGGTGTACTATAGTAGAATTACGTTTCGCCAGTTATGGTAAAGATCCCTCGTATTTTAATAAAACAGAAAGTTATATAAAAATAAAATCAACTCTCCAAATAAACTTTTAAACATCACAATATAATCTACAACGTTTATCTCCACATAATTTTAAATTCGCCTTATCAAGTGTTAACCAATGTGGACCGCGTACTATGGTTGTCTGCAACCATAAAGTACAAGAGATATTGCGATAGTCTGCTTGCAATATTAAAGTAGAATGCGACAACCCTCGCTTATAAACGGCTGTGAAGTGCTAACGCGGGAAAATTTTGTATGCCAACCATTGTTATACTGGGTGTAACGCAGTAGGGTGTGATGAAAGGAATTAGTCTGTGGCTCTAGTAGTTATTCTGTTATCGCCCTGATTTATTATTTAAGTTTCGAAGTAAAGATAGGAAAGTCTAGACTTCAGAATGACTGTGATTTTGTTCGTGTACACTAATATGTAATTTTAAGTAGGTACAGTCAGCGTCAAAATAGCGAAATGAACAGTCAAAAAAGAAACTAAACTTACTGAGCTCTAAGCTAAAAATGCACTCCACAAGTACACTAGTCATGTCACTTAAAATATAAATATCATAAATTACCAGAAAAAAAAAAATATAGATTCATAAATAAATTAAAACAATTTCTATTATCTAAATGCTATTACAATATCAATGAATATTTAAATGACTACATTTTAAATTACATGTTATATAAAATAAATACATTATATAGTATAATAAGTATTATAGTTGAATAAAAACCCTCTTCCTCTCTTCTACTTTTGCTGTACCCGGCAAGCTCTACAATGATCATATTTTTGTAAAAATCTACCACCAAGTTCACATGTGGAAGCAATAAATATATTGAGTATTGAGTAAAATAATCTGAAAAAGAAAATTAAACTTTATCTCAATTGATTAAAATTCTTATCAGAGGCAGTGTCGTTGACTCGTCCATTGAGATTAGTTTAATTTTCTCAGTTAATTTGACTATTGTGAACAGTCTGTTCGTCCTAATTTTTTGACACTGCCTGTACCGTGTCTGACTCAAGCAAGAGGAGTACTAACTCACAATGTCGGTATTATTACGTATTTAAACCTAAACATTGCCTTCCATTAGACCAAACATATAAAAAAAAATCCCATCTCGTTCACTCCGCGATAATGTGACTGGTCACAATAATCTGACAGCGCGGCAAACGACGCCATTTTGTGTCATAACGTCACTCGTGGGGGACTGGGTGACGTGTGGTGGACATTGACAACACAAATTGCTATGGTACAGAGAGATATCTGAATTAGAGAACAACGCCTATTCTGTTTACAAGAGCCAGATTTGAAAATTTACCTAAAACTTATGTTCTAAAGCGGTTTTGCACTGATAAATGTACGATTGTAGCTAAGTTTTACGAAGGGCGATTGTAAGCAATTTACGATTGAAAAAGTTGAGCACAAATTCTGAGTAAATTATATTTCCGCCAATAACCTAAAAGTACTTAATTGTAAACTCTCAAACTGTCACGTGAATGCTCACGAAAATGGTTTTAAGTAGTTTAATTTCCAATTCAAACTCGGACTCATTGTAACACCTGGTGCAGACCCATAAACGATTTAAAAGTCATCCCAACAGGCTAATAACAGGCGGACACAAATCCGACGCTAGTGGGGACTTCGGGGGACAGCGGGGTAAACGGGGACATCGGGGGAGCCTTCGGTTAGTCCGCCACCTATCATGCGTCTGTTGTGTAGATGTGCTTTAGACTTCTGTTTGCCTGGTAGGAGGAAGGAAATTGTTACATTTGACAAAAATCTGTGAAGAAAATAATTTAATTGTCTAGGTAATTTTTAAGTTTAAATTCATTTATATTTTTATATAATGTACTGTTAAGTTATAAACTTTTGTGAATAATTGTTCGTGTCAAATGTATGAAATTGACAAACTAACCAAACACGTGGTATATAGCGAAATAGCTTACTGTAGCGTTAGCGACCTACAAAACTTATTCAACTATAATACGTTTCAAAACTATCGAAACACACACAAAACAAATGCAACTCTACATTTCTATATTAGTACATAAATAGTAAACTGAAATAAAGTTCGCCCGCGCCATTAACAAACTCTATTGTAAGTACGGAGGGTAGTATTAATAAAAATTCAATAGTACGCTACATTTACGCCCCCCCCCCCACCCCCACCTGCGAAGTTCAGGGGTAAGTGCGGCTATTTCGAACCAGACAGACGAAAATGGCGGCGATTTTAAAAGGGGTGGGGTCGCGTCGAGCGGAACATAGCCCCATAATAGAGATATTTTGTGATTTAGTTTGAACGGGTCAAGGGCGGAGGGGAGTATCGGGTTGTGTAAAATAAACACATTTTTTAATCTAAAAAATACCTTACCTATGTGAGCAGGTCGAAATAAAAAGATTTAATATAAATTTAATTTAATAAATAAATAAAGTTATGTCTTATGTCTTTTAATAAATGTATGTATTTTTGCAAAGGCGCAGTAGGCAAAGTTCTTTATTACTATTAAGGCCAAACATTCTTGGCTTCGAATAATTACATTACAAAATTCAATTGAATTTCATACCATTTATGTATTTACATAAACAACATACACAATGACTAAATAATTTACCATCTTACTTCAAAGCATCTTCGCAGCCTCATATCTTCCACCTGATTAAAATTTCACGGTGGCCACGCGCCCGCTGCTAAGACCGCGCACAACGCGACTGCAATTAACTCCAGTGCCATACTTTACGCCGCGTCGACCCTGTTACATGAAATAAAGGGTAAGAAGGCTCACTTTAAACAATGCGGGATAATTTGATGGAAAAGCGCGAACAATCAGTAACTGCAGTAGGGTAGGGACTTTTATTCCTATTGTGCTCTAGAGCGACTGTTTCGCACAATAACAGCCTATCGTAGTCATCCTACCTGTATACCTAAGACTTAGTATGCTATAGATATAATTTGGAGCACAAAACAAAAAGTGTTACGCTTCGATTTGTCAAAATCACACCAAAATGTACTAATATATAGATCGAAGCGTACACTAAGTAAGTTTACACTAAGTCTCGTGCCTATATTTAACTCCTTCACTTCCCCATAACGTAGCACCCTATATTCAAGGACGTGTGCTTTTTCGCGCCTGTTTTCATGTGAGCCTTTTGTAGTTACTTTCTCCCTAGTGCAATACTTTACACCCGGAGCCTATTAGCTGCGTTTTTTATTTACTACCCGCACTGGTTGATCGCGGATGGAGTCAATTTGTGTTGTATCGTTAGTGGGCTTGTGTTTACGCTGGCTGGATGAATGCTTGTAATGAGGATTTATAACGGTCAGGGGTGCAGTATATTGTAGTTTGTAGCTGCGGCCGATATAACTTTTTTCACTTCTCATGCTCTAAAATTTCGTATATATGTAGTGCGAAGGCAACATAAAGTCACTTTTTATGCCTTAGTGCATAGTTTTTTTTTTCTATAATTAAGATAATCAGGCACAGCAGCCACACGCACAATAAAACGTCGCAAATTAAAGTCATTATTTTATTTAATTTGCTTTAATTTATATCAATTCCGGGTTTTCTATCGTTAATTAAAAAAAAAAAAAAACATCAAATTGTTGTATTTATTATTTAAAAACGCAAAGAAACGTTTTTATGACTTAGCAGTATGAAGTACCCAAGTCGAATAAAACATGTTGAAAATTAAAAAAATATTGTTATTATATTATACTTTATGCCTGTTTCATTTTCTCGCAACCGAAGTGAAAAGCAGAGTGGAATCGGGCATAAACGAGCCATTTTATGGCAAAATAGCTTATTTTATGCACTAGCTATAAATTCTACTATTATTTTCATTTGTTTATTTGCAAAGCTAGTTTTTAAACCTAATAAATCACAAAAAAAAAAAATTGCGTGTTTACGGTATGAGTTCTGTATCATGCTGTTGGTGGAAAAATCATCAATTACTCAGACAAAATGAATTAATTATAGCATCACGCCTAGATTCTCCTTAGGGTTAGGTAACGGTGTACAATACGGCCACATTTCGCCAGTTTTAAGTTCCTCAGTAGCAAATTGACTGAGAAACAAATGAAAATACAATTCATAAGATATGCCATATACTAACCTAACCCTCTTTGCTATCCAAAAAAGTATATCCGATATCACATCACAACTCCCATCAATTCCTCAATCGCAGACAGCATGCCCAATTAGTGGGTATATACACGTTGCCAGCCCGCCATTGAGGGTCGCGTGACCGCCGCCATAAACACTAAATTAGCATATCTATCGCGCCGCTTGCGCTGTGGCCCCGCCGCCCGCACTGTGGCCCCGCCGCCCGCACTGTGGCCCCGCCGCCCGCACTGTAGCCCCGCCGCCCGCACTGTGGCCCCACTGCCCGCTCTGTGGCCCCGCTGCCCGCTCTGTGACCCGACTTTTTAATCGCTTCGTACCAAACTATATGAGTACTGCAATGGGGAGAAAATTGCAGCTTATGTATAGGTTAAGTGTTTCGTTGTACGTTTTCAAGATTTGTGAGTTCTGAGGTTGTAAAGTAGTTCTGGTAGTGGTGGAAGTTTGGGTTAATTTATGGTGTTTTAGGTTGTTCATAACCACTTTTCGTGTAGTAAATTGCGTCTAATATAGACACAAATTTTTGTCTAGTGGTAACTATGCCCACGGCTCTATCGTCGTTCAGCCTTTAATGTAATTTAGATAGTAACCAGGTGCTAAACCACTTCCCTGCCTTTCGTTATAAACGGTGCTACAATTTAAGCGTGACAACCTACCAAACAGACCAACAACCCCTTTCACATTTTCAATTATTTGGCTAAACGTTTTTCCTCACAACGTGTATTTATTATTAACTTAGTATAGTATCTTTCCTGAAACCATTTTCCTCATAAATAACTAAACGCACCAATATACATTATAATATATCAAACGTCCATTTCGCCCGTTCCTCCCCTGCCATTATACCAACCCGCGCAGTCGCGATGCGGTTTTCACCGGTTTATACCGGTGTGCAGCAGACGCGAGCGGTGAAATCTGACCCTTCGTCTAATACTGCCCACCGTGGTGGGTATTGTTACTGACAAACCATATCTTGTCGGTAACTATTCGAACGCACAAAGATTAGATATGATGTCATTTAGAGATATGGTGGTGGGGTTCAAACTTTGTGCAATAACTTACGCCTGTATTTCGCGAAGGGGTGAATTGTGGTGTGTCTGTGTAGGTATACCATTACAGAACATTCACATTTTGACAGTTTTATAAATTCCTTTGTAAAAATAAGTGAGTCTGTTACTATTACTGTCCCAGCTGTTACTGAGAATTTCCAAATGAAAAAAACCCAACCGGTCTCAATCAACGGGTCTGGCAAAGCTAGCCAGACCCGTTGATTGAACCAGCAACCACGCACAACATGAATCCCACTTGCAACTATTACTTCAAGTAGTCATAAATTAACAGTATTTTTATCTCACGAAGCGACGCGCGCTTTACTTGTGGTAACCAAGTGTACAAACACACTGTGAATGTGTGGGACAGACGAGTAGCATCTACACCTAACTCACATTCACACACACACACTTCCGACTTCGCCCATATCTAGAACGGTGCCGAGAGCTCCTGCGCTTACACACACATTCAGTGTTTGTCCTCTTGGTTACCATAAGTAAATCGCGCGTCGCTTCGTGAGTAGAGTTGCAAATAAACAGTTTTAAACCAACATCTGTGGTTTAAAACCCGTTTAAATTTGTTTAAAGTGGTTTAAAACCACGACTCCGTGGGTCATACATACATACATAATTACGTATTACCTTAAAAATTAAGTTAAAAAGGTTAGTTGAAAGAATTCACCATTTTTATTAGTATAAATATGTGAAGTCATATATTATTATCATACTTATTCTACTTTTTTATGATAAGACAGACTGTGAAAATAGATATGCGTATTTATTAAAATATACATTTTAAAAATATGTTGTAGCTAAGTATCAATAAAAAAACCGGCCAAGTGCGTGTCGGACTACGCACAATGAAGGGTTCCGTACTCGGAAAGAATTTATCCTAAGAACAAACTTAAGATTGTAGTTGGTAAACATAATCTTCCATACATTCCAACTGCAAATGTAAGTTTGTACGCACAATATCGAGAGATTTACCATGTAATTTTAAGACCATAGACTTCTTATAGATTTTCCTGTAATCTATAAGTATAGAACTATTTTCTGTATTTTTTTTCAAAATTTTAGGTTCAGTAGTTTCGGAGATAAGGAGGGGGGAATGGTCAATTTTCGTCTCTTTTCACTTATAACTTAAAAAAAAAAAACATTTTAAAATTATATAAAAAATATATTTGAGACCCTCACAGTAAACCCTTTTATTTGATATGTCACACGGTACAGTTTACAAAACTTTTTTTAAATTTTCTTGTTTGTCCCCCAAAACTGATCCTAATATTATAAATTCATTTATTTACGGTTCATATCGGTGTTTGGGTCACTCAAATTGATATGTATACCAAATTTCAACTTAATCGGTCCATTACATTCTGAGCAAATTAGCTGTGATAGAGGGACAGACAGACAGACAGACAGACACACGAGTGATCCTGTAAGGGTTCCGTTTTTTCCTTTGAGGTACGGAACCCTAAAAAGAGTCTCAGGTTTTTACTCAACCATTGCATATTTTTACCACCACCAACCATTATTATACCGCTAAGTGTGGTTTTAAATCATTTTAAAGCAAAAAGACGGTTTAAAACCATGTGATTTAATACGCTTAAATTCGTTTTGCATCTATGTATATTCGTGAAATAAAAATGCTGTAACGAAACTGGGTTCTTCATTCTAGGTTAGTGATTCAATATAGGTTCAATATCCTACCGTCTGTCTGCATTTCCTACCCTCTCAGCGCGTCTGCATTTCTTCCGCCTGATCTATGAGACGATCACAGCGCGCGCAGCATCGCGTCGGTTGTACTGACACTTCCAATTAACTGTATCGACGACGGCTGGCTATAATTACTAGTACTTTTTATTTTACTTAGTTTAGAATTAAATTAAATATTGTATACTATCTGGGCGCAAAATGTTTAATTAAAAGAATGTTAGCATCCACGCAATGTGGTACCTACGGATTTTTAAGAAATCAGGCGATCCTGAAGTTCCTGTCATTATCATCATGTCTGTAGTTAGTGTTACCCTAATTGGCTTATGCCGTTCCAAATTTAAACATGACAAAATCTAGCCTTTGGCCTTTTCGACTTTACTTGCTTTTTGACCTTTTGAAAATTGGCCTTCAGATCACCATCTCTGCCTACCTCAAATTCCACAACAACATCACAATTTTCCGCTAATCTCACCAAGATTGCTTACTACTGAATCAGCACTCGCTAATTGGCGCAGAACCCGCCAATCACGACACGCACCGTAATTACCGCTGACGCTGCAACATGACGGAGACGAAGATGATTGGTGTTCCAGCGCCACGTAAACTGATGAGTCGGTTTGATTGGTGGATTTGGATGGCTAGTATTGCTTTGTGCTAAAATTGTAAACTCTTCTGTAATAGCCTTATTTCAAATCGTTATAAATTTTTATGTGAAATAGAAATATGGTAATTTGACATATTTCATATAAATATGGTAATTTCACATAATTCTTTCATATAAAAAAGGTGTCTAACTGACATAATTTCTATTCCTCAGATAAATGTAATGCGACGATTGAAACATCAGCTCTGAGTGGCATATACCGGATGACATTTTTTACCGTCTCGAAAAAAATTGGGTATACTAGGTGAATGGAGTAGAAACCTATGGCATAGATGTTTTTTTTTTTTTCAGAAATATAACAAAAAATGAAAAAAAAAAAAATGAAATTTGGGTGCGTACGATTTAAATGTCAATATTATTTATCGTATTTATTTTTTTTTTTTTAGTTTAATTTCTGTGTTTATTGTTATAGTATGATAAGTTTACTTCAAATGTAGTCAATAGTATTTATCGATAGACCAATTTCTATCTAGGTTAAAGAAAAAAAAAAAAAAAAAAAAAAAACGATGCCTTAGGCTTCTACTCCGTTCATCTAGTATACCCAACTTTTTTCGAGACGGTGAAAAATATCATCCGGTATAATACATATTTACCATACATACGTTACCAAATATTTTGATCGTATTAGTAATGATGCGGTAATGCAATTATTTTAAATAAGACACCGACCCTTTTACAATATAGTACCCTTTTTTGGTACCTACATATTAAGTAATATTTTCTCATAAAGTTATTTAATCTTGTAAAAAGCTCGCAAAAACGAAATCTTCGCTCAAAGACGTCATACCCCGAACTTTAACAAACTGCCATGGAGTCGGTCAGTGCGTTCCCCGTGTTTCCGACGTGGAAATATGGCGCTTTTTCCTGAACCCTCCCCTGATTGAGGAGCCACTTTCACCCTATCGCGCCCTGATTGTGCGTTTGTACCCCTAGGGGTGAGACCGCGTCGATATCTGCTTGAGCGAGTATTTGTTTTTAGTATGGGCCAAGGTAACACGTCAAAATTATTGAACAAGTATTTTTTCGTGTATTATGTTTATGTTGTGTAATGAGCAAAGTTCGGTTTAATAAGGAAATGATTTAGAAAAATAAAGTAGGTTCATAAATGTTATCGTCAGTAGGAAATATAATTGGTTAGTACAAAGTTAAGTTGGTCTATAAAATGTATTAGGTCGATTCCTATCAAAACTGATTCAAATAGAAATAATTAGAAAGAAAATCAATATCAAAAATTACAAAAACGCAACAAAACCACTCGTTTGTAATTTTGTTAGATATTATTCTTTTTGTTTTTGTATTGTGTTATGTAGTATAGGTATTTCAGGGTTGAAACGGACCACACCACACAATACAAATAACCTCTAATTACCGATAACAATATATCGATAAAATTTCGTCCTACGACAATTCAGACGATCCCATCAAACCGTGGCGTCATTAGCCCACAAAAGCCTCCACTACACTAATGTCCCCCACAAAGAACGTTTATTTCGACCGCCTTTGTATTGGGAACTTTGTCGCTACTTGTATTGGGGACTTTGAGGGAATTGGACTACTCATGCTGGTAGAATTACGAGCCGTTACAAACTAGTAATCTACGGGCGGTTTCATTAAGGTTGGTCGTGTTGTTGTTTATTAGTTGTAGATTTTTATTGCAACCAATTAAGCTTTTCCCCGTTAAAATAAATCTTATTTGTGTTATACTGGAAGCTGACCTAAATATTCACAAACATAGTAAATTAACTTGAGAGTTATAGATTTAGCTCCAAATCAATCAAAACATCATCAAAGACAAGCACCAAGTGAACCTGTCACTCAAAACAATATTGCACATAACGGAATCATATTTACCCGCTCTCTCGCTGCATGCTCGAGTACTTGGCTCACTCTGCCATGCACTCATTTATTCATGAACCCCCGCGCACTATGTTTGTTCTGCGTACAATCAGAGAACTGTATTGTTTAGCAGATTGAAAATTACCGGTTATAATCATTTCATACGACTGACAAAGAATGACCAGTAATTTGATCAGTTGATAGTCAATTTGCTAAGCGATACATTTCGTTGACTGTACAATTCTCGTGCAAGGACTGTCCTCGAACCACTTGTAAGTGGAGCCATGTTAACTTTTATTTGGTCTAAGGCTAAGAGAATAATCAAGAAACGGTGTAATGTAGTTACCGATGAAAGCTGATGTGTATTTATTTAAGGGTGCGTTAAGTTATTTATGGATAGGTGTGTCGATGTGATGGGATTTGAGTGTGTTCGTAGAATTAAACAGATTAGTTACACGTCGTTGACGTAGTTATATGTAGATTTAAGTGGTATAACAGGCTTTTAAACACTGCTTTTCCCAAAACGGCGTTGCATTGCGAATCACTGTAATTACCGTAGATACTTTAGTTTGGACAGTAGGTACTTTCGATCATGTTCTTGAAAAGATAAACTTTTAAAAACCAACGCTGCGCAACGATTTATCATGTTTCTTCCTCTTGCAGACCTACTTCAAAAAATGATTAATTCCATTTCTAGCATCTATAATACACATGAGAACTTCTATTTACCAATAGTAGTGCCTTCTAGTTTATTCTTGTATACAAACACTGTCTGTTTGTCCCTACGGCGGAACCCTGAGCCGGCGGAGTACGGCATCGCTACTCACTGGATCGATATCCACTGAGTAACGACACTGCTGTTTAAATACTGTGCGGTTTGTATAATTTGATTTGTCGTTTCAGGTGAGGAATTTATGTGAATGTCTTATTGAGTGGGTAAATAGTTTGTGCTATGGAAATGATGAGAACAGAACAGTAATAATATAATTTAAAGTGAGTTTGTTTGTATGTCTGTTCGTTTGACGTTTCACTGCGATCAAATCGATTTTGAATTCAATTTGGAAAGATTTACTGACCTGGAGAAAGACGTCACGTTTTTCATTCTTTGGAGGTATTTTTAATCGTTTCAGGTTTTTTTAACCCACTGGTTTTTCGCCAGAAACATGCGAGATAATTAATTACAGATAAATCTACTCAAACACACTGTCACATTTAGGTAATTATTCTCAAACCATATTTAATTATAACATCACTAAATATTTCCAACGCAAAATAACTTGTTATTTTGTTTTGCTGAAAGAATAAAATTGTAAATAAATTAACTGTCATCTTCGTCGCGTCGCGGCGTCGATGGTTGAATAATTCAGTGTTGCCGACAATTTGACGTCGCTGCAAGGTTACGTCACTTTGACAGCTCTCTTTATAAACTAATTGGGTTTCCGAACGTCACTGTTACTTTGTTATTTTTATGTGACGGAGGATTAATGGGGGTAAAGGTATGGCGTACCTACCTACCTATATAGCATCGTTACTGTACAAAAGGAAGTTACTTCTTATAACATTTTGCCAGTGAAGAAAGTCCCGTCAAAATCGGTCCAGCTGTTTCGGAGATAAGCAGGAACAAACAGACGGACAGACAGACAGTTTTTTTTTATGAGTACCTACTGTATGTATACTTTCATTTGCATTTAGTAAAAGCTGTTATTTTGTCCTTACAAACAGACATTTCAATTTTATGGTTGTACGTTGTTTCAGAGATAATGGTTTTATAGAATTTCGTTTCACATAATTTTTTTCTCATATTTCGTTTCATAGAATAATCAATACGCAGAATACTTACTTTGAAATTTTTTGAATGAATGAATGATATCTTTATTTGCTAGTATATAGGATGCATATAAGATGTTATACAGTTTGTTTGTTACACTATATTCAACCTTAAGGTTGTGCAAATGTTAAGTCAAAATAAAATAATAAGGAGCATTGACATACATTTAGAATACAGTTTCATGCAATTTTAAACTTGATGAACAATAGCTTAGTAAGTCATTTAAATCATTTTTAAATCATTGATTTTTATTTCACATAAAGTTTAATGTTAGAATAGTTATATCATAGAATAACAAATCAAATATTCTTTATCCTTATATTGTATCCGTATTTAATATACGGTATGGTATTCACGGTTAAAACCACCTGCTCCTCAGCTCGCGGGCCGCCTCGACCCTCCGCGCCTACGCGGATTTAAATTACACTCTAGGGGTAGGGCAGACAAGACTATGTAAAGTCGGTTTTGCAGCGATTCGTTTCTGTCACTAACTTATACCGAACAAACGATAATAATACCAGCCTATAACTGTCCCACTGCTGGGCAAAGGCCTCTTCTCATACAGAGAAGGCACGAGCATTGATCACCACGCTTGCTCAAGACGGGTTGGCGATTTCAGACTTATATTAACTATAAGTCCAGGTTTCCTCACGATGTTTTTCCTTCACCGATGTCAGTAATGTCCAAGATAAACTCAGAAAGTACATATGAATTGAAAAAGTCACATTGGTACTTGCCCAGATTTGAACCCACAGCCTCATGCATGAGAGGCGAGTCCTTAACAAACGGGCCATCATGACACTACAAACAATATTCGTTAAAAAATAATTCCACTGTTCGATATGTTTGTTAAACAAAAAAATGTGATTAAAAATTCATTGAATTGTGTTTCTGTGAAATATTTTTCATTCAAGTAAATAATAGTCTCTGAAACAATAATATTCGAATTAAAAATACAAGGACCAAATATTATATGAATCATTTTTATGAAATTTCTGTCTGCGAAATAAGGGGACACCGTTTAGGATAATTGTTGAATCAATCAGTGTTCGTGAGTTTTGTGTTAAAAGGTGTAAAAAGTATGCGTAGGTGACAACTCGGAGATGTGCGTGACGACCACATATACACCCACAATTGTGGGAAAATTCCCTGTTGTGAGGCTCATGTAGCCGTTATTATGAGGCTTTTATTTACCTTATACCTGAGCAGGTAAAACAAAAATTTTCACAAAATAAAATGCAGGTTTCAAAAACAGAAATTACCGATAAAGCCGAACGGAATTAAAAATGTCCATCTATACTAATATATAAAGCTGAAGAGTTTGTTTGTTTGTTTGTTTGTTTGTTTGAACGCGCTAATCTCAGGAACTACTGGTTGGAATTGAAAAATTATTTTTGTGTTGGATAGTCCATTTATTGAGGAATGTTATAGGCTATATAACATCACGCTACGACCAATAGGAGCGGAGCATAAATGAAAAATGTTGCAAAAACGGGAAAAAATATTCCTTTTTGAGAGCTTTCGTTGCGTGCGCTGCGTTAACGGTTTAAGTTACGCAAATATCATGTATGATGGAATTGTTCCTCTTTAAATGTTCTAAAAAAAAGTCCGCGACAGCATATGTCTATCTTTTAAGATTAACTCGCTATAACCTTTTTTATGGTAATCAAATTTGTTCGAAATTAATGCATTATTTGCGAAGGAGTTTTCATAAACATGGTATTAATCCTTATCCAAATAAATACGTTATTCATCACAAGTATTTAATTTTGAACAAAGTTGCCCTTACATCATTTAATTTCAATGAATATCTTAGGAGATATAACTGTTTTATAATAACTCCGCAGCAAAATAATGATCAACTCTGCGAGGTAGTCTATTCTAAAGTTGAAGAGTTAGTTTTTAGGGTTCCGTACCCAAAGGGTAAAATGGGACCCTATTACTAAAACTCCGCTGTCCGTCTGTCTGTCTGTCTGTCTGTCCGTCTGTCACCAGGCTGTATCTCATGAACCGTGATAGTTAGACAGTTGAAATTTTCACAGATCATGTATTTATGTTGCCGCTATAACAACAAATACTAAAAAACAGAAAAAAAAATATATTTAAGGGGGGCTCCCATACAACGGACATGATTTTTTTTGCCGATTTTTTTGCCCCGCCCGCGTGGATGTCGGTTATCGCGTAAAAAAGTAGCCTATGTCCTTCTCTATATCCCAGGCGGTCTATCGGCGGTATCTCAGCGGTTTAGGCGTGAAAACGTTACATACAGACAGACAGACAGAGTTACTTTCACATTTATAATATTAGTAAGGATTTGTATGGATGGTACGAAACCCTTCGTGCGCGAGTCCGACTCGCACTTGGCCGGTTTTTTGTTTTTTGAACGCGCTAATCTCTGGAACTGCGAGTTGGATTTGAAAAATCTTTTTGCATTTTACAGCCCAATTCTTGAGGAAGAATAACATTCCTATTAACTAGGACACAATTTTTTTTAAATGAAAGTTTATGCGAAAATGAAGTAAAATCACGGGCAGGCAATGTGTTGCGACGGGGTGGGTCGGGGGAACAAGAAATTTAACGCGGACGAAGTCGCGGGCAGAAGCTAGTATTTTTATAAACGGTTAAAACAATCGCGTGGAGGTCGCACGGTTGACACGGGTCGCACGGGGTGTTTTGTCTAAATATAAACATTTGTGTGTTTTTAAACCCTCCCGTGTGGGCCGGACGTAGCTTGTGTGATGTGTACACGATTATTTACGTTGTTTGTGTCACATTGCTCGTTACATTCTTATGTCATAGGATAAAGGGTAATGGAACAAGGTTTTTTGAAGTGATCTCGGATCGCGTAGGTAAACAGTGGCCATTGCAGGTTTATTAATATCTACATTATGGGCCTTACAAATAAACACGGAATAAAGTTATGCTAGGAATAACTTCGGTATAACCATAATTTTTTTGCCGTTTAACTATGTTTATACTTAGCATAACTTTAATCCTTGTTTATTTGTAAGACCCTTAGGGTATATTATTTCCTGCTCAATTGGTCAGTCCCTTGTCACCCGTTGGATATATAAAGGCACCCATGATAAACAAGAGGGTAAGCAGAAGCGAACTGATTAATAAATAAAATATTTTAAATATACAATGTCAGTGCCTACACTTTGAATATAAATAAAACAGTGTCTAAATTTCAGAGCAATTCAAAGCAACTTAATATTCGTTTTCCACCGAAATCCTGAACTAAAACGCTAAACAAAATACAAAGTTTTCAATTTTCTCTTCAAACATTGCAATTTTTTCAAAGCAAACTCGAATGAGTATCACAAAGACGCAATGAAACTCTTCTAAACGTTGTATTTTCTTAGAAATGTTTCCCCCTTTCCCCCTTCCCTCGGCGACATTGTTCAAATGTTCTCTCTTCAACACGGAAACTGTATGTTTAGTACTGTAGTAAGTTTGCCTTCCATTTTGTTATGAAATTGTAAGGAAAATTAATTTCTTCTTCTTCTTTTCGAGTCGATGGCAAAGGTTAAAATATTATATTAAAGTATGTTAGATGAGTGGGGCCCAGTAGGTGGCCACGCCAATCGTGGCATCAGTAGCGTTTTTTTAGGTCCTCAGAAGTGGGGAGGTGTATGGACACTTTGGACACTAATACATAGATCAATTAGTTTCAAAGGGGGTTTAAAAAAATTATATGACTGTCGCGGTTCGTTTGGTAGACGATAACTACAACCAATATTAAAAATATCAATCAAGAAATAAAACGAAAATAAATCTAAATAATTAATTTTGATGTGAAAAATGAAATTTTTACTTTAAACTGTCTATTGCCATTAAATCGTCTGGATGTTCATCGGTAAGTGGACATCGAAAACTGAAGGTCCGCACAAAATACGTAGGCGGCGCGCGGCGGTCCGGATCCGGACTGCGGTTTGTTACTCCTGCAGTCTAACATATGGGACATGGTTTGGTCAGGAAAATTTATTCTTAGTTGGTTATCCCCATTTCATCCCGTGGCCAAGGCGAAAAAAGGCGTGGAAAAGAAAAGGCGACTAAAGGACTTACTAGAGAATGAGCAGCAGCATTCTCTATGCACTTTTAACACCATACTGCGATCGCCAACCTGCCTGCCACGCGTGGCGATTATGGCAAATCCCCCCAATTGGGGGAGGCTTATGTCCAGCAGTGGACGTCTTTCGGCTGAAATGATGAATGATGATGATTCATCTCTACGATTTTTTTAAAGTCAGGCACCATATTTCTTATTTCAGAAAACATAGGTATTATTATAGCTAAACTACTCCAAATTCGTAACCTCTGTGGAAGTTTATTAATCTACCTAAAACCAAGGCTTTTGTTTTTGTCCGGCTGCGAGCTCTGTAAGCTTTTAACATTTTATACTGTGGTAACAAAGGAAACAATACTAAACTGAACAATTCCTACACATACACGCACTGTTCACTAAATAAACATGCACCTTTCTACATCTAACATTAAACCTGTCTGCCTTGAATATTTGAAATCCGGCTGATAGTCCATACATCATACCGGGCGTGCAATATTAATGCATTTTTGTCCGGATTCCGGAGTTCCGGACACTGCTAGCTTTCAGACGGTAATTATTTAAGATAGCGCCCTCTACCGGACAGCGGTGATTCATCGCGGAAATGTTCCAAACGCTTTATTTTTGTGGCGTGTTTAAATACGAAAAATTTTAGAGATCAACAATGTGGGGTTTTTGGGCATTTTTTGCGGGTGTAAGGTTGTGAAATGTGATTTATGTGTTGCCTTGTTCTCTGTGTCGTGCAAATCTTTTTTCGTTTCGTTTTAATCATTTTCGCTGTTACTCGGCCTGACAATTTTAGGTACATTTACATTTTTGACGTGACAACGTCTAATAAATCGATGAACGCCGGCTGCATGCACGAAAATGTCCCGTTACGCTGATTGTCCCGTTACGCTCATTGTACACTTGCGCCGCATCAATGTTTTGTAATGACGTTGTCACGTTAAACTATCGTCCGTAAACCAACTTTACAGACAACCAATTTTTTATCTTTTAATGAGGCCTGCAAAAGAAAGTAATGTATAACAAAAATAACTAAGAGTAAGTAAGTTCGTCATCACATGTGAAAAACGTGTAATAATCAGTTATCGCAATCACAGCAAAAAGTTTCCCCATAAGAAATCACAACTGCACTTCAAAGCATCCCTCTTCGCTCATCCACATCACTAAACAGTCGACAATCTCGCGGTGTTTAGAGAGAACTTCCACAAGACGGACGAATAAACGCGGTCGTTTGAGTCGCGTCTGTGTGACGTCATGACGTGTCACACAATGTGTCGCGCGCTCAAAGTGTACGCACTCTCATTTAGGGCGCGATGTGTATAAGACGTACCTGGAAATAGATGGTGTTTGTTAGTTTATCTACCGGTTTGCTGAAGACAGCAAGCGGAAACAGAGCCGGAAAGTTGATCTTGAAAGCTAATTGAGGGAACACTATTAAAATGATGATGTATATGCAAGTGGAATGATTACAGAATTGAATGGTTATTCTAGACCCGTAATTTAGTAATCAATCGATTTTTCGGTATGCCAAGTCTATTTATGTTTAATTGTTTGTGGTAGGTACTCAATGTTCCTCTCAAAGGTTCTGCGGAACCAATAGTATCTACCAGAGCTACATGTAGATATTTCCAGTTTCAAAATACAATGATTCTAAAACTTTGTCCGACACTATTCTCGTTATACATAAGTTTCAAGTTTCGTACAAAATCGCTGGCCCTAGGAGACGCACTTAGACGACAAAAGAAAACAATATTTCTATTCATGTCGCCGGGGAGGCCACGGGCTCGGACACAAGTGGCCAGGCCCTTTGTCGTGACGTCACGTTAGTGTGTTCTATTAAAACGTATCGTTCAACTTTTAGTTGGTTGGGGATGAAAGACCATAATGCATAAACGAGTATCATATTTTGGTAATATACGTAAGTGTTATGGCTACTGTTGCAACATCTGCACTTACTTATTTCGATATTCTTCGCACCAGTAGTAAATTCTGTTTCTGTTATTTATTATTGAACTAGCTGACCCGACAGACTTCGTTCTGTCAAAAGCTATAGTATAAACTCCACTACTCTACCCTACCCTACCCTACCCTACCCTACCCTACCCTACCTACCTACCTACCTACCTACCTACCTACCTACCCTACCCTACGCTACCCTACCCTACCTACCTACCTACCCTACCCTACCCTACCCTACCCTACCCTACCTACCTACCCTACCCTACCCTACCCTACCTACCCTACCCTACCCTACCCTACCCTACCCTACCCTATCTACCTACCTACCTACCCTACCCTACTCTACCCTACCCTAATTTTTCGTAAAAACCATAAATAAATTAAAAAAATAAAAAATAAAAAAAAAAACGTAAAAACCAATCTTGGACTTCAACGAACATTAAAAAAAAAGAATTGGTTAAATCAGTTCGTGCGTTCTGGAGTTATAGCGTCAGGAAGGAAAACCCGACTTATTTTTATATAGTAGAAGATGAAAATCATGTGGCAATTTTACTTAATTTTCTGTTTTTTTTTTTTGTTTCAGGTAATATTACGTTTTTACAAGCGTGAATGCTGCTGTTAAATCGTAAGTTATTAGATCTAACCTTGCTGAAATTCATGTGCATCACTCAATAAGTGTATACTTAATTATTATTACTTACATACATTTTGTTGTAAGTAAGTATTGCGTGTACTTACGCAAAAGTCCATAATCAAGAATACTTCAACATGTTAAAAAGTAAAAAAACACAAGCGATGATCACAAATCCCAAAACAGATAGCACTATCCTAAATTTTCTGTTATGATCGAATAAATAATACGCTCGCTAAAGGTGCACCCATTGACCGTCACAAAACAATCGCCCTGTATAATATTCCAAGTATTCCACGATACCACCCAGAGCAGGATGATAATGGTGGATGATTGATGAAGCTACGTTACGGGAATTTGATCAATTATCATTATTTTTTCGCCACAGATTGATGATGGCAGCAAAATTAAATTATTTGAGAAGTTTGTTATAGCACCGAGGAATATAATTATTAAAGGTGAATTTTTACTGTGAGGGAAAATCTATGAAAAATTGAGAAAATTATTTTAAACAGTCTATCTCGAATTATAAATGGTTAAGTTTAATTAACTGTCGCAATTTATCAGTTTTGTCTAACGCCCTGCAGTCTCATCTCAGCGTGCCATAGTGAGGATGGTAATAGAACAGTGTTGTAAAAGCATTTCATTCAAAAAGATAATTGGCAATTGGAGTCGGTTCGTGGAACGACACCATAAAATGTCGGAAGTCGCTTTACATTTAAAATAAGCACTCTTCCGTTGACATGACAGACAATGAATTTTTAATAGGTACCCTTTGAGATTTGAGAAGCAAAAGAAATATAAAACCAATTTTCTACCTTTCGCAAACAGTTCCTGAAAATCTACTGAAAGTGTACCTTTATAATAAAATATAAAGATGAGTGAGTGCTTTTATATAATAAATAACAAATACCATGCACAGGAACATACACAGAGTAAATAAGTGAAAGCAAACAGTATCCCAATTAGGGGCAGAACACACAGTCGACACGAACTAGTTTTGTTCCGCATAACGTCCAATTTAAAGTTCACTACACTATAATTGCGCGCGACGCCGACGTCGCTTGTAATGTGGAGTCACTTTATTACCAAACTAGCTTTTGCCCGCGGTTTCGCCCGCGTGGATGTCGGAAAATATCCCACGGGAACGTACCACCGGGATTAAAAGTACCATATGTTTTAATCCAGGTAAACAATGTCTTCTCACACTGCTGCGTATCCGAGGTACGGCGCGCGGATTGATATATGATTGCTGGAGGATAAAAAATCCTAAAATCTAACAATAGTAACGGAATACATAACGGAACGGAAAATTACCTACTTGAATGCCAAATTTAACTGTAAAATGGAAATTTAAATCCTATTATACTCCATTTACTAGCATTAGACAAATAACGGCTAAATAACGACAGTTATTGTGTAATATTGTTGAAATTACAGAACTTTAGAGTTATTTTTTTAATGTAAATAGTAAATAGATTACAGAGCTTTGTATTTATCGTGAAATAACGGAGTTTATTAAACGTTTACATCGAAATAACGAAAGGGTGAGAACAGTTATTTGTCTAATGTTATAATAAATGGAGTATAGAAAAAAAAAGTTAAAGTAAATAGTTACCTAAATAATTCAAATTACGCTTTTACTCACATTGTTATTCACAGGGGGTTAGGACCATTTTTTTAAAATTTATAATTAAAGTACCTCTTTATATACTACACTAGCTGACCCGACAGACTTCGTTCTGTCAAAAGCTATAGTATAAACTCCACTACTCTACCCTACCCTACGCTACCTACCCTACCTACCCTACCTACCTACCTACCTACCTACCTACCTACCTACCTACCTAACTACCTACTTACCTACCTACCTACCTACCTACCTACCTACCCTACCCTACCCTACCCTACCCTACCTACCTACCTATCTACCTACCTACCCTACCCTACCCTACCCTACCCTACCTACCTACCCTACCCTACCCTACCCTACCCTACCTACCTACCTTACCCTACCCTACCCTACCCTACCCCTATTTTTTATTTTTCTTATACCATCTAATCAAGTTAATTATCTTTTTGTATGCACGTGTTTCTGTGACAAATAAACCTATTTTTCTTTCTTTCTTTCTTTCTTACCCTACCTACCCTACCCTACCCTACCCTACCCTACCTACCTACCTACCCTACCCTACCCTACCCTACCTACCTACCTGCCCTACCCTACCCTACCCTACCCTACCCTACCCTACCCTATCTACCTACCTACCTACCCTACCCTACTCTACCCTACCCTAATTTTTCGTAAAAACCATTTAAAATAAAAAAAGTTACTATAAACCTCACGGAGCCCGAGACCTTTCCAACGAATGCAAAACCGTGGAAATCGGTTCGTGCGTTCTGGAGTTATAGCGTCAGGAAGGAAAACCCGACTTATTTTTATATAATAGAAGATTAGAGGTTCTGCCCTCAGGTGTTAACACAACCAAGCTGCTAGATGAGCTCACTCTCGAGCAGGCCATGTTTTGAAATGTGTAAAGTTACTGTTCTCAGAATTACTAAGGTGCCTTTGGCGATGACAAAGGTTGGGTTGAGCGATGATGAGTTAGTAAGGGTTTTTAACCGCCTTGGGGATGATTTTACAAAAACGCCAAAAGGCTTTTAGTACCAATTTTATGGGTTAGCTTTAAATTTTAACACTCTAGTACTCTAGTTTAATACTCTAGGGTTTTACCCTCTTCTGGGATGATTTTTCAAAAACACTGATACATGTAATTATTAGTTACCAAACAAAAGGTTATATACAAATTTTCATGGTTTGAAATACAAAAAGACAATTTTCCATACAAATTTTCATCCCCTATTTAAATCCCTTAGGGGTTGAATTTCAAAAAATCCTTCCATATTCCTTGTCCACATTATAAAGGCAACCTCTGTGCAAAAAATTCAGGTTTCTAGATCCAAGGGTTTGGGCTAGGCGTTGATGAGACAGTCAATCAGTCAGTCAAAACTTCATCCCCCTTTTCCCCTTGCGGGTTGAAATAAAAAATAAAAACAACGATTTACATTATGTTCATTTCCAACCAAAAAAAAAACTTTAATTAAAAACAAAATTTCATCCCCATTTTCACCCCCTTAAGGGCTGAAATTCTAACAACACCGTTGCGTTAGTTTCCAACCATAGTAGATAGTAAAGGAGATTGTTATACATCGTTCGCCCCAGAACCAACAGCAAAGAAAAAGTACTTTACGTGTTCAAAATTACAAGTATTTGCCCATGAAGACAAAGTTTAATGACGGACAACTTGCAGAAAGGTATTATTTAAAAAAAAAACAAAGATTTTGAGGTTATATTTAGTAAGAAACAATCCTTTCAATGCTTCGAAATACATGCTAATAAATGTATGTCACTGTTATTTCTATTGCCTGTATGTGGTTAGTTAAGCTAAGAGAATCAGAAAAACATTTAAATATTTATTTATTTGGTAAATCGTCTAGTTTTTGGATTAAAATAGGTAGGTAGGTAAATAAGTACTTATTTATTTAATTTCAATGCAAACAATTTATCCTAATGTTTTTTTGATTTTATTTATTTATACTTAGGTAGGAAGTCATATTACCTCATGTATGTTAGTCATGATAATGAAAGATTGGACATCACTAATTGTCATGTCTAATCTAATTGTCAAAGATGGCGGCATATTTTATGTGATGTCGATAGTCGCTCTTTTAATTGTTCATGATATTCGCAATTAGTCTAATAAAATATATTTATAATTATTATTTAGGTCAGATGTTTGTTGGTGTTGGGGTCATTTCCGACGATGTCCTTTAGTGATTTTTACTTTGAAAACTAAGAACTTTCCATACGCAACTTCATCCCCCTTTTTAAACTTTCGGGGGTGGAATTATCAAAAACGCTGAGACCCTTATAAATTAATTTTCAGTCATCAGCCTAAATACAAAATTTGAAGATCCTAACTTCAAAACTGACGGACTTTCATATAAACTTCCATCTCCTATTTTACCCCTTTAGGGGTTGAATTTCCAAAAATCCTTCCTTAATGGATGCCTACACTATACAAGGTATGTATGTGCAAAATTTCAAGTCTCTAGGTCCAGCGGTTTGGGCTGTGCGTTGATATATCAGTCAGTCAGTCAGGACTTTTATATAAGATAACAAGTAAGGCTCTGTCTGTAGCAGTATTACTGTTACAAAATAATCAAATTAAAGAGTTAATTTTTACTCAGGAAGAAAGGTTATTATGATGAAACTATTGTTAAACTCATTCAGATAGCAACCGAGCCAAAAAAATCCTGAAACAAACAAAACAATAGTCATGGCAACCCTTCACGAAAAAATATGAGAAACAAGGAATCAAAAAACTGATGTCAAATGTTATTTACAGAGCCACCTTCCAAATAAAAATGACACGTAAAATCAGAACTCAAAACAAAACATCTATAAAAAGCGAACAAAATAGGAAAAACACAATACAGTAATAAAAGGAATCCATGTGAATAATCCTTTGAAATATTTGGCGGCGGATTGTCGAAATGTCCCTTCACTAGCGCGTGACTAGACTTCCAAGATGGCAGCCACACAAACATGCGGGAATATATTTTTTTGGAATTGTCATTATTTTTGGGTTTTCGTATTTGATACTTAATCTGAGTGTTGTGGAGGAAAGAATTATATGTGAACAAAAAGTATTGCACGCAGCATGAAGCAGAAACAACTATTAGAAAAATCGTAAAACATATTTTTTCAAATCCACACTTTTAAGCAACCGTTGAGGCAAAATGTAGCCGAGATTTTCACAATCTTCTATAAAATTTAAAAGAAGAAAATCTTAAATTGAAATCAAGTTTTCCGTTTTAGTGAAAGTAAACAGGCTGGGATATCTAGCGAGTAAGGATTATCGGATAAAAACCAAGACTACGTTATTGAATTGACAAAGTAGTTTTAGGTAGCGGTAACTGTACCCATTATTTTGTTGATAACCTAACTCTAGCTTAACTCGTCAGTGCTATATAGGTCTATGCTTAATTATTAATAATGAGAAAATCACAGATTCACAAATAGTAAATCATTAGAGCTCGTATTTCACGAACAAACATGAAACAGTACCTCCCGGTCCATCCTTAAAAAAGTCGGTCATTTGCGAGTCGGACTCGCGCACCGAGGGTTCCGTACCATGAAAAATCATTTAAAAATATATCTTAGTTCCACTATCGGACAGGAGATGGCGCTAACCTAAAACTGCAATATTAGAAAGAGTGTGCTATTTAGAGACATCGTTTTAGTATTCCTGTAATCTTTACATAAACATCAATCATATAGAATAATTTCATATATTTCTCTATGCAAACTTCGGAGATAAGGGGGAGGAACTGTATTTTTTTTTTTAATTTTTCGTCAAATGTCGAAAATTATGCGGCCTAAAAAATGTTTAAGAATGTGCAAATAGCGTTCTTTCATATGATACCCCACTTGCCCTAGTAGCCCCACTTCGAATTTTTAAGAAACCCGTTCAGTCACTGCAAAAAAAAACAGCTTTCTTATTTGCAAAATAGTTGGGCAAACGTCATCTAAAACTATTCCAAATTTCTAGTTGATAGCATTTGTAGTTTTTGAGATATCCAGCTGTGCCAGACGGACAAACAGACTTAGTGAGACCATAAGGGCTCCTTTTAAAAAAAATTGTACGGAACCCTATAAAGAAAAAATATTACACTCGATGTGACCATTTCCTGCCACCGCCGCCGGCAAAAAGGGGTTGCCAGCTCATCGACTGAGCACAACAGTAGATATTTTCTTTTCATCTATTTCGTTTAAAAAAGTGACAAGTTGAAAAAAAGGGCTTCAGTTATAAAATTCGAAAAAAAATACGGTGGAAGCGGACGAAATAAAACGGAATAACAGCCCCCAGGATGATTAGTCGAGTCTTTTATGTAGCCCCTCCGGTTTACAGCGACTAATTTCTTGTTATACGAATAAATTTCTAGCTCTGTGTATTGGGTCGCCATTTGGCTGGGCAGCGGGGAATCTTCCTGGTTTCTTTTATCATTAAACATTTTGTTGTTTGTTTTAAATAAACTTCTAAGTCAAAATGACTGTCCACTTAAAAAAAAATGTTGATCATGGTGACAATATTTAACGTACGACGGCGGAAATTGAACATGTAATTTTTTACTCTTGTTTTGTTTTTCAATATATTAATTAAATTTAAAAACTTCGATAAAAAATCAAGTTTTTATCAAGTCACATTTTAACATTTTACGGCACGGTTGGCGCAGTGGTTAAGCGATTGACTGCTGCACTGCGTGTCGCGGGTTCGATTCCCGCACGGAACAAATATTTGTATGACCTACAATTAGTTGTTCCGGGTCTGGCTGTTTGTGTATGTGAGTTTAAATGTTTGTAAACGCACCCACGATACAGGAGAAATTCCTAGTGTGGGGCAACGTTTTTAAAAAAAATCAAATTAGAAATCAACTAGGTCAAGTTCTGTTGTAGGCACAACCAACTAAGCAAAGCAATATCCATAGTGACTATACCAGAAATTATTAAAAAAAAGCAGTTTGTTGATTGACTGCTGCGCTGCGTGTCGCGGGTTCGTTTCCCGCACGGAACAAATATTTGTATGATCTACAAGTATTGTGAATGTGAGTTTAAATGTTTGTAAACGCACTCACGATACAGGTGAAATTCCTAGTGTGGGGCAAAGTTTAAAAAATAAAATAATAATAATAATTTAATCTTATCCTCGAAAAAGCCAAGAGTTACACTAGACTTAACGAGAAGGACACGAAAAACCCATGTTGTTGTACATATTATACACGGTGTACTGTATAAGTAAGTACCACACATACACTTAGCAGAAATATGAAAGTTTCAATCTACGCCATGCGTCATGGTCGCCCTACGCAAGTATGGCGTTTCATTATTCATGCATTTTCGTGGAAATTTATTATAAGAAAGATTTCTTGCGGAGACCGTTTTGCTTTAACTGATATAGAAATATGTGAAAATAAATATATACTTATAAATTATAATATAGAGAGGTAAAATTTGTGTTTGTATGTAGGGGGTAATCTTCGGAACTGCTGATCCGATTCCGTTAATGGGAAGTCTTATTCTTTAATTAATGGGAAGCTACAGTATTGCCGAGTGTCATAGGATAATGTTAAAATAAAACATTTAACACGGACGAAGTCACGGGCAGAAGTTAGTGTTTTATAAAAGAATTAAGATTACTTGTAGATGGGACAGTTTAAGGTTTAACCTCTCGTATGCCGTAATTACAGACATAATTAAAAACTCATTGAGGCTCGCGTAGATCTACGGTCGGCATATGAAGGGTTATTGGTACATTTTTTTTAAGTAGGTCTTCTTTCACGAGTGTATTGTTTTATAAAACACCAGTAGTTTCAATTATTTCACAAATTTCGTGATAACAGAGACACAACGAAGGTTTAGCATGGAGTTCGCCACGTTCAATTCTCCTTTTCAGACTCGTCTTTGAGCAAAAAAATCATAAGAATGTTATCATAATATTGTACCAAACAGCAACCAATAATTCTGATAAAATATCCTGTAACATAATAGACAAACACGCCATTAAAACTACTACTTACTAAAAGTAAGTATACTTCGTAAATATTTTCCCTCAATCAGAATATGTTATGAGAACATTATTAACTTTATTCTCTTTTATATTCTCCAATCAGTATGATCAAAGTAACGTTACTAACAAGTTGACAACTCTGCGGCGTTTACCTCACGTCTACCAACTTTTAATTACGTTCGGTTTCGCCTTTAATCGGTTACTAACTGATAACAGAGGTGTTGGGTAAGTTGGAAACGAGAATAATGGTATGGTGATGTTTGCCTCATTGGTCTAGTGTTCGCAAGCGCTACTGCTGAGCAGGAGGTCCTGGGTTCGATTCCCAGCAGGCTTAGCACGAGCACCGTTTGTCGACGGAAGTGTAGACAAAAATGACGTTCCGTGTAGACAGTACGATGGCAACAAAGTAGAACGAGTCAATTGGTTTTTTTAAACGAAATTCACTCTTCTACGTAATTCGACTCAGTATTCTTTGTTTTGTCATAGGATTTTTTTTTGTTTGATTCTCAACTTTTACCGACATTGAATCCATACTAATATTATAAATGTGATAGTAACTCTGTCTGTCTGTCTGTCTGTATGTTACGTTTTCACGCCTAAACCGCTGAACCGATCGTCATGAAATTTGGCAGAGATATAGCCTGGGATACGGAGAAGGACATAGGCTACTTTTTTACGCAATATAACCGACATCCACGCGGGCGGAGCCGCGGGCAAAAGCTAGTCACGTATATAAAAACCACTACAACAATTTTTCTCAAAGTGTTGAACTACCAGATTTTGGAATAAAAAAATATTACAGTAATATTGGCCCTAACTATTTTCTTGGTAATGCCCTATTAACTAAATGATGTAAAATACGAGAGCTAGCTTTGTTCTTCTATTAATCATAACACTTTTGCGTTCAAAACGCTCTAAATATTATACTTTGAGGCCGTCGAGTAGAAAGGTTTCTAAAAAGAAAGAATAAAAGAAAGAAACTCTACCGTCTAGAATTTTACTGTCTTTAGCATGGTAATTACAAAATCAAATTGTCTTCACTACCTTAAACAACTGTCAGTTGTCAGCGTGATTTTAACAGTTTGGAATAGAAAACTTTCTTCTGAAACAGTCTACATAATAAACTTTTATTTCTTGCTTTTTAACCTTTATAATATTATATTAATAGTAAAAATACTAGGATCGACACGTGCCTCGCCGATATCTGCGAAGCTGTACGTATTTGTACCACAGTGAAGCTAGTTACTCGTGGTCGTTGGCGTTCATTCCATACTAACGTATTCCTACATTTTCTCCCTGGTTAATGATACAAGTCCAAATATTTTGGGCCAAACACGATACCTCTGCTGTATGTTAAGGGAGTTGGATTCCAGGTGATGCTGCAGCAGCAGTTCAAGGTTACAATGTTCTTTTAATATCACTGAAGTAACGAAATACCAAATTTCAACCCAATCCGACCTGTTGAAGATGCTCACATCAATTCATCAACTAGAAAAGAGCTGATAATCTTCAAACGGCTGAACCGATCCATTACTCTTTCCTACTCCATCATCAGCCCCTGGTCACCATCTATCTATAACCTATTCATTGAGACCATTCCAAGGAGCCCAAACTCGATACCTCTGCTGTATGTTAAGGGAGTTGGATATCCTGCAAATTCCAGGTGAAGCTGCAGCAGCAGTTCAAGGTACTATGTTCTTTTAATATCATTGAAGTAACGAAATATCAAATTTCAACTCAATCCGACCTGTGGAAGATGCAAACGTCAATTCACCAACTATATATTCTTCAAACGGCTGAACCGATTTTCTTGAATCATAGCTAGAACACTCTCGATCCAGTCACCTTTCAAACAAAAAAAAACAAAAAAAATACATCAAAATCGGTTCAGCCGTTTGCGAGCTACGATGACACAGACAGACACACAGATACACACGTTAAACTTATAACACCCTCCGTTTCTGTCGGGGCTTAAAAAGGACCTAAACAAAGATCGTTAGAAACGAAAGACAATAATATGACACATTGACAAGGATTTCTACGGTGCGATGTCAAAAATGGAGAAACGAAATGTCACTTTGTATAAAAAGAGCTGTGTCTATTCTTCGTAGAAATAGAAAGCGTCTGCTAAGCCTGCAGGTCGGACAAAGTGTTATTGGGTCTATTCATCTGGAATTTCTCAGAAGCAGCCCGGAGTCTGGAGTCGTGCCCGGTTGGGCGGTTGATGGCAATCGGCTCGCCCCCTATTACATAGGACTAAAACATAACTGGCGAAATATGGCTGTACCTACTATATTTTTTATTTAGAATTCATATACGCTGCCCAACCCTTCGGCGCCATCTCCACGGGCGAGAAAATCGCGGCGATAGTCTCGCCGTGCCATCAAATTCAATAGAAGCTCTATGAATCAATCTCCACACGGCGTAATCATCGCGGCGATTATTTGAAGGCCCAGCGTGAATATCGCCGCAATTCTCTCATCCGTGGAGATGGCGCCTTAGGGAAAACAATGATGTTATGTTATGATGTTTGAAAATTAGAGACAAATTCAAATATTGATTGTTTAGTATTTGATGGAGGGTTAGCAAATACTGGTCCTTAACTAAGCTGGAAAAGTAAGAAACGAGGCTTTTGCCATACTGTGGGACAATACAGAAACAAATGCATATAAAATAATTTTGTAGGTACTAGAAATATATCGATGGCCCCACCGAATAAACGTGCAAGGCTTCTTACACGATTTTTTTTTACATTTTTCGTTTCTTTTGCCTATCCTGCACCCACTTCATTTTTTTAATGAATTCTAGACTCAAAACATGCCTATTATAACAGTGAATTTCTTTATTCTGGGAAATAATAAATTTTAAAATTATAGGAATAATAGTTTATGTTATAATTACATGCTTTTTGAGTCGCCAAGAAAGTAAATATACAAGTCTATAGCTTATTTTTTTACCAATAATTCGATTATATATTATCTATACCTATTTACAATGAAATTAGTTTTAGTTAGTTATTGAAGTTTAAAAGTTTTTATTTTTTGCTGAAAAGTTGTCATTTTTGTCTTATACGTTTATTCGGTGGGGCCAACGATACTCGTATAATGGGAAGTTGTACCTAACTTAGGTAAGGTTACAGAACGAGTGCTACGAATATTACAGTAAACAAAAGAAGTCCATCGGATTGATTGTGTAATATTTTGTTATGCAACAGCTAAAAAAAATACTTGCATACTGTTGAACATATTATTTTTTTGTTCGGATTTCTCTTTCTTTCTCTTTTTCAAGAACTTAGTAACTGTAGTACTTTTAGTTGAAAGTGTGGAAAATACAGTATTTAGTTTGTTACAAATTAGAGTTGTCTTTATTAAATTCCTGCTACTCTTTATTATGGTGTCTCAATTCCGGTAGCTTTGTTTTTAATAAGTCATTGATTTTCATAATATTTTCACGTACTTCGTACAGACTTTCCTTCAAATCTTTGTAAAGAATGAAGATGAACGTAGACGTCGTGATGGCCTAGTGGTTAAGGCCTCGCCTCTCATGCACGGTTGTGGGTTCAAATCCGAGCAAGTACCAATGTGCCTTTTTTCAATTCATATGTACTTTCTAATTTTATCTCGGACATTACTGATATCGGTGAAGGAAAACATCGTGAGGAAACCTGTACCTATATATAATAAATAGAAGTCTGGAATCGCCAAGCCTTCTTTAGAATTCGTGGTGATGGATGTTTATGAGAAGAGCCCTTTACCCTGCAGAAGGACAGTAATAGGTTGGTATAGATGTACGCGAGACGAATACATATTGCAGCTATGATCACGGCACACAAGGTTACACAAACATCCTAGTAACTTACTTATAATAAACGCATAACCTAACTAATTGCTTCGCAAACTGCAGACATTACCAGTCTACATGACTCCCTCAATATCTGGATATTGGCAATATTTCACCAGCCCTTGTCTGCGCTATGAGTGGCCAGGTATTGTGCGGTGGCCGTAAATCTGACGTCACAGCTCCGGCGGGACGGCCCGTGATAAATTGTTGAGAGTTTTCGGGTTTTTATGTGAGGAAATCATCTTGTATGGGTTTAATACGATTTATTTGTTTATTGGTTTATGAGTAACATACATACCTATGTGTGCTACACAGAAACAACAACACAACATTAATGTGACATCATAAAGGACAATTTGATTTCAACTAGATTAGCGTCGCAGCCCTATCTAATAGAAGTACGTGGCATGCATGAAGAATAGTTTTTAATTAATCGTTGTCTAACTTCATATAATAGTCAATAATTTAATGCGTTTGATAATGGTGCGGATTCCCTTGTTCACAAACTAAACTAAATTTAAGTTCAGTGCATCTTTTTCTTTCTATTTCATTAAGAAAAGGACAGAAGATAAATTTTAGTTTAGTCCTGTGAAATTCATCAGCGCCTGTCACTACTCCATACAAGTTTAGACGTGAACGTCAATCGCTGATTAATTTGACAGGACTAAACTAAAATGTATCTTCTGTCCTTTTCTTAATGAAATAGAAAGAAAAAGATGCACTGAACTTGAATTAAGTTTAGTTTGTGAACAAGGGAATCGGCACCAATAACTTACTTTTTTATACTATTCGTGAAGTTTATTGTTTCTGAGACCAACGTTTAAAGTAGTAAAAAAAAAAAAAAGTAGTCAATTTTTTCCCCGTAATTAATTTTGATTGGCATTAACGTCTACTTTGTTTCGGAAATTCTTTGAAAACATCAAATTTTATTTACGAAATAAAAATTCTGGGTACCTATATAATATTTAGAGGAATTTACAATGTCGTGCTAAAATAACGAAAAAGTGTGACTCGAGTCTCAAGGGTGGCAGTCTACTTACACAAATTACTTTTGAAACAAATAATCGTTTTGATTCACTAAATTGCCGAAACTTGTCAAAGAAAAGTTCTGAGGCTTCAAGAAGTTCTTCAGGTATGAAATGATAAGTAGGTATTAAAAGTAAAGTTTTCAATCAATGTTACGCTAATAAGTAAATTCAGGGAAAGTGATTGTTTATCAAATTGACCACCTACTTAAATTGTCCGTATAATAAAACCACAACTGTCATTCTTTGACAGGTGTATGAAATGGCTACAACACCTAAGCCTAAGAAGTTTAGCCTTTTAGTTGATTTGAAAACTCTTACGAGTTTTAAGCTATTGCATAGCTTCTATCACGGGCCTTGAGCGCGGGGACCGTAGTATGGATAAAGCTGAAGAGTTTGTTTGTTTGGTTGAACGCGCCAATCTCAGGAACTACTGGTTCGAATTGGAAAAATATTTTAGTGTTGGATAGCCCATTTATCGAGGAAGGCTATAGGCTATATATCTACGCTACGATCCTTAGAAGCCAAGCGAAAATAACGGAAGTCAGAAAGAACGCTAAGCGATAACGAAGTTTTAGCGCGGGCGAGCGACGGGATGCGAATGCGACGCGAGTGGGGGGCCGAAATTTCACGCGGACGAAGTCGCGGGCAGAAGCTAGTGTCTTTATAAATATTTTGAATAAATTTCAGAAATAAAAACAAGTTACAAGATGTACCTAACTTACTTTAGATTAAAATTAGGAGGACCATGATTTGTAAAATTTACGAAAGCTTTGATTTCGTTTTCTACAAAAAAAAAGACGTGTGGCACTCGGGGACTGCCGCGGTAAAGCTATTGCATAGCATTTTGTATCAACTTATGCAATTATAATTATTTATTTATTTTATTTATGCAGTATTTCTTTTTCTTTGATATACTTTCTATATAATTTCTTTGATATACGGTATTCTGGATTCGGTCCCCGCGCTCAAGGCCCGCGATAGAAGCTATGCAATAGCTTAAAAACAAAATAAATAAGTGCTGAACGTCGTAAAAGTGTATAACTACGTAAACAAAGTCAAATACTATTCAAATATAAGCATAATAAAAACTTTAAAATAGACGAAAGTGTTGAACCTAAAGTAATTTTAAATAAAAAAAGAGTGACAAACTGTTTTGACAGCGAAAAAATTCCATGTACATGAGTCATTTCCAACCGTCTAGTCCAGTTTAAAAATTGTTCAACTGGAATGGTATCAACTATTTGGCAAGCTTTAATTAAGTCATTGTAGCCTTGCGGTGCAACAAGGGAACTGAATATACTCATAATCGACTGGTCGTGAGTTCAAACCCCACTATCAACAATCACTTTTTGTGAAGATCATAATTTTATAAACTAATATTTATAAGAATAAAATACGCAGTACACAGAAAAAAGGAACTGCCAGAAATTATTAGATCACTAGAGGGTACTGGTGTAGTAAAATAACCGTCGGAGTGGGGAGCGTGAGGTTTTTTCGTTACGGAATTTCTGGATTCGGTCCCCGCGCTCAAGGCCCGCGATAGAAGCTATGCAATAGCTTAATAAAACGAAAAACGGCTTTTTACTAGTTTACACAAATTATAACAATACCTCATACGAAATCCATTCTATTTGTCCCATGTATGTTTCATTTTATACCTAGCTTAAATAATAAAATATTGTCTATATTATATATAAAATATACTCTATCTACCTAAAAAAACTGCCAGTATTTTCTCAAAGCAGAACAACAGGACATAATTCTCAATAAATAACAAAAATACTGCAAAAAGTCGACTCGTGTAAGCTGCTTTGACATCAAAAGAGTTTCTTCAAGCAATTCGTTCGCATCATCGCTCGGCTGCCGGCGAACCGGACGTTTCCGAACGTTTCCGAGGTCTCCCGAATGCTTTTAATGCCCGGTGGAATGTGGAACCGAGACTAGCCACGTGTATAAATGATAAAAAATAGGTTAATAAAAGCATTTTGATTTGTATTTTTTTTAATAATTGAGAATTTCAATGTTTAAAAGATAATACAAAAGTGTGTGATCGATTTCTTATGTATTTAAATATAGGTCATACCTATACGAATAAAATATCTCTGACAGGCTCGCGTCCTATTACCTCACCTTATGTGAAATTAAACTACTATCATTTTATGTAAGTACCTGACTATAATAGTCAGGTACTTACATAAAATGATTAAACCAAAACGATTTAACTAATCGAAGCTCCAGCAAACTCCAAAATCCTGCGATAATTTGCAAAACTTTAGGCCGATAAAGGACACGCCAAAACGTGTAATGAATGGAATTGAACCGGGATGCTTAGGTACTTAACATTTGTCGCATTATCGCTGAGCACTGGAACGCGAAGTTATTACGATGTTATTGGCAGATAATATCATCACTTTGTGCTAACAAATGAGGCTGTGTGGTGGCGTGTTTGAATTAATTTATAGTTTTTAAAACTAGCCGGAGTTTAATTCTAATTTAATCATCTAAATCTCTTAAAATACCGGACTGTAACTTTAACTAACGTAGTAAAATAGAATGTCCATAATCCTATAAAATAAGGCAGTTCTAATTAATGACCTAAAGATTTTTGTTCGGGTTTCAAATGTTTAAAAAAAATTGCAGATTGTATAGCTAGTGCATAAAAGAAGCTATTTTACCCCGAGACGCAGGCGAAGGTGTAAAGTCGAGGGGGTAAAATGGCTCGTTTATGCCCCAGTTATATACTCTGCTTTTCACTTCGATTGTGAGTAAATGAAACATGCATATAGTAATTATATTACAGTATTTTTTTATTTTCATTATGTGTCATTCGACTTGGGTACTTCATTTTATTTGGTATTTTTAAATTAACGATAGAAAACACGGAAGTGATATAAATAAAAGCAAATTAAATAAAATAACTACTTTAATATGCGACGTTTTTTTGTGCGTATGACTGTTGGGCCTGATTATCTTAGTCTTAGAAAAAAAAAAAAAAACTTTATGCACTAGACCATAAAAAGCGAATTATGTCGCCTAGGCACAACTTAAAGACAAACTTTTAGAGCATGAGAAGTGAAAAGTTAAATATATATAACTATTACCATGAATTCAGTACCTGATTCTAGGCCCAACAGTGTGGCGGTATCAACAACGCCACATGCGAACTACGCATCAAAGACCTGACGTCACAAATCCTGCATCGCGCTATCAGAGTTTACCGCGCGACTAGCATATATACAACATCCCGACATCAACCGTTGGGCAATTGCCCACCAGACATAATACCCGTCTGGTCGGAGGATCCTCCCTTTACTATAGAGTATGAGTGAACTTTACACCCTGTTCCTCACACCTCTAAATCCCCTAAAACAGTGTTGAAATTTTTCAAAAAACTCGAACATTATTTCCAAAGATTTCTTATCTAAACTAACATTATAGAGCTGAAGAGTTGGTTTGTTTGTTTGTTTGAATGCGCTAATCTCAGGAACTACTAATTAGAATTGAAAAATTCTTTTTGTATTGGATAGTCCATTTATCGAGCAATATTATAGGCTATATAACATCACGCTACGACCAATAGGACTGGGCCATAAATGAAAAATGTTGCAATAACGGGAAAAAAAATATTATTTTTTGAGAGCTTCAAAATTCATTTATTTATGTTATACGTACGTGTTCGGGTCACAAAAGTTCATAAATGTGTACCAAATTTCAACTTATTCGAAGCAAATCGGCTGTGACAGAAGGAAGGATAGACAGACATACGAGTGATCCTATAAGGATTCAGCTTGAGGTACGAAATCCTAAAAACGGAATAACAAAAGTTTCTGAACTGTAAGCTGTGTATTTATGGGACAGATATTTCCAGCAAGTAAGGTTCTAGCTCTCGAAAGAACTGAATTCTATTTTAAGTTTATTTGTCTTAATGATTTATACAAATAAATAAATTCAAAAATCCAAAGTTATTTTCAAAATTCAAATTAGGCTGAGAATCAGCACTTTTCTTACGTCAAAATTACATAAGACAGTCCCCCAAAACGTCCACCCTTCATCACTTCCTAGTGCTTTAGCTGGGAAGAAGAAGTGGCGCAACAAACTCCCCAGCAGCACAGCTGTCTGTTCAGATAGAAAAACTTGATTCTGTACAATATTTGGTATGCAAAGTAATTAACATTACAAAAGACAGAACAGTAAATTATTTTTTTTGCCCTATTTCAACTAACACACGCCAATATACCAGATAATACAATGAAAACTATACTCAAACAAAAAAACCTTAAAAAAATAAAAAGTAGACAAAACTTAAAACCTAAGTAAAAGTCTCCAGGCATAAAAGTTGTTGTGCCCGCTTACATCATGCAATGCTGGGTTATGTTCATATAGTTGTAACACAAATGATAAAGTAGGACCATCGAAGTAAAATAAATAAATAGTTATTTATTAATAATAATAATGAAACCAAGGACAGCAAGACGACCAGGCACCACACACGCACCCGTTCACGATCATAACGCAAAGATCAGCAATTAACCCCCTCGCCATATTTGAGGAAAGGAAGCAATCCGACCCCCGACGCTACCGCAAGCAGTGATATCTAAGGGAGCATAATGAACTTGCAAAAATAATATGATCAATGGTCGAGGTCGCTAGCTAAGCACATATTTCAATACAACTCATTAAAAATATTGTAATGAGTAGATCATGTCAATAATAAACGAACATAATTAAAATAAATTGACTTATAAAGTCATATAAACAATTATATGAACTCATAAATAACCTGTCAGTAGGTAAGCTAATTCTGGAGAAGAAACATAAACATTGTCTTGAGTTAATGACAGCGACCAACTAGCTTTTAAGTAGTCGTTGATGGAATAGTGTGCCTTTGAGCAAAGGTTGGATTTTACTTTAGCTTTAAACGCATTAAAAGGCAAATCTAGCAAAGAAGAGTGTAGCTTATTATAAAAGGTGATCCAAGGCCCAACAAATGAGTTATGAACTTTATGAAGCCGGTGAAACGGAGCACGTAGTTTGTCCTTAGTTCTAGTGTTAATATTGTGAATATCACTGTTTTTAGTGTATAAGTGTATGTTTTGCCTAATATAAAGATTTCGGCGAAGATGAATTGTGATGCCAGCATGAGAATACCAATATCTTTGAAAAAATCCTTCAGTGAAACTCTGGCACCTAGCTAGTAAATTGCTCGAACAGCTCGTTTTTGAAGGACAAATATATTTTGAATACCAGCGGCTTTGCCCCACAGCAAAATACCGTAAGCATAACAAGCTGTGCGTAAGTATAACGTATTGTTTGATTATTATTATTATAACGCTATAAAAATTACTAAAATAGACTAATCGGGTTGTGTCAACGTCAGTGTATTGTCTTATTTTCCTGACGGCGTAGGCGGCCGAACTGCGCCTACCTGCTAGGTTCGATATATGTGGGCCCCACTGAAGTTTGGCATCTACTGTTATGCCCAGAAAAATTGCCGAGTCTACACTTTCAAGCACCTCTTTATCTAAGATAATGTTGGGTCCTAGATTTCTAACATTCGGTAAAGCGAACTTTACACATTTGGTTTTCTTGGCATTGAGAACGAGGTTATTAATTTGTCGTACTCAATCCGTAACTATTGAGAGTGAGTCGTCATAATTTTGTCTATTCCTGTCTACTTTAAAAATAAGAGAGGTATCAGCTGCAAACAGTACAACATCACAGATACCTTTTAAATAGAATGATAAGTCATTGGTATACACTAAGAACAAGAATGGACCCAGTATTGAGCCTTGAGGTACACCTAACTGAACTGGTGGCCCGGAAGATTTCACACCATTAACATTTACACATTGGAACCTATTATGTAAATAAATATACTTATTATTTTAAATTAATAAAAATACTTTTATTTTCGACTAGCTCTTTCCCGCTTTAAAGTCAAAGTCAAAGTATTTATTTCAAATAGGCACATAAATGGCACTTTTGAACGTCAAAATTTAACACGGAAATAAAATTGATTCTAGTTGCCCCTTCCAAAAGGTAGTTTCGCATGGAGAAGAATGGGCAAAAACTCCACCGTTATTCTTTTAAACTGTTTTACAATACTTTGTATACATCTATTATATCCATCTATATACCGCGGATTGTCCCGGGTGGAATTTCAATCCAATTTTCATCAATTTTCTTTATTTGTATAGTTAAAGCCATGCGAGCGAAGCCGCGGGCAGCAGCTAGTAGAGAATACAATACAAATCAAGATGTTTTCGCATATTTTAAAGTTTGAAAAGTCGGCGTTACAGTTATTTAACGTAACGAAAAAGCAAAATATAATATAATAAACACTGGAAAGAAGCGTCTAGTTTTCAAGAAACTAGACTACTGGGAGGTTGCAACTGACAGCCGATCAATTTGTCTACACACGATCTTCGAAGCAGATTTATATTAAATAACACTAGCTGTATCGATAACGTGTAAATATAAAAAATATTTTCCTCTAACAAAGAATGGGAATGGTCCAATAAATAAAACGACAAAATTTCAACAAGGCAATATCAGATATTTCTCGTGTTTGTCATATTATTTTGTTACTGATACAAAACAATAAGAGCTCCCAATTCTCAAATAAGATTTGTCGAGGATTGACAATATTATTTTGTCGAACATTTTACCTTCAGTAGATTTTTCAAGAGACTTCGTTACTTTATTTTTACTTATAGTCAAAAAATTAGCAACGTTTTCTACCTTTTAAAATAAAATTTCGGAACAAAACGCAGCCCTGTTGAAATTTCCATAACATACTGCCAGTTAACTGTTTACAGTTCAACGAGGATAAAAAGTGCGAACGCAGTGGAACAGCAGCGTAGGGAGTATCGCAAAAAAAATTGGTTCGAACCAGTCGCAGCTAGAACAAACCGGTTTAATTAGAGATCTGCTCTCTGCGTATCATTTAGATTTTGACAATTTGAATGCATGTTTCATGTTCGTTGTCTTTACTTTTAATTAAACTGTGGGTACGTCATGCCCTGAAAGTTTAAACTTGTTCGTTATTTAGGAAAGAACAATAATGTCACAAATATGCAAACTGAGGTTTTATAATTTTTTGCATAAATAATTTAGAAGATCTACTTCAAATATCTTTTGTGTTACACAAATCAAAATAGCCAAATCTATTAACCCACTCCAGTCCCCTACAAATGCTTACGAAGCAAAAACAGCTCGTTTCTTATTTTCTGCCTTAATACGAGTAGGAGCCCATTACGTCACTGCGTATCTGTCACAGTCCATTGCTGGCTCGATTCACTCGCGTCTCGTCTTCACCGCAATCTCGCGAGACGTGCACAGCTGACAAATTGAATTCTACCCGTGAGGGTCGCCATAAGATAACGCGTGTTTTTTGTGGAGTGAATAGGTTTAGGTGGTATATATTTGTGGTATATATTCCGATGCATTTAATTGAAATATTAAAATGGGAAGCCAATTATAAAACTGTCAGACGCAATAACAAAATACTTAATGTCGAAAAACTTATGACAAAATGTTTTTTTTTTATAGATGTCCTGTCATAATTATTTAACTTGACTTGTCCCTTATTCAGTGGGTACCATTTAGTAATTATTTTTAGAAAATCTTACAACATTTCGGGTCATACTTGTTTTAATATCAGAAAAAAAAAAACAGATTTTAAAGTTTTTTTTTTTTTACCAGACTTTTCTGTGCAAATGTGCCGTGAAAATAAAATCCAAAATAATTCCGTAATGCATGGTCACCGTAGCTCGCTGATTGGTTCGTTGTTCGGGACATGTTCGGCGAATCAATCGCGCGCGACGCTCCTGATTGATTGGCCGATGCATTAGCTAGGCTAATATGCCGCCTATTCGCGTTCACTGCCATTTATCAATCAGTGATTGATTAGATTTTATTCTGCGGTGATGATGTTTGGATTACTACGTCACCGTCATCGTAAAATACGGCTTAGGTAAAGTGGAACCGATTTTTATGTTTTAGCTAATTACTTTTCTTTTAATAACAGGTAAAGCATATTATTATTCAACTAACTATTTACACGAGGTACTGAATTAAATAAGTAACTTTACAGGTCTAGCTTATTACAATTTATTTCTTTTAATTGTGTTTGTTTCATAATTCTATTCATTCGGATATGGCGATAATTCATAGTGAAAACGCCATATTCAAAAAAGAAACGAACTGTACAAAATTTCCAATTTTTACTACTCGAGGCCATCTTAATAGTCAATAATCTGAGAGAAAATCCCTTTTATGTTGAATTTGTACACACGATAGTACAAACAGGGAAAATGATGACAAAAGCCAGGATACTAAACATATCGTATTACACATCCGAATACGTCATGATCATCTAGGTACTGAATTTCCAGCTAAATATGATTTGATGACCTCTGACCGATTTTTGATCAAGAAAATCTCCAATGATGGGAACTTTATTTCGAAATCGGCTTAGCTAACGATGAAAAAGGTAACAAATTTTTTATTTGGCCACCAGGGAAAAAATCTGCTAAAAATAAAATTTCAGCAAACCAAGTGAATTTAGAGAACCACTTTACATGGCATCAAGCCCGGGGCTACAAAAACACGTAAAATCAATAACCTAAGCCGGGCGACACCGAGATTCAGGAACACCGGGATCCCAGGACTCAAATGAGATCAAATAATTCGACGACAATCAGAACGGGCGCGATGTGTGAGCTCAACTCATTAGTGACATTTTGTCATTCGTGATTTTCTTCAGTTGTAACAACGTGCGGAATTTTGGGAAGATGTTTTTATATAAAAGTATATCGCTGTTATGCTTGAGTAGAGACCAGCTTCATTATAATCGTGACTTGAGAAAATATCTGGAGTAGAATTATTTAAGGGTCGGGACTTCGGGGGACGAAAATTCATCGGGATGCTTCGCCAGCCGGTGGTATTAACAATACAAGGTGAACATAATTATTAACGTCGACTTCCAAAAAAGAAACCCTTAACCAAACTTAAAACCTTGTCAAATTATTAAACGTGACGCGTCAACGACGTTTTTCAACAAATGACTAGTTAAGTTTTAATAGGACAAAGATCATCGGTTTCGTGAAGTGATTATGCCAGAGTACCTAGAGAAACAGACATTCTATCAGCAATAACGATCGTGGAAAAGTCAAACATGTATTGGATTGACTTAAGCTATCAAAATAGATATTATCAATCAAAGATATCGAAAATATTATGTTAATCCTTTGCTTTGAGAGCGCTTGCCCTCAGGTCATTGATCAACAAACTGTCCCATGCTGCACTATACTAACGATATTGTCAACCGCTCTTATTTTCCTTCTATTGGTAGCAGCTGCTGTAGAAGCACTTTTAAAACGTCAATACCTTAGTTACGTGTTTTAAAATTGTTGGTCGAGCAACTTTCTGTACGCTCTCTAAAAACTTTGCAGGTATACCTACCTATGTTAGCACTCTTGCTAGAGTTGTTATATAATATTTCACAAACGAGCTTCAATCATAGCAATTTATAACTGATTACGACGACAAAAGAGTCAAATGAAGTACGGTCGTGTATTGCAAAGGCTATAATAATCATAGACAAAAGGACGTTTAGTTTTACCCGAATTTGTAAAATTTCCGGGATTATTTTCCATATTTCCTTTCCATTAAAACCTAATTCAGACTATTACGAAAAATCTAAAACAAAAAATAATTAAATCGGTCCAGCCTTTCTCAAGTGATGCGCATACCTACGAACGGCATTTTTTATTTATATAGATATCTGTCATTTTCCGTGGCCCAGCCCGCGTGACGTCGGAAATTATCCCATGGGAACGTACTACCTAGATCAAAAGTATCGCACATCCTAACCCAGGGGTCTACCTGTGTGGCCGAAATCATTTCAGCCGATAAGGCGTGAACAGGTAGTAGACAGTTACTTTCTCATAAATAATATTAGTGTGGATTAGCGTACAGTATACATGTGTTAATTGCGCAGAGAATCATCGAGAGATACATAATAATAAGTACACAAACTGGTACGGATAAATTCGAAATCTCTTATTTCCTTCTATCGATTTCTGACAATCTTTTTTCCCTCACTAATAAATATAATAACTTATTATAATTATATCCCTATGACTACCAATAGTAGCCAGATTAATATATAGCCGCCATATTGCCACTTATGTACTTTACCTAATATTTATGATATGTATTATTCACTTTGTGATAAAAACGATTGATTCTCATTAATTAATGATTTCGCGCTTATTTGTGATAGAAATGGCAAATTGTAATTAACACAGATTGATATTTTGTGTTCGTTGCTATTGGATTCGCGGAATTTAATCTGAAACCGATATTTGATTGAAACGGACTATTCGTGAATTAGTTTAACTGAACTGTTTATTTTAACTTAGGTGAATTCGCTGTTAACATAACGATAGTTTGTGTATAATTGTATCAAAATTAAAAACTAAAACTTTAATATCAAAACAGTACATTAATAATATATTTGTAAAGTTCATTATAGTGGAAGCCTTTTCGAGAATCCAAACCAAGCACAATACAGACCAACCAGCGAAATATGTTACATTCTATGTCCATGTATTTAATTTACTGCCCTTAACGCCCTTTGCGAATATTCCTACCACAGTGATAATGGAAGAAAAAAACCTCACAATATTTTTCGCTGAAGGCAAATAAAATACTATGAACTCGTAAACGAAAAACAAATTATATTTTATTTACGAAGTAAAAAGTACAATGCCGGCCGAAAAAACCGGGACACAGATATAATCCGAAAGAAGTCCTATGAATAATGAAGTGGTTCATGGGAGCTCGTACGTCGCGAGCTGTTTTGCCAGGCTGGATATAATATAGCACGGTCACAATTTTACTTATGTACCTTTATTTATGAATGTCTCTATGTCTGCTTTAGGGCTCAAGTTTAATTTTTGGTCGAATGATAACTGTCCCGCAAAAAAGTGTCTATTTCAATACTAATTTTTGCCCACGGCTTACCCCGCGTGGATGTTGGAAAATATCCCACTGGAAACCTTTACCTGGATTAAAAGTACCCTATGTGTTAATCCAGGTTAAAAACTATATGTGCGCCAAATTTCATCTAAATCTGTTCAGCCGTTTTTGCGCCAATCCGGAACATACATCCAGACAAATAGACCAATGGACAAAATTTCTCAAAACTATATTTTCGGCGTCAGACTCATTCCACACCTCGTAGTAATTATTTTTTTACAAAAATATTCAATGTACAGTTTTGATTTTGTTACTTTTCTACTATAAGTGCAGATGAAGGTTGTTATGATTTACGCATGTAAAATTGTTTATAACTAAGGATAGCGTTGGCGCCATCGTCATCACCTCAATTGTGTCCTTTAGACTGTGCCAAATAAACATAATGTCTGTACTTTTTTCTGTGTCATTACTCATTATCATTAAGCATTCAGTTGCTGATTGAACACTGTTCGTCCATGGTTGATTCTTGTTGACACCTTATCAAATGAATGTTTTTCTGTATTTTTATTATTAAAGTGCTCGGCGTCACCCGAGTGAATGTTCAGATAGATTTTCCAAACTTTATTTTGCAAAATCCAGCTTTTATTTCTGAAAATAACGAAAAAAAAACAGCCAAATCGGTCGAGCCGTTCTCCAATGATGATCTTTCATCTTAGTCTTTCATACATGCGGCTATCGATTTTTATTCATATAGATTCTAAACTCCTTCAACTAAGCTAAACATGTATTCTTATGGTAAGAATACAACTCCTCTCGTTCGCCAGTCCGCAGTTACTGGCCCTTTAAATGATATTTCATATACATTCTCGAAAATAGTCAAATTTAAAAAAGCGGAGACATATTTTGTATGATTCTACTTTCTGGGAAACACGTGAGACAGCCAATATAGCCTGCGGGCTCAAGGGATAGGAAATCCCGGGCTTTGGCGGGCACTGGCCCGGCGCGGCCGACCCGTGCTCAGTCTGACGTATGCTTTATTTAGCTGGAGGTCAAAAGCTACATTAGTTATGCATGTTTATGCAATTAGACTTTGTTTACAAAATGTGTTGGAACTTGCAGCAAAGCTTTTTCTTATATTATATCCACCTGACTCTGAAGTAGAAGATTACTTTTATAGGTACTACGTAAGCTCAATGAAAATTAATAACGCTACTCTCTGAAATTTACAATTCTTAACATAAAAGAGTATGGAAGCCAAATCAGAACTTAAAAAAAAAAAAAATTGGTATTTCCAATACCCAAACAAAACATTTTTCATCTTCTACAAAATGCAATTCAGACTTACTATCGTGTTTAACAATAACGCTGAAAATCGCAGCGTCCTGGACGATTCAACCCTTTCCTACCTTTACATTTCCGAGTGCTTCCGAGTGGTCCCGATGATGACCGATTTTTCGATCTCCATTTAAACAGGTTTATTATTGTTAACTGAGGTTTACGGCGGACGAGGCTCCGGCAGCCTGTGGCCTGCTTAATCATTGTTATTGAATTATAATTACTGTGTTTTCGGTCGAACGGTGGGAGTCAATATTTAAAATAGTCGGTGGAAATATTTATCTTTCGTGTGGTGTTGTATGTTACGCTACTGGGGCTTTTCGTGGAACAAGAATATTATCAAATTAATCATAATTATTAATGATTCTTATGTTTTAGTACACACAGTGTCATTATGTGCTAACACTTCAAGTTTTAAAATGTTACACTGCTACAATATTGAATTCGTTACGAATAATCTAAAGAATACTTCAAAAAGAGTTAACTAGTTCGACTTGGATTCGAACCATCGCATTACCGAATGTCGTCATACTCATACCGGCAGTTTGACAGACTAGCCAGCGAGCCTAGCATATTGGATAACAATTTCATCGCAATTCTCATGTATTGCGATGAAATTGTTATCCAATATCGTCCAAGTAGTTTATCTTTAGGTCTCTGTCTAATCGATGGATGTTATCATTTGAGGGTATCTATTAATTTTATTTACTTACGTTTTCTTTATAAAATAAATCCATACCCTCAAATATAACTACAACGTTGTCTAGGGACCCGTTTGTGTCAGTTGGCAAAATATGTAATGACTGATGATAACTGTATATTATCAAATCTTTTCCAATAAAAATAAAAAAACAGAACTTTTACAAAAAGAAAAAATATGTAAAAGAAAATATAAATAAAAAGATTGTAAAGATAATATTAATTATTATCTTTACAATATATATATTTTTAGTAAAATAAGATCAACATTTTGTTAAATAATGGCAATAATAAATATTATTATTAAATGATTATTAAAATATTTTATTTTTCTTGATTTTTAAATTCTTTTTTATATTACTAAAACAAATTAGAAAAATACTGTATATTAAAAAATGCATACTGCATGACAGAAAACACATGTTATGCCTAGGATTCGAACCTCCAATATTATGCACGGCAAGCGGTCTTGAAACCTCCAGTGTACTCAAAGTCAAAGTCAAAGTCAAATCATTTATTTCAAATAGGCACAAAGATGCACTTTTGAACGTCAAAAATTACATGAATAGTTAATTGATTCTAGTTGCGCCTTCCAAAAGGTAGTTATGTATGGAGAAGAAGAACTTAGACGTTGTATATGTCTTCGTTAATGTTAAGCCTATTATTGCTTGTCATTATATGCATTAATAAAAGTATTAACTTTTTATGGAATAAAAACAATATTTAAAACAGAAAATACTTATTTATTCACTAAAACAATAATAATTTAAATCAAATTGTAATAACATGTTTTTGCAAAATACAAAAACCAACTTGGGCCTATCACAGATTTGATTTGAGATTTGATTTTTTTTTGGGGGGACTGGAGCTGTGTGTACCTACCTACTTATACCAAAATGTACCTTACTTTGAGGGGTTGAAGAATATAATCACGCTTTTTCGTTTTGTAAAAAAACTTCGTGACCGCAACTCAGGTACTGTGACTTACACAAATACGATTTAACAATATTTGTGAGGTGAAGTATTCAATTAGAATGTTTTTTCTGGCTTCCTTTGTATTAAAACAAAGAGTTTAAAATCATTTCAAAGTAGGTATAGTTATTTCTATTTTGTTTTTACGCACTTCGTATAAAAGAATAAAAACGAAACTGTAATCAAACGACAAGCAAAGTATAAACGCAAAAACATTCAATGTTTACAAATCGCAAACATTTAATAGGGCAGCTAATCTGGGACTGCTAAAAGCTATTGCCAACAATTGCCAGCGATTGCCATCGATTGCCAGTGGCAATTCAGTGCCGAGCCCTCGATTAATTGGCGTCGTAATAAGCTGTCCATTGGCATCGAACGCAGACATTCGCGATATAAATGAGCGATTCGACGATTCGGATTTAAAATCCATCAGAGCGCTCTCGCATACAAATTATTTTGCACTGCAGTGTACACGTACCGTGAGTTCATTTGCCACTATTATCGAGATGTGAACTATGCGTGAGGTTCAGCTGAAAAGGGTATTGTTTTATTTCAGCATTTTCAGGGATAAATGATATTAATTGTTAATATTATATTAATAATGTTTAAAATATGACGGACTTGACGAGTAATTTACATAAAATAATTAAACACATTTCGTATCAATTATTCCTGGAAAATATTCAATGTATTCAATGTTACTCTTTTAACCTGAAAGTGAGCCGTATCTTACACAACATAATATCGTGTAGTGAGAGGTTTTAAAGTGACTATAGATCCCGTTTTATTTTATGAAATCACTCAGTAGTTTTAGCTCCTGCAAATCCACATTTCAAAACGACTAAAACGAATCAATAAACTGCAAAACCTAATTCCGATAATATTTTAAAAGCCATCACTCTGAAACGAAACTCGCGGAATAATTGTAGTATAAATAATAAATAGTGAGCGCATTTGTCGGGAGCCACGAGCGAGTGGCTTGTGGCTCGTAAATAATACCTCGGCCGAGATTGAACTGCCAGCCCACGCGATATACGTGTCATTTGCTATGTCATTTAATTCACTTTTTCCTATAAACTTTTTGTGGGATACTGCAAATGATTTTTATTTTTGAAACGAATAAATGTATCGTTGATGCGACGGTTTTGGTGTATATTTGTTGTTTTTTTCAATTATTAAAAAATAAACTTTAAAAAGTAATTATAAATACAAAGCGACTTAAAAAAATGTAGCTTCTGAAGTTTATGCTTTCAGTAAGACTTTGATATCCATTCTTCGCAACATTTTGGCTTATCGCAAAGTACCGTTTAAACTCTGGAATCATGAATCAGTATAATTATATAAATACCTACTTGAAGTTATATCTTGCAGTAAGTAGACAACGTAAAAATTATTTAGCCAAGTGAAAAAAATAAAATAAATATACTGGCCCACTATGAGTTACCAAACCTGTAACTACCAAAGTATGATCCATTGGACTACAAGTTCACCACATGAATACGAAAGAGTCTTGTAAAGCTCCAAAACTTTATCAAACCGACTATTATCATCACAACACAAACGTAATAATTGTCAAGAAGTCGTTGCTTGCCTCGACTGAACATACATTACCCACATTACGAAGACATATGATAACGAGACAGCCTCCTTAAGATTAACACTCAAATTATGAATCCTTACTAATACTGCTGAGTAGGTGCTGAGTATACTGACTGACATAACGGGATATCATACAGTATCATACTTAGTAAGTTGTCTAGAAATATTTGCTTGAACTTAAATTTTGTTGAATATTTTAGCTTTAGGTCTGAAGTTTTTGTTAAATAAAATAATTTCGTGAGACATTCTAATAAGAACACACAACATAACATCACGCCTGTATTCACCGGAGGGTTAAGCAGAGGCTGGTGAACCTGTAATACACATTTCGCCAGTTATGTTTAAGTGCCATGTAATAGGGGGCGAGCCTATCACCATCAACCAGGCACAAAGACTCCAGGATGCTACTGAGAAATTTGTGGTGGATAAATCCATTAACACTTTGCCCGACCTGGGAATCGAACCCAGGAGCTCATGCTCAGTAGTAGCGCTTGCGACTACTAGACCAACGAGGCATATAAGAAAAACAAGAAACAAGAATAAGGAACAACCCTAGCAAGTCAATAAATTCTGCTTAACCCACTAACGATCGCTTGGGTAATGTTTCTGTTATAGTCAAAGCCGAATCACTTATTTTAAATAGGCATATTTGAAAGTCAAACAATTTTTTTTTACAAAACATTGATTCTAGTTCCCCCTTCCAAAAGGTAGGTTATAATATTATACTTAATTACAACGTCTATAGCCATAATTAAAACCCTCTTCCCTTTTGCTTTGACCTTTTCTTATTGGCCATATAAGAGAACCCAATTTAACATTCACTACAGTAATCATCTTTTTATTTCCTCCGTATTTTTGCATGCAATCACCAAAATTAGGGATTCACAGTTCATAAAGAGCGCTCCAATTTTAATGTCGTCTGTGCGATCCCGTGTTGCACCCCCCTTTCCCCCTAACTAATTAACTTGTTCGTTACGCCGTCTTTTTTAACACCTACCCCTTTTGCAATTAAATTAAAAAGGCCTTTGTTTCTTCACAGTGATGGGGTTTATATTTTTCCAAATTATTGTTAATGTAGGAAACAATTTGTAGAAGGATAGGATCTCTTGTAGGCATGTGTCTTCTTCACTTTGGCATTTGTTTGGCTTTTTGCCAGAGTCTATTCACATAAAGGTAAGTAAGTCTATGACCTGCTCCCTTATTGCGTCGCTCACAATCTGTCTGCTGGGCATTTTATACCAGTAACCGAACCTACATATATCATCTGAACTCGGTAACCTGCAGGGTCACTAACTTAAAGCAAGTTGCTGGATAAAAATTCCCTCATCTAAAAGAAATTTTGATTACTTTAAAAGGTACAAAGAAAAATAAACATTTTCTTGATGAAAAAGATTCTCACTTCAAACCTTACCTTAATGCCTAATCTATACTAATACGAATACTATACTAATACTAGTACTAATACTAATACTAATATATATAAAACTGAAGAGTTTGTTTGTTTGTTTGTTTGTTTGAACGCGCTAATCTCAGAAACTGCTGGTTGGAATTGAAAAATTCTTTTTGTGTTGGATAGTACATTTATTGAGGAATATTATAGGCTACATAACATTACGCTACGACCAATAGGAGCGGAGCATAAATGAAAAATGGTGCAAAAACGGGAAAAAATATTCCTTTTTGGGAGCTTCCGTTGCGTGTGCTGCATAAACGGTTTAAGTTACGCAAATATCATGTATTATGGAATTGTTCCTCTTTAAAAGTTCTAAAAAAAAGTCCACGACAGCATATGTCTATCTTTTAAGATTGACTCACTATAACCTTTTTTTATAGTAATCAATTTTTTTCGAAATAAATTCATTATTTGCGAAGGAGTTTTATCAACATAATATTAATCCTTATCTAAATAAATATTTTATTAATCACAAGTATTTAAATGTAAACAAAATTATCCTTGACATCACTTGATTTCAATCAACATCTTAGGAGCTATCATAATTTTAAAATAACTCCGCAACAAAATAAGTAGAAAATTCATTATTTAAACAACTCTATCTCTTAGGTGACGCAGACGAAGTTGCGCGGGTCAGCTATATTATAAAGCTATACAGTACAGTATAAAGAAGAGTTTGTTTGTTTGGTTGAACGCGCTAATCTCAGGAACTAGATACTGGTTCGATTTGAAAAAATATTTTAGTGTTGGATAGCCCATTTATCGAGGAAGGCTATAGGCTATATATCTACGCTACGATCCTTAGAAGCCAAGCGAAAAGAACGGAAGTCAGAAAGAACGCTAAGCGATAACGAAGTTTTAGCGCGGGCGAGCGACGGGATGCGAATGCGACGCGATGGGTGGGCCGAAATTTCACGCGGACGAAGTCGCGGGCAGAAGCTAGTCAAAAATAAAGTGAAAATGTTCTTTCTCAATCAAGCGGGCTTTCCTAGGGGTTTAATTAACTAAAAGGATGATATTTCTAATTGTAATTCGGTAATTAAACCATAGTGCGAGGTTTTTACAATGTCTCGAGGCTTTCGGCAGTCGGCGAAAGGTTCGCCCTGGTGTATCAATACACTCGCATTTTAGGGTTAATAGGGTTGTTACTGTTCATAAATATTTGGAGCTCTTTGATGATGAGTTTTCGCGGACGTTATTAGGTAATTAGCCGTATTTTGTGTGTTTAAGAAGGTTGGATTATTATTAAGTACTATAATGTAAATAACTGACTGTGTCTGCCTCGTTGCTATAGTGGTCGCACATGTACGCGTTTACTTTCAAGACATTGGCTCTCGCGGTCAGAAAGTGCGTAACCATGTTTCAGGCTAGCAACAACGCGGAAAACCTTAGTCTAATTAGGTATCAAGTTGTCCCATCTTCAGACATCTGATAACTTGCCAACTAATAAGGTCTCAGTATTCCGTTTATTTTACTTAATTAGGCAAATGATGTAACCAGTCGGGTGAGGGAGATTTCTTTGATGTCACTTAAGGACCATTTTTACTTAGTAATAACGTAATAGTCCACTGTGAAGCTCGCTTCTAATTTGGTCTTAATATTCTTGTTGCCGAAGGGAATTGTTTCGCAGATGTGGATTAACACTGTGTGTTACAATTGGCAATGTTTGAGAAGAGGGCGAAAAAGAGTTCGTTTGTTTTGTTTTTTTTTTTGTTTTGTATTGCCAACAGCAAGTGTGTTTGACGTGTGATTGTTTGTATTTGATAAGCTATCTCCACTTTGTTTTTGAGTTTCTTAAAGGTTGAACTGGGGATAAAACTGAAATTAATCTATTTATTAAGTTACTGCAATCACCAATAAGTACCTACCTACTATATTTGAACACTCATGACGGGTACATAATATTTTAACATCGGAAATCAAAATACCAACGGGTAAAGAGTCAATGTTCAAAACATCGAAAGTTTAAATATCGATTGTATCGAAACATCGAAAATGTTTATACCTAAGCTTAAAATGTCTAAGATCGAAATGCCGAGTGATTAAAATATCGAATGATTAAAAATGTCAATAGTCATCATACCTAAGTTCTAAATGTCAACATTTAATACACTTATGTTCACGATATTTTTTTTATGACTGTTATCTATGAGAACTTATGATTACAGATCGGATGCATATTTACCTAGAGTTGAGGTGTTGGCTAGTATGGAATGCACTTTTGTATCGATCGTAAAAATCTCGCGATTCCGGAATTACAAATTTACAAATAAAAAAATATAATAAAAAATTAAAATAATACCACATACTTAAGAAGTCGTGTCTATACCATGTATCGGAATAGTTATGCATTCCCGGATTTTCTGCATTTATATTAAGAATAAAATATTTAAGAAGGCGCTTCCATAATTTGATAGCCATAAATTAACTATTTATTTAATTTTCGATGTTCAAATATGTACTCCTCATGACAAATAAATCGAGAGGATATGCATAAAAAAAAAAGAAGAAAAATGGGCAAATAGTCTTTCCGACACCAGAATGAAATAAAAATGAAAACGCAAATAAAAGTTTACACTTCCATGATTCAATAAAAAACATAAAACTATTCTAAATCCCGGTACCACAGTTTTGACGCGCGTATTTCGCAGCTGTTGCAGTTTCCCGAGTTTTTTTTATTTTTTATCTCGTGTAAATGTAAAATGTTACAACGCCATAGTACTTTTTACCGGTACAAAGTTATGTAGGACCACCACCATGACTATAGGTACCTATAGGGCTTTAAATAAAATCTATGTTCGAAAACTCAACAGGGTGTGAAACAGCTAAGGGCGAATGTAATATGGATGGAATGATAGGCTCGCCTCCTATGGCATGGGACTTAAACATACTGGCGAAATGTAGGTGTACAGGAACACCTCTACCTATTCCTTGGGGATAACTGCCGTGATGTCTTTAACGTGTTTCTCGGAAGCCATCCCCATACATTTGTTAAGATTTTCGTAGTTTCAAATAGGTTCACATGGCGCTGTAACAATTCCCTTAGAAAATGGTTCGATACCTCCATTGTATCGATTACTTTTAGTAGAAAGTCTAACTACTAGGTACAGCTTCTTAATTTAACGCTGAATACAACTTTCGTTACTCTATGCACAGTGAACACAGCCTTTGAATATTCATACAAAAATGACCGGCCCCTCTTAATCATAGACGTGTACTAGTTGGGTAGAGTGGACCCCCTGACCAAAAAGTGATCAATAAGCGGTCAGCTCCGGTTAACCCTCCGATGGCCACTAATGGTAGCCTGCTGGCGGGTCGATTAGACCTCGTTAAATGAAGATTTTAAGCTTACCGGCTTTCACGAACCAGTCGTAATTTTTAAAGCCTGTAACAATGTGGGAGTGATTTGGGTTTGTGCGAAACGGTTTATTTTACATCCATCGCACCTGGCTGGTAGAGGATTCAATTATAATAAAAATCTTTTTCAACACACTTGCTCGTAAAGTGGCTCTTATTGAACCGCTTTTAGGTCCACAATGCAGTGTATTAAAAACGCGTGCCTTTTACTTTAGGTTACCATACTAGTGCTGTAACGCCACAGATAACTGTTTACTAATCGAAAATTTGCGTTTTTTTTTTTTAAATCTCGTTAAAGAAACTTCATGCCAAAAGGAATCCGCGCGTTCACTTTTTTTTAATAGTCTGAATTGTTTTTGGTCCCAAAATTAACTAAAATTTATTTTTTAATCGACTTCAAAAAGGAGGAGGTTTTTTTTTATGTATGTTCGGGCATAACTCCGTCGTTTATGAACCGATTTGAAAAATTCTTTTTTTGTTTGAACTAAGTAAGGTAACTGTCATGCATGAATAGACAAAAGCTTGTGACTGGATGGATTTTGTTATCTCGTCGTGGAACAGAAGCTGTTTTTTTTATTTGTCACAGTTACAGTCTGTTATCTTGTGATACTTGTTGTATATAGCTGTTACGATATATTTACGCCTCCTACCTTAAATTGTCCGTCGTCCCACCCGGAACCAAACGGAAAAGATCCTGACTGAAGTTCTATTATTACGGATTCTCACTGAATGAATGTATATTTCTCTATGCCAATAGTACTTTCTAATTCCATACTAACTAAACTACGATCAGACTAAACATTTTTTTTTATAAAGGCTGTTTAGCGGTTTTGCCAGTGCCTCTATTTACACCTGCGCGGGCATCGCACGCGGGGCGCGCGGAAAAAAAAATATAAAACCCAGCGCGCCATTTTCCATAAATATTTGTTTTGTTAACGTTTTCGTTGTGTTGTTTTAAGTTACTATTAAAAATACGAAATCTAAAGTATTGTCACTAATTACACATACTGTGTTAAAAAAAAAAACGTCCGGATAGTCAGTACCTGGCAACAAAGGTCAGTTGAACTTTATAAATCTAAATGAATCATCTCTATAATTACGTTATTTTAGCATAAGTTTTTACAAGTCTGTTATTTTCCTCGCAAGTGTGTTGAAAAACGTCGTATGAAACGCGTGTGCATTGATCATTACACACTCGGCTCCCTTATCGCGCTCGTTTGCGACTCGCGCGAATAATACCGCCTCGATTGCAATGACCAACACAGCACACTTGTATCATAATGTACTATTATTTTATTAGTCTGTGAAAACTTATATTTGAATTTTATTGAAACAGTTTTAAATATAAAATATCCTAAGCCCGTTTTCACTAACACTAGGCGCCATTTAAATGAATGCCTGCGTGCAGTTGGATATTGAACTTTTGTCGCCAAGCAGAGCGTTGTAAATCTTACAGCGCGCTTTTATTTAGTAATTGTGGTGTCGCGTATTCTTAGTGGCAACGGACATTACTGTTATGTGTATTTTTTGTGTGTATATTTTATTTTAATCTTTGTGTACATAGTTTTTAATTTGTGGAAGCTTGTAAATGGCAAGTGTGAGCGCTAATTCCACATACAGTTGCCATTTATCTTTTATTTACCTAGATATTAGAGTGTAAGTTTACTGAAGAAAAAATTAATAAATAAAACTAAAAGTTTGGATTGTAATGTATCCCCGAATGGTTGGGCAGGGGCGTCCATATTTAAATTGGTATCTCACTGCTTCTATCGGTATAAATATTATAACTAACTTGATGTACCTACATATAATTATGTTAACACCCATGTATAATTATGTATAGTTTATGTGTAGTTTATGTATGTATATTTCTATTTCAGCGAACATTACCGGTTTCCCTGTGTCTCAGACAAGCGCCCCGCTCTTACACTTGCGGGCTCTGTTGAAAGGTTCGATGCTTGAGTGATATATCTACAAATAACATGAATTGCACACATAATCAAATAAACAAAGTTTTTAATCAATATTTAGGGCCGATTTTTCAATAGTCAGATTCTTTTATTTACTACTAACAAAAGCTGACAGCAAATATTAATTTCTCAGAAAAAAAAAGAAGACAATTTAACAATCAGCTCTAAATAACTTTAAACTATTAATTAGTAACAAATAAATAAACAAAGTTTTTAATTAATAAAAATAATACTTAACTGACTTTGTGAGCGGATTTTAGTTTAACAACAACAATAACAAAAGATAAAAACAGTAATTCGATCCCTAACACAAAAAAAAACATTTTCCTGATCTGGAAACTTTTTATTTTCCCAAACATTTTTTTTTCTAAAGGGTTTTTATGAAACGTCTCCATAAGATCACGTCCTACTGTCCAGTGCACGGTGTGCTCACTAGGCCGGACGCCGGACAAAATTGTGTCATTATAATGTTATTGTGATGTTATGTTACTGACTGCGTGACTCCTTATGTGTTTACCGATAGTTGCGTTCATTAATAATCTATTGAGATATTGATAACATTATCATTAAGCCTAGGTATAGCTAGGTGTAGCGATGTACATATTTTGCCAGATATGTTATTAATTCCTTGTAATAGGGGCAAGCCTATCGTCATAAACCGGGAACTTAGTCAGACTCTGGGCAAATCCAATAATATTGTGCCCAGGTGTTAAACTCAAGACCCTAGTAGTGAAGAAATACTGACCTGTAGACTAAAGAAGAGCTCTAATGGGCAATCATGATGGGTGGGTTCTTTAACCCGGATTCGGAAAACCTTTTCTCGGCGCTGATCAGTAAATTTCACAGATCGATTTCGTCCACAGTTTTATACAATCTTCGTATGGGCTGAATAATTTAAAAATGAATACTTTGTAATTCTATATTGATAAGTGGACAACTTAAAACATCTTAACTCTAATAAAAATAACGAATACTTAGCAGCACGGAATAGTTTTTACGGTAGCAGGTGCTCGTAAAACTGCATGCTCACCCATTGTCACCCTCAATCACCCTTTACGAAATGTAAATTCGAATGACGCGGCTGAAGTAAACAGTGTGCGGTGCTCAGTAAGCGCACAGTGTGCCGCGGCGCCGGCTCCTGGACAAAGTTTAGTTGTTAAATAAAGCTAAATTAAACGACCGCCGTATCCTGTTGCGTAGTATAATTAATTTTGTTTTACGTTGACGTATCGCATCACTGAGGAGTGAGGCTTCTTAGGTGAGCTGCTGAAATGTCGGTTAAGGTGGCGAACATTTTGAAGATTAAAGGTCGGACTTTTACTTAATTTGATCACGTGAGTAGAACTGATAAAATTAAGACGACATTATTGTTATTGTTGTTACAGTGTATGTAGTATCTAGTTACTTATATAATCTTATAATATATAAAATAAAGTCGGGTTATTTACACCATTTATAACTCAAGAACGATTTTTATGATCTTGGATTTGTTGCATTTGTCTCTGCCCCGATTAGCAGAATAACTATTAAAACATGCAAAAAATTCACTTTTTCATACATTTTGTACAGAACGGCTTTTTTTTCTCGAGAACGAATCGGGGAACGGGGAAACAAGAAATTTCACGCGAACGAAGTCGCGGGCAGAAGATAGTTTGCTATAAATCAAATCTAAAGGGACCACTTCCACCAATTCTTTCATTGTTTGTTAAATAATGGTACCAATTGATGGTGTCCATTCTTCAACCAAAGTGTTACTAAAGTTGTAATTTTATAGTAACATTTTATCAAATTATACTCGTATGTTATTAAATTTATCATCCTTCTCAAATCAGCAAATTGGTACCAATACTCGAACATTAATTAATTAAGCTTTTACAACGCAACATTTTTAGTAATCAGGTGAAAATATACGGTCGTCAGAATTGAAAATAAACATTTGTTGAGCACATTGCGATTCCATGTACGCCACAGTAATGGGATGTCGTGAAAGTTTTTACGGCGCTATAAGGAGTAAGTTCAGGACGTAAACTTATATTATTGTTATTTTATTTGTATTTACTTATGTTTTAACGAGACAAGAGGTTGTATTTTATCGTTGCATTGGTCTTTGGTAACAGCTGGGAAATTGAAAGCCATGGCAAGGACGAAGCGATAAGTGAAACAATACTTTCATCTAAAAATATTTTTATGGTGTTGTTTGAATACTTATGATGTTCATGTCGTTAACTAAGAAATGTTTCAATAGCCCTGTTTAAGGTTCCGTAGCCAAAGGGGCCAACGGGACCCTATTACTAAGGGTCCGTCTGTACCAGGGCTGTATCTTATGAGAGTACTATTTTGGCCGCTATATCAACAAATAATAAAAATAAACTAAATTACAAAATTAAAGGGAAGGCACTATAAATTTAAAAAAATATGTACCTAGTGTTCAATATTGTACGATGATACGGAATCCTTCGCGTGCGAGCCGTGTTCCTGCTTGTTCTATTATAACTAGCCAAATGGCGTCCTATAGGTACGCCTCTGCCTAACATTAAGTTGATTATTGGCGTGATGTTATGTTATTACAGTAAAATTCTTATTGTGCGAGCCTACTTGACTTTACTTATTTAACAGCATAACAAAATCCCTTTGAGAATCACATTCATGACATCTGTAACGTTAAAGCTAACTTTATTCCGTCCACGATTTCACATCCCACAGCAAACTGCGAACAAAATATCAAACCGCCACAGTATTCTATTTGGCACCACGTAGAGACCTTAGCACAACACTATATTTGACTCACTGTGCATCTCATTTGCGCTGCGCCGAATAATGTCCAGGAAACAAACGCGACGGAGCACTGTGTGTTACTTTTTAGGGTTCCGTAGTCAACAAAGAACCCTTCGCCATGTCAGTCTGTCTATCCGCGGCTTAGCTCAGAGACTCTTAGTACTAAAAAGCTGTAATTTGGTATGGGTACATATTATACTAATTACCTACCTACGCCGAAACAGTGGTAAAATAAAATCTTGTTTTTTTAGTTTGGTTTTCTCTTCTACACTTAAAATGGGATGATATTTTTTTTCTCATCTATCCCACAGTGTTCGTTGGATAGGCCGTTCAAAAATATTACGGGTTTGTGAAAACCATTTTTCGATTCGGGGATACGTTTGCGTAATATTAAGCTTTAATGTGCAAATTTTTGTTAATTGTTGGATTGGGTTATATTTGGATATAAAATTTACAGCAGTATTTATGTATGCAGTATTATAACGAAGTTAAAAGGAAAACTATCACAGCTAAGAAGACTTCACAAGTTACCGAGTAATAGTTGACCAACTTACATTAATTTACAGTTGAAAAACATGTTCGTCGATACATTCCGTAAGGAAGAACATGTTTTTCAACTACAACGTTAAGTTTGTTCTTGGGATAAATTCATACCAACTACGGAACCCTTCATTGTGCGTGGTCCGACATGCACTTGGCCGGTATTTTTTTATGGTATTCCTTCATTTGAGTGTGAAGTTACTCTTCAGTAACATAGTTTAGCAATGCGTTGAATGTTCAAATCTTCTCTTTGAAGAATACATAACCCACATTTATTGTTTTGGATTTTGTTAATCAGGGAATATAGATTAAACAGAGACTGCCTTCGTTGGTGTATTGGCCGCAAGCGCTACTGTTGAGCATGAGGTCCTGGGTTCGGTTCAAAGTGTTATTTGGTTTTTCCATCTGGAATTTCTCAGTAGCAGCCCGAAGTCTGGATTTGTGGCCTGTTAATGGCAATAGGCTCGCCTCCTATTACATGGGACTTAAACATAACTGCCGAAATGTGGGTGTACTATTATTAGGTACAGACGCCAGCAGGTCAAGCTTCCCGAAACTGTCAAATTTCCGCAATCAACCTTGAACCTTATTCTGTAGTGATAAAGTTGAAAATCTATTTTAAAGAAATTTGACAGATTGTAGTAGCTTGATGTGCTGGCGTCTGTACCTCTGGCTAATCCTTCGGGGAAACAAGGCGTAATGTTATATTATGAAATATACGCAAATAAGCAAATAAGCATGTATAAAGTGGTGGAAAATTATAAATATGAGGGAATCTCTTAAAAATAACATTCTAATCACCCAATGTGTTTCGCTAGGCCAACATGAAAGACGGCGGCCCTCAGAACTTACATCTTCATTATAATATTCACATTTCTAAATCCATACATAAGCTTATTCCAACGAGATAAATTTCTTTTTATCACCATTCAATATCAAACCCTATTTGGAAAGATATAGGGTTGAAATTCTAATGAGATTAGAATCTCATACGCATGATATTTAATTCATAAAAGTCATACATTGGTCTGAGATTGCGTCTAATGTTTGTGTTTAGGTATTATTTGTGTGCTTCGTGTGTTTTGTTTGAATTACCTTGTTTTGAAATTTGTGTTTGAATTTTGGTAGGTAACTATGTTCGTATACAGAATGGTGACGCGATCGAGCAGAAATTGAAGGAAAGCAAGATCTTGGAGCTTGGAAGCTTAAAGATGGCGGATGAATTAGGTATTATGTGTCGAGAAATTCACTGGAAACCCCTTACTAAACCCTTAGAACCCTAACTCCTTAGAAAACTGTTACTTATACAGTAAAATGTATCACTGAATTTGGTATAGGTAAATAATTAATATCTGTGCCATGTTTCCAAAAGTAAAGAAACTAAGTCAGAATACTCCAACAGATTTCTTGTTTCCATAAACTCAGCTATTAAGACGTCAAAACATTATTTGTTTTATGTGTTTGACACATTAAACCAAATCTTTATTTCCAAGAATCTCATCAATTCCACTGTGTACTTGTTCAAAAGCAATTTACTTCGAACTTATTCCATATTTGAGTGAATTTCTCAGGCGAAAAATTTACGCGTCTAGGCTGAAAACGCAGTGCTGCTTTACAAATAATGCAACGATTTTTTTTTCTCAGAATTAATGAGACATGAATCTAAATGAAGCCACTTAAATTATGTTTATAAGACTATTACTTTTTAAGAAAAACATCAGTAAATGATGAATTATCAATTTCTGTGTCTTGTCCACAATCACTTTCATACACAGCATTTACCTCTCAGGAAGATAATCTCCAACATATATAGGAAAAAGTATTTTCATTGCGTTAAGTAATAATTGACCTACAAGAAGCTAATTAATTTTGAATGTTTAGACTCATAGTTAATGAGCACATGTCGACGGTAGTTTTGTCCGAGCGAAATTACTAATTTCTATGGACATTTTGTTTCGCCGTCCTGAACTTCCACCAATGAGTTTAAACGAACAATAAATCCCTGCCCGGCAAGAGACAACCTTGCGCTTACGCACAGTGAGAACGGTGGTGCACCATATCGCCACGTCTTCCCGCAAAAAATGTAAGTACGTGATTTTAGTTTACTCGGAACGAAATTTTGCAATTTCGGTGATCAGGTTTTAAAAGGATTTTTTCAAGAAATAAAGGTATCACTTTTATGCATGCTAAGTAGCCTTTGGTACCATTTAAGATTACAGAAAACAATAGTAATAGCTTTGATAGTTTCTTGTAATTTAAAAAAAATAGCCTCGTTTTCAATTTCTGTGGGCCAATTTCTGTGGTTTCCGTGGCATCTGGGTGTCCACGGAAATTACACGACTCCACAGAAATTGTACCTATCAATTATTGTATTAATGTTAATAAAGGTTTTTGAAAAGAAACAATATTTGTTATGCCGAACTTACTTTGACAGAACTCATTTAACAAACCTAGTTATAGATTACTCAGAGATAGCATTATCCAATCCATTATAGTCTGTTATATCCCATTATTTTGCTCATGCCTCCTTTCATAATCAAATTTGAGAGTTTAAATTGACTCAACAGAATTTTAAATACCTCTTTTATTTTAGGAATCCAAAAAAGAAAAAAGATAGCCAAGAAAGGTTAAAAAAAGAAGAGGATTGCAGAGCAAAAAATTAGAGAAAAAAAGAAAAGTGACTCTGTCAAAGCTGAGGAGTTGCGTAGAAAAGATCGAGAACGTTATAAAAAAAAAAAACAAAAAAAAACAAAATTTTTAAACCAAGAACATACCTCAAGATAAGACCATCAAATCAGCTGACGCTTCACACGACTTGGACAATATAGACTATGACAATCTAGTTCCATCAGCCTCATTTTTCGAAAATATTAACGGTGATAAAATATGGAAATTAAAAAAAAAAACCATTGAGACTGATAATGATGCTCACATTGAATATTCCAAAGAATTAGTTACAAGAAATAATTTTAATATTTTTGATAGTGATGATGAAAATATTTTCTGAAGATTTTCGTCATGTTAGTGATTATTTGTTTATAGAATATTTCTTAATATCTTAGTTACCTAAAAGTTGATTGATGTCTAACATCATTATTCTCTTATAGTTTATCTTCAGAGCGATGGCTTTTATTGAGCTGCTCTTATGATTATTAAATTAGTTGTTAATTTGTCATTTTGGTACGTACAAGGTATCAAAATTAATACTAACTGATTGACCGTGTATAGAAAAAAATACTTATGGAGTTTTAATATATTATAAAAAGTGTTGTTTGATTTTGAGAACTAAACTGTATTATGTCCACAAATATTTAAGTAATTTGTTTAGGATTTTTTTATTAATTTCAAATTAATCATATGCTAATCAGAATATTTTATTTCATTCCTAGGATTTGATATTAGTTCTGCTATTAATATTATTAAGCTAAAACTGTACTGTTTTTGCAGTGATAATAATTATTTTTTTTAGTTTAGTTTCAATTTGTGTAGGTTGTTAATATAAGTTTGATAAATAATTATAAGTAAATTTTACCCCATCATAGGGTAAAAAACATAATCAGTTCCTGATTGCTAATTTTGTAAGACTGATTTAAGCAATAGTACGCACAGCTACATTTCAAGCTTTACATTTTCAGTATAAGGTGATCTCTCATTGTACGGAAATCCTATTCAATGCAAGATCAGCTTATAACGGAAATGTACAGCTTGATTTGTGGCCATGTGTACACCATATGTGTGTGTAAATGCTTATTAAAATGATTCGATGTCACCAATACAATTTCGGTGGCAATAATAAAATTTCTGTGGCTCGCCAATTTCGGTGGTCCAAATAACTCTCACAGTAATATAATTATATAATCCCCCTTAAGAAAATGTATATAACATTTGGATATGTTGCGCTTTATTATTAAAGTTTTTTACAAAACCTGAAAATGAAAATGTCCATGGAAATTAGGTAAAAAATCGAGTTGTTGAAATTGACTCATTTACTTATCCAATAGATACCTAACGGTACTCTGCAATCTCCGACGCCACATGAAATCTCGAATGAAAATCTGTTTTAGAATACATTGCGGGTTTCCTTCAATAACATTACTGAAGACTGCAATGGAAAACAAACTTTGACGGTTTGTGTATTTTCGATATCGAATTACGTTTCGTAGTATGAATATACAGGGTGTTTGGCAGAACGTTGAACATACGAAAATGGTGGATAGGTGGGGTCATCTGCTACTTACTCAGCCCTAATTTATTTGGCCCTGGGCCCCTGGATATTTAAAAAAAAAAATTGTGCTTTCTTCTAGTTTCACCACTTTCTTAACTTTAAAGTGTAATTTGTATTAAAAATGGGTAAAACAGGCAAAAATTTTTTTTTTTAATCTTTAATGTTGGCAGATTCTTATAAAATTATTGCTTTATTCAGATGTCATCTAGAAAAAAAGTTATGAGTCCTCAAACTTACAGAAAGATGTAAAAAATTATGAAATAACTCTTAAAGGTTTTTTTTTATAAAAGCAAATTACATACCATTAGAAAGGTCACACACTAGGGATGTTTTGCTAGAATTGGAACTCCTCAATCATTTATTGTTTTTTTTTTTTTTTAATGCAAGTTGAAGTTAAGATTTAAGTATTTTTTACATCTTTCTGTAAGTTTGACAAGTCATAACTTTTTTTCTAGCTAACGTCTGAATAAAGCAATAATTTTATAAGAATCTGCCAACATTAAAGATAAAAAAAATAAACTAAAATTTTGCCTGTTTTACCCATTTTTAATAAAAAATACACTTTAAAGTTAAGAAAGTGGTGAAACTAAAAGAAAGCAAACAATTTTTTTTTAATGTCTAGGGGGCCAGGGCCAAATAAATTAGGGCTGAGTAAGTAGCAGATCACCCCACCTATCCACCATTTTCGTATGTTCAACGTTCTGCCAAACACCCTGTATTTCGAATGTGAATAGATATTTTAATACACATGGTTTAGTTTGACAAACCGTTCCTTTGGGCATTCTAGAATATAATGTATTTCTTGATACAAACATAATATGGGGCATTCGGGACTAGTAATTATGGCTGCTAGTAATTCTTTTGTTAAGAATGTGTCAAGAATACTCTGGTATTATTGGTTGTGTATATTATTGAAGGAAAAAGCGATAGGACAGTATTTTTGGGTTCTTCTTATTATAAGCTTTTCATACATAATGTTCGTATAAATATTTTGTCAAGGATAAAAAGGTACCCTTTTCCCTTTACCCTCCACGTTAATTTACAATATAAGTTCTTGATCCTTATTCCTTAGGCTCAAAAAACGTAATCATGTTCCTTTTGATTTCGTAATAATAATAATAAGTATTCAATAAATTGCCATAAAATAGGCATCTTCTGTCACCATTTTAAAATTAAGTATTTAAATTAATTAACATGCTTAACTTGTCATCGAAAAAACTTACAAACCTTTTCATGTAAGTACCTGCTCTTTAAATGGACTAATTTAATTAATTAGGTCCCACCGTCTCCGGCTCTCGTAAAAGACATACAGGTCGAGAATAAACCCACAAACGGTTTTAAAGGAAAAATTCAAAGGCAGTAAATAATTGAACTGCCATGAAACCGTTTCACCTAAGGACTCAACGGAGAAAATAAATAAATTGAAAACTAACTACTAAAGAGACTGCCGCCATTAAACAGAATTTTTTAACCTTTCATGGTTAGTACTAAAATAACCAGTAAATGTCCCTTTGCAGGACAAAAGCCTCTTCTCAAACAGAAAATCATCGCACATTGATCATTCCATCAGTAACAGCGTGTTTGCTCCAATTCTGACCATAAGTTATATTTAGGTTTCCTTTGCGTTTTCTTTCTTGGATTACGAGTATACAAGAAAGTTCACAAAAAAAAAAACATCACGCCTGTTTTTTCCCAAAGAGTTGACGAGAGAGGCGTTAAGAAAATTTATAATAATAAACATCCACACAATTACCTCCATGAATTGTCAAGTGACGAACCTACGTGAATCATCCCAGCCCTGATTTGCTGGATTCGTTATCTCCTCTACCTATCGTTATTTTTTCTGACAAAGTTTATTCTGTGTATATGTAGGTATGTACATATTTATTATTTTTCGAGTTATTTATCCCCTATGTTGCACCTGCCATGTATTGTCTCTGCATCACCCTAAGGTTGATTGGTGGAAAATGCCTCAGGAATGAAGTCCGTCTTTGTACATTAAAAAAAAAAAATATAAATATATAGTTTTAATAAATAAATAATTTTCCCAAAGGTGCTTTTAAGATATCTAACTATAATTTTTAATTTTGTCCACAGTAACAGCACTCCGCGAGCACTGGGACGAGGCCAATGCCCGCGTGCTTCAACGCAAGGCACAACTCGACGCCATGCTGGGCGACTCGCAACGCTACGAGGCGAGGCGGCGCGACGCCGACGCTTGGCTGTCCAGGATGGAGGCAAGGCTTGCCGCCATGCAGCCGCCCGCGAACACCGCTGATGTGCTGGAGATGCAGCTTAGAGAGCAGAAGGTATGTAGAACCGAAATTTTGCAGCAAACCTAATTGAGAATGTTTCAGTTTGGTTTTGCATATTAGTAGAGTCATATATCAATATTTTCCAACTTCAAATGAAAATTAACGACAGATAAAATAAAATGAAAGATTGGTTAGGTGTTTGCCCAGCAGCAAATGTTCTGGTTCAATAATTACTCATTTTGTTTGTTACCCATAAGCATGGATTTATTTAACCCCCTTAAGTAACCAATCATCTCTCTCACAAAAGCACTTAACTAGACCAACATCACAAAGTCTGAATACTCCAACATTAGTCCGATTCCCTCCCACCAGACACAATCCATTACGCCACACCCTACATTCTTTCCCTACATCCTCTAGCATGCACCTCACACTCGCAGACGGTACATACTTACAGTTCGAGTCACGTCTCACACCTAATACAAAACTAGACTGTCGTGACGCGGTTCACGCAAGGATATTTTAGCACCTTTTTATTTTAGAAACATTACTTTAGTCTACATTTCTGCGATACTGGAGATAGGTTTTCCGAGAAAATAGGTGTCAACTTATATGGCTTTCAACATGCCTATATTTATAAACAACATGTCCCGGAATTAACGCACACTACCATAGACCCCAATTAAAATATTATAATCATAATCATACTTACACTGAGTTTTTACTATCCATACTAATATTATAAATGTGAAAGTAACTCTGTCTGTCCGTCTGTCTGTCTGTCTCTGTATGTTACCTTTTCACGCAACCGCTGAAGCGATCGTCACGAAATTTGGCAGAGATATAGCCTGGGATATGGAGAAGGACATAGGTTACTTTTTTACGCGATAACCGACATCCACGCGGGCAGAGCCGCGGGCAAAAGCTATTTATGTATAAAACATTATTTTTTTATTAAATTATTTATTTATTTATTTAACAATTTATGTACACACATATAAACAGACAAGAAGAAAGGAACAGAAAAATACGTACAAAGGTGATGCTTATTTCTAATGAAATCTCTTCCAGCATACCTGCGATAGGAAAGTAGATATAGAGATGTAGACAACGTGTGTAAGTGTAGAAGAGAAAAAATAAAATAAAAAAATATACTTAAAATCAAAATAGCTATACACTAATATAAATACAATAAGAGAATATACATACATACATACTTCTAAAATAAATATCACTCAAATATATACTTAGAACTACAATGTAGTGGAAAATAATAAATACATAATAATATGCAACTATGACGAAGTGGAAAGATAGTGATCCTTTTCCTTTTTTTTTTCCTTTTTTTACTGATTGTGGGTGAAAATTGTGGTCACTTTACAAATCTACGCACGCACACAGTCGCAAACGTATAAGGGTCTAGCGTAGTATGGACTTTGTCCATTTTGGTTTGATTTGACTGTAAAGCGGAAGTGTGATTGTAATTTAAGTATTAAAAAAAAAAATTGGATAACCCTTCCTTGGCAGTCGAAAAAAATGATCTATATTAAAAATGACAGAAATCGATCCAGTAAACGATTCTGAAAAAACTACTTTCATAATGTGTAAATTCAGTTACACGTTTTATATTATTTATATTTATAAATGTTGTAGGATAGATGGTGAGTACACCTACATATGGAATAGGCACTTTCATTAAATCACGTCACGCATACAAATGCCTTAGGAAAGGGTTGACCAATTAATGCAGGCTTCTATAGTAGGCACCTAGGGCGATAAGGATGAGCCTGGTTCTACATACCAAGCAATACAATAAACTTATCTGAAGTTTATACTTAACAGACAGACCAGCTCAATGTAATTTTTTTCTGTAAGTACCTCACTATAGGCAGGCATTTTTTCGAAGCAAGATGCCCCTATACTATCGTCTGAATTTGACTCCTATTTTGTAACTCATTTTAAAATGCCCTCTGCTACATTACTAATACTACAGAGGCTCCTACAAAAGATAATAATTGAAATTGTTAGATTAAAGATGCTACCTATATTTTCAAAGATTTTCCGCATTCCAAGACTACTAACGTACTCAATAGAACTTCTCAGGCAGAAAATTACACATCTCGTCTATAATCTAGCCGAACAACCTGAATTCACTGCTTTAATTCAAAAGCAACATCATGTATCTTAAAAAAAAATCTGTACAATTTTTTTTTTTTTATGTACTTACTATAGCAATGTGTATTCTACCAATATTTCAGTTTTTCAATTTTACCTCTCTATTTTCTCTCGTTAACGTGATAATTTACCTCTGAAGCTTGTGCCTGTGTAACGTGTAACATTTCTCACGACAGATATACTATACTAAGATACGACGTCGCGTTGCGTTATCTCGGCTCACTGCGTGCGACACCGCATTGTCTGATACTCCTGAGTTCTGTCTATGTTAATATCATCACATATTACATACACACATAAATACACGCCTTCAGGATTGGCTATTAATTTCGGACGTTAGAGAGATCTCCGTCTATCTATCCACGAGAACCATGGATTTAGATTTTATAGTTTTATTTGGTCACAAAAGTAAAACGAACTGGCCGGAAAAGACAACAGAACCAGGTGTGTAGCCTTTTTGCTAGCTGTAGGGCAGAATAGAATGGAATAAAGAGAGAAAATATACTGCAACAATTTTCACTGGCTCGATATCGTTTTTACGAAACAGAATTTTATGATTCGACTTAGAAATATATTTGTTTGTTTCTTTATCTGGATATTACAAACTGATTTTTAGCAGCGTAATATGGTCAATTCATTAAACAAATATTTGATGATATTTCGAGGAATAATGTTAAATGAAAATGTTTGTTTTTAGTCGAAAATAATCAGATGTACGTACATACATAAACTCACGCCTTTTTCCCATGGGGGTAGGCAGAAACTACAGAACGCCATCTGCTACGCTCCGTACATACTCCTTTTGCTTCAAATAAAATAATCATCTGATGTATTTTAATTAAGCCTTGGACATTGGCTAGTGACATAATCATTTATGAAATATACGTCCCAATAATATCGACATGAGGAAAATGACAAGTCGGAAACCGACAGTAAATAGAGAAGATATTTTCTTGTTCATTCCGTTCATTCGTTGAGTCGATCAAACGTGATCGGATTCTCGAGACACGAATCAGTTAATGAAAGCAATTCAAAGACGAGACAATTTCATGTAATGTGACATAATTATGCTGAGCTTTCGATTAGAGACATGTTTTTGTGAAGAATTTTGATCTGAATTGAAATTGCTTGAAATCGCTTGTGATTGTTATAAGCAGATAGAAGGCTGCTGTAGTTGATATTCGTGTATTTCTTACCCTTCTATAAATTAAATATTTATGAAAAATAATTTATCAACATAAACGAAGTACGCAAAACAAAACTCACCACAAATTAAGCTTGGTTCATGTATCATAGGCATGTTTTTATTATAAAACTTTCCTAACATTGTCTTGAGTATTATCCCCCTGTCTATACCCCTTTTACAAAAACTTGCAAGCAATATAATTTCTTGCGGAATCGGCAAAAATATGAACGTTGGGGGTTAGTGCCGACGCCGACGGAAACTTTGTACATTTGCATAATTACCGACGATACATACGTACCTACAGAGTACAGACGAATGTACTAAATAGAAGTTTACGTTATAGGCACACCCACTTGTAACCGAGTCTGTTTGTGTAGAGCTAACTTTGAGGATTATGTCTGTATGTACTTTGGTATAGAGCTGGGGAAATTCCTTGATTCGACTTCATTCGCATTGACATGAGATAATATGCCAAAAAAAAAAACAATTAGAAATCAGAAAAGTGCGCATCTCACACCAATGGCATACCTACTATCTATGCGATTTTTGTGTGGAATATCTTTAGTAAAGCCAGATGCACAGGGTTCGCTGGAAATACTAAGGTATCGTATAAACTAACTAATGCTACTAAAACTGTCGGCTTGCATCACCCCACTACTGGGTAAAGACCTGACCCATGACTTCTAGCATCTTCAGTCCAGGACTGAATGTGGACCTATGTCTGTTTTTCCACTGATGGATGCTCATTGGTGCATTCCATTTAAAAAACTGCTGTTCTGTGTCCTAAGCTTATAACTTTAAACCAAAACACACAAATTGCAACAAATACTCAATAAACATCGTTAATTTCATATTCCATAATATTATTTAGTAAAGCTTGACTACTAACTAACCCTTAGAAAATATCCGTATCTCCTACCGCCTTGCAGGCGATATTACGTACAACTTAGCTCAAGTCACTCGTATGAACGCTATAAATCCTCGTTAATTGGGAGCCGGCTACGGTAAAGCCTTTTAATATTCCACTTTGCATGGGAACGGGACTTGGAGGGGGTTTCACGTGCATCCTGGAAGTCTAAGTACTGGAATATTGTTTAGATAGATAGAAAGATAGAATACTCTTTATTGCACACCATAAAAATTACAGATTTATAAATGTAGAAATTTGACAAGAGGTGACACAATGGGCGGTCTTATCGCTAAAAGCGATCTTTTAAAGAAAACCTTTGTAAGTAAGTAAGTAAGTAAGTAGGATTTTATTTGTTTAAACATGGTGTACATGATACATATATTACATGCAAGATAATAAAGAGATACATAAAAGTTCAAACATGTTTAGCCGCATATCGTGGCGTACAAATTGGTAGGAAGAGATGGTGCATAAACCGTGATAATCGCAATAATAACCTTTGGAAAAAACTAGGAAACTTAGAAACAAACAAATCCTGTTTGTTTCTAAGTTTGCTAGATTTTTATATCGTTGAAAATGTTTGGGTAAACTTAGGTAGTTGTGTATGAATGGAGTTGTGGCAGAATATTGTTGCGATCACCATGTTAAATAAAAAATGGTGATTGCATTGTTTCGTCGTTGGCGACGTTAATATTAATTCTATCTTCTTATCCCTTGGTTTCAAAGGAGCTATAAACACACGAAAAGAAATGAGGTTGCTACAGTATGTAACTTTTCTCATCAAGTCAACAGGATCCATTAAAATCCTGTTAACAGCGGGTATACAGTTACTAAGGAAATGCCAAATAAAAGTGATTGCTTCAATAAAGAGCTCAAAGTACCATTTCTTGAAAAAACATGACGTGACTGTAACCCACCGACTAAACTTTGAATAAAATTAATGTTAATAAAACTGCAGCAATTTAATAACATTAATTATGTTTATCACAACGCCCGATCTTTATTGCTACAACCAAAGACATTTGTTTTGCTAGCTCTGCCGACCGGTATTTAATTTAGCGCTATCTATGGACGAAAGTCCGTAACAAAGTTGCGTGGCAAAAATTTCCCGGGTCTGCCACTAGATGGCGTAATTTTCGAAAAGTATATCGTCTTTATTTTCTATGATTGTCGTTATAATATTATTTTTTTGTTTACAGTCATTCCACGCGGAGGTGCATCAATACAAGCATCAGATCGAGCTGTTCGGGCAGCTGACACAGCGACTGATCGCAGTATATCGCAACGATGATACCACTCGTATCAAACGTTCCACTGAGGCTATCAACCATAGATACAATGAGCTTAATAACAGGTAAGTTCTTAAAATATAAAATGTTAATTTAAACTATAAAAAAGTTATATACAATAAGAAACAGGCCCCAAGCAGCGGTAGCGGTAGCGGTGTGGCGGTAGTACAACTAACGCCATCTATCCACAGTGAGTTGTATCTTTGAAACAACACCATCAAGTTGTATCTTGGCTTAAGAATTATTTGGCCGTGTTTAGATAGGACTGAACTCCCCTTACAAAGTCGGAATCTTCCGCTAAATTGGTTAGTGGAGACCAGATGGCAATGTTAAAAAAAATACTTCATAAAAATACCCAATAATTGCAAAGTTATGATAAAACTAAGTGAAATTATTTTATGTTAACTCATTTATATAACTGTTGCTGGTATTAAACATTTGGTTATTTTAAATGTTACAGTTCAACATTTAAATTAACCAAAATGTTTAATATTCAACAAGATTCTGTATAAACTAACTCATACATATTCACCTGAAGGCATTGAATTCATGAATATTTCATTCGTAAACTGTTGATTAAAATAACAACTGAAATTATAATAATAGGTAACTTGTACGTAAACTCTGAAAATAATATCGTTTGCTTCATTCATTTTTTTCGATAAAATATTCAGCTCCTATCGAGTTCAGTCGTTTAAAATAATGACGGAATTAAGAAACAATGTGCTAAATTGTTATATAAAAACTCAGTTAGAGATACCATACATTTTAAAAGCAATCAAAAAGTTTATTAAATGCGCTTAGAAAATATTTTTGCCTGTTTTTTTTTTTTTTTTGTACTATGAGTTTGCTCTTGACTTTAGTCTAGGTCTGGATGACAGAGACAAAGTCTACGATGGAGTGAGCTTACCCAGAAGAAGCCTGTTCACTGTTTGAGAATAATCTTTTACAGTATTATTGCTCGAGGCAAAGCGCTGCATTCAGCAGTTTCGTCGCTGCAAAACTTTGACCGGTCGCTGGAGAAGTTCGTCGCGTGGCTGAGTGAAGCGGAATCGTTGCTGGACGCTGCTGAACGGGATCCTCATCTGTTAAAGGTAAGACTAATTTAGAAAAGTTACAATTGCCTTAAAATAAGAAAATGTACTATGTTATGACAATAACGTGTCAAAAATAATCCATAGTTCATCAAAAAAAAATATTATCAATGTGTTGTCCTGACAAGACGGTTTTTTGTTTTGCAACATCTATCGTAAGTTCCGTGAACAACGACGATCTCGGCCTTGTTGTTAATTCTTGCGCGCTTCGCTAGAGGCCGTGCGGATACGGAAGTTCGTACTTTATCCGTGCGAAGGGAGGTGCCGCTGTAAACGCTCACAACGCCATCTTTGAAAAGGTTGCCGTTTTAAGTTTAGGTTTACATTGCTTCAGGATTCGCGAGAGATTGAAAAGTTTCCGTTTGCATTTCTAGAGGTTTCCTGATCGTGTTACTCAGGTATATTATGAAACACGTATCCGTATGATAAACGGATATATCTAAGCAAGCTGATTTATGAGAAATTAATGTATGTTAAAATAACCCAATTTTGAACCTGAACCTATATTGAAAACGATACAAAGCGACGTTCACTTTGAACATTAGCGTCACAAAGTAATCCTGTATTATCAACCACATTTAACTTATTCAAAGTCTCAAAAGCAAGCATAATAAGTTTATTTCAAGTAAATTATAACGTAACGCGATCAGAAAACTTAGGCAAAGTAATCTAATCTCGAGACAAACGGCGAAGAAGCGAATTTAATACAATTCTGTTTCACTGACAACTTTGCCCTTTGCTTTAGAATCCCGATGCCCGGAAATAATTACATTAGCAGTATTTTGAAACATGTTACAAAAGGACGCGGTGCGAGTATAATAAAACAGAAGGGCGAGTCTGTAATGTGGTTGAAATACAGTTACCTTTTTTTAAGTGGTTAGAAAAATCAATATGAAAAAAAAAAAAAACTTGACTTTTAGATTTTATTCGCATCTTCTTAAGCTTGCCCTGAGGGCCGAGACACAAAAGTGTTATTTTTTTATTTTTGATAAGATTACCTACATAAGGTGTATCTATTCATATCTACACGAAATATGATATATAGTATGATGATTAATTATCAAAAGGCACCGCGCCCGCGCCGCCACCGTCGTCGCGTCCGGACGGGTCATTCATAGAATAAGTAAGTAAAGGTTTTTTGCAAAATGTCTCAAACAATTTTAAAATTATATTAGTTACGTAAAAACAAAAACACTTAAATAAAAAAAAAGTCAATAGCTTTTTTATCACCTATAGATGTTTCTCTTAAAATATTTCGTGTATGAATAGATACACCTTCATCATAATCATCATTTCAGCCGAAAGACGTCCACTGCTGGACATAGGCCTCCCCCAAAAGGGGGGATTTTCCTTATATAATATCATGCAGAAATAAAGAGTTTTATCAAACAATCGTGCAGAATCGCTTTAGAAAAATACCGAGATTTTTTATTAATGATTCACTTATGACTTTTTTTGCCATACCTACCTTTATGCCAATGTCAAATAGAGATGTGACATTTATTCAGCCCACATTGCCACAGTCTCATAAAGTTCCCAAATATAACTTCTATCATTCTCTTGCATAGTGCTGGGAACGAAGGAATGTGCTGTGACGAAAACTTCCATCAATTCAGGGAAGTTCCCCCAAGAATCCCGTTTGTTTGGCACTGCGTGGTTTCAGCGAGGTTACTGCGGGGTTACTGCGTTGTTACCGCGAGGTTACCCCGTGTTTTAATTCACCATCCCGCTTTAATGGAAGAGTTTCCTTTGATTACTTAAGCGGTTCGGGGTGAAGACGATGTTCGTACGTATGTTTATTGTGATTGCTCCTCGAGTTTAGTTAGCTATTTGAAATCTTATGGAACTTTTGATTTTATTCGGATGAAAGACTGCAACGCTTCAAATAATAAATATCCAAACCAGAGTTAATGTATATTTACATTTATTTGTTTATATAAAGTTCATTAAAACGGTACTACACCAATTACATTAATGAACATACTATCATTACTTGACAAAATTTGCCATAGTGTGTGCTTACAAGTAAGGAAAAATCTTACTTATTATTTGCCAACTGTAATGTGATTGACTGATCTGCATACATACACACACACTGCGTACATATCTTATTTGAAATTAATACATTTTCTCAAAGCTTTCTTACCAGTTTTTTTTTGCTAATATGTATTTTACACTCTCCGGTATTTTGATTACGATACAAATTCATGTATCATACATACTTGTTTTTGTAAGCTACGAAGTGTTCGTAGCCGTAGCTCGTAGCAGTTTGCTACGCCGTAGCAGCTCTCTACGCCGTAGCGGAGATTAGTTTTCCTTTGAACTTCCTAGTAATTCGTAGCTTCATGCTACGTGGAAATGTTTGAGTTAATTTTTTGTATTCGTATCAAATCAGAGAAACGAGATATGGCATGGAGATAAAATATGTGATTCGGAGAGTCCACTGAAAATACAGCAAAGAACGATATGCAAAGAACACATTTGTGATACTACAAACAATTTATATAATTATAATCGCTAAATAATCCATTTTTAGTTACATTATTTTCTTTTATAATCCAAGTAACAAACAGAATGATGCCACGATGAGTCTTCATGCCTGAAATGAAACCTCTGATTACGTACTGCTGAAAAATTTCCTTGAAAATTTAATAAACCCAGAATGAGTGATAAAAATATGCTTATCCAGAGCTATTCCTGTAATAAGCAGCTTCTCAGTTCAAGGTAGTCGAGATTTGGGCTGAAATTCATAACATTTTTTCATTTAGTTCTTGCAAAGAAATAAAAGGTTTCTGTTAAGCTTGGAAATTGAATATGATTAATTTTGATATAAATAATTCTGCTTACAAAGCGCACAGTCAACGCTGTCATAGACTCGTAGCACTATCCTAGCTACGCCGTAGCTCGATGCGTAGCGGAACAAAACTCCTACGCCAGTCAGCGTCGACTTCTGCTGGTTCTATTGGTTTTGTGGCGACTACTCGTCTTGCTGGCCACGGTTAGTTAATGTTTGTAGTCAATAGCTGTTTAGTGATTTTACTTCGATGGTCCTAGTTTATCATTTGTGATTCCGAGTTACAGCTACTCGTATATGAATATAATCCGGCCTTGCAATGTAAGCGGGCACGTCTGGTACGGGCCGAGCACGACCGCGCCGCTACCAGCGGCAGCGGCGAGCGGTAAAACAAATATACAAAATGTATGAACCATGCCACGAGGCGCCGCTCGAGAGTGGTTGAGATGCCACGGCTCAGAGCGGCGGCTAATGAAACCGAAACATTTATTACAGAAATTTTGAATCGACCGCCTATATGAATGCCAAAAAATCCGCAGCATACATTTGAAAATGTTATTAAGAGGTAATTAAACTGATAATGTATAAAAGTACCTACCAGGTACCCACTAATATGTTAATATAGGCCGATAGAAAAGTTGTCAACAGAATATTATGTTCTTAGTTTGGATTATTTACAAAGTAATTGCGGAACTGACCTAACGCTACTGAGCAGTACGTGGCATGGACAACGCCCCGCCAACAGTCGTGGCCCATGCCTGGAGGCTTTTATTTAGGTATATAGCTCTGTTTTCGATTTTATTTCTGCTCGAGCTTAGTTTTCAATGTTATTGTTGTTATATCAGTGTGCTAGCTGACATTATTGCAAATAATTTAATTTAATGTTTTGAGTTTCGTTATTTATATAGAACTATCTGAATAGACAGCACTGTGCTGCTGGGCAGTTTGATGCGCCACTTCTTCTCCCCACTAAAGTACTAGGTAGCGGTGAAGGGCGTTTTGGGGGACTGTCTTATGTGGTTTTGACGTTCAAATGCTAATTCTCAGCCTAATTTGAGTAAATGACTTTTGATTTGATTTTAACAAGACGAAGAAACCACGCAGCGATTCGTTGTTTAGTGCTTAAAATAGAATATCACCGGAACATTGTCGCATCGCATCACAAAAATCGTCCTTATTGCTACGATATAATGTTTGACAGTCGTTACGGGTATTCTGAAGCCCAAAAGTCTGACAACCAGTCTTACCAAGGGGTGTCGTGTTACCCAGTAACTGAGTTGTGCAGGTCAGATAGACAGTCGCTGCATGGAAAATACCGGTATAGCTGCATCCGGTTAGACTGGAAGCTGACCCCAACACGTTCGGAAAAGGCTGATGTGTGGTTGAGTGTACAAATCCTTGCAAACAAACACGCTAAACAAGCACGAAATTAAATAACACAAAATGACGTTTTATCCCGAAGGTTTCCTCTTTATTCCCACAATATATTTACTAGTCAATGGCAATCAAAGTCGATCGCAGCTTATCGCGAAGTTTCGCAGTTTTAAATAGTTCGCTCAAGTTTATTAACTTGAGCTCGCTTCGTCTGATAGCTTATTATTATTATGTGCTTTTATTTTAACTTTCAGTAAAGGTTGTTCATAAATTGGCAATTATGGAAAGTGCTCTGCGTTTTAACAACATAAACAAATTATATTTTGAAATCGAAAGACTACTATGAATTTAATTATATTTTCTCTTTAACTAGGGAGTTGCCCCTGCTTCGCACGGTTTTCATGACTTGACAATACATCGAGATACTGCTATGATTTGATTTTATGGAAATTCTAAAACATTATTTTAATAACATAACTAATTCTGTCTTTTCTTACAGGTAAGTGTCATTTGTAAACTCCCGAGGGTGAGTCATACTTTACGATTTATTCCAAGCAACTTATTGTATCGACGAATGTCCCGAAATGTTAACAATGTGACTTTTTCTGGCAATTGAACCAAGTCGTAGGAGGAACTCTTGAGAAGGTTTTATTAAAGCCTTAGACAAACGATGAGCGATGTACTTCGGCCGAGTGGAGCCTTCGTCCGCTGTTTGCTAACAATACTTGTAGGATTGTTCAAAAATCTTGCCGAATTGTATTTAAATAGACGTAGAAAACGACGTCTTAGGAATTATTTTAGTTTATGTGGAGCTTAATATCGAGTAAAAGACAATTGTGCGAGGTGCGGGGTTCGTTTACGTTAGATAATTAATACGATTGTTTCACCAAGGTACAGTCAGGGAAACTAATCTTATTGATTAGCAAATTGACACTACATCAATTTGCCGTGTTATAGCTGTTTCATGCAACTGTCATTCTTTACACCGCCGTCCAAAATGTACACAATATAAAAATCGAAATTGAAAAATGTGCTACAAAAATGTCCCTTTTGAAGCTGTCACGGTTAAAGCGCTTCAGGAAAAATCAAGGTTCGCACATTTCATGGAACTCTTTACAAATACCGTCGCAAAAGACCGGAAAAAGCTGCGATGAATAACTCGATAGCACCGAGTAAATGTTGATCAAAATATCCTATACTGCGCTACGAATACAAATCGTAGCACTCTACGGCGTAGACGGCTACATCTATCACACTACGTCGCTACGCCGCTACGCCGTAGAGCCAAAAACAAACTAAGAATATCAGAGAAATGGCTGTCCTTATATTTTCGTCTCAGATCAAATAAATAAAGTGGATATGTTGTCTTCAGAACGGTAGCTATTCTACTATATTCAGAAAACAAGCATCTTTTACGTCTTAAAGATCGAACTTCGAAACAACCCGCACAATCCAAGTAATACAAATTATTTCCTTAAATAGTAATTAAATAAGGTATATTTTATGTAAAAGTCATTCTATTGGGAAGTCATGTTATCAGCAAAAGATACATAAATATTTTTTTATCCACACAGAGTCATTAACGAGCATGTCTTCTAGTAAATACCCAGTTATTTTCACCCCAAGATATTAGTAGACACAAGGATACTCCTGTCATTACAGCCTGCTTCGTCAGGCTTCAGTGTACGGCTTCAGTTGTTTGTTTCACGTCCGTAAACCGAGACTTATTACTTCAATAATTTTTCGGACCGTTTTCTTTTTGTACATTATCTGTGTTCATCATGCTTTACGAAATGAGGTCAATAGAAACTGCCGCTATAGTATAATGGTCACGAGAGCCTGTGTTATTGGGTTTATCCATCAGGAATTTCGCAGTAGCAGCCTGGAGTCTGTACCTGATTGATGTTTGTATACATAAGCACTAGGAAGTGGTGAAGGGCGGGCGTTTTGGTGGACTCTCTTATGTCATTTGACGTTCGTAAAGTGCTGATTCTCAGCCTAATTTGAATAAATTTGCTCAATGCGTGTTAGCAATTTTCAGCCCGTAAGTCCAGTTTTTCTTAGGATATTACCCTTTTACAGTGAGTCCGAGGTATCTTCGATAAACATACTATTAATATGTCTATGAAAAAGTCACATAAATGCCAGGTTTTCAGAACCCTTCAAATTGTTGCTAGAGTAGTGGTATCTTATACCTCTAAACTACCAAAACATTAATATAATTTGCATTAGAAATTTACGTATTCAGTCATCACGCCTGTATTTCCCGAATGGGTAGCCAGAAGGGTAACCATATTCACACAGTTTTATTTAGAAGTCCTTTGTAACAGGGATCGGCCAAACTTATGTATAAATTAAGGCTGTACTAAAAATAGATGATAAAAAGCAGGACAAGCCATATAGGGGCAGTTTGTCAGTCCATTGTGTACAGACACTATTTAGGATCGGTTTTCATTGAAACCACTCTCTGTGCGATCGTTATCAACCCGTATGTTAGACTATCTAGAACTAGATAACAGGCAATATGTACAATGAACAGTTGGACATCTATGTAAATGCTTTTGATTAAGATCTCATATTTATCTAAATGAATCACGTCCGATATGAATCACTTCTCGAAGATTGATTGGATCATTTGAATAGGTTCGATAAGACCGGTTATGTTTTTATTTGTACAGTTTCTACTAAGAATTTTCAAACAAAAACTTCTAATCTGGAAGTGATTTTTTTTTGTTAAACGTCACATGTTCTGTACTTTTTAAAATTACGGTTATAGTTTTTATTTTATTTTACATATCACTTGAAAATAAATATACCTACTTTGCTTTTAAATCTTTATTGTTTATACATAACAACATTACAATAAGCTAAATCAACTCCATAACACATACTAATATTATAAACTCGACGATTAAACGCACGCGTGTCCGACCACACCCTTATAATATACATAAAACATAAACAGGCATATAATAAGGCGTCGCGCACACGCGTGGCTTGTCGTGCGTGCGTCAAATAGCTGACGTTCATGCATAATGCGCATATCGCGCGTATTAGGCCGGAGCACAATATTAATATTGGAAGGTGAACACCTGCGATGCATATTGACGTGTGTGTTATTGCGTTTTATATTTCGGTTGGTGCCATATTTGTGTTGGGTTGCTATATTTGCGAGGAATAGTGTTTGTGTGTGTAAAGATTTGATTTGACTCGGGACGCTCTTCCTCTCTCCTACTATTTTTGTGCCCGGCAGGGTCCACAACGATCATATTTTTGTAAAACCTACCACCTAAGTTCACAAGTGGAAGCAATAAATATATTGAGTATATAGTGACCTTATTGGCGATGTTCTTCAGAAAGGTCAGGTGCATAGTACTCGCAACTGGCGTGCGTGTATGACCAGATGTATGAACGTAAACGAAGCAAGGAGTTGTTGCATTCTGTAGTTTCTGCTTACCCTCATGGGTATTCTTATTCATAGGTTAAATAGTACCTAGGTATTAGGTACTTATACTTTGATACGATCTGCTTTGCCCGCTTTTACAACAATGTACTGTTTCCATACTTAACAGACATAACATCACGCTTGTATGTCGGCAAGGGTTATGCAGAGGTGATCTGTTTATTGTTTACACCTAAAACCAGTTGTAAAGACTAGTTGAAAATGTTAATAAGGTGATCAAAATAGTTAACAACACATGTCTGAAACGACGTCAATACGTGTATAACACAATTGTTTTATGGAGACTTGTAAAAAAATGACGTCGCACAACTTTTGTAATTGTATGGGTGTGCGATACGGCAAAAACTTATGACATGGTAAACAAAGTCAGTCGAATTACACTAGCTTAATTGCATTAAGAATTTTATTACAGGAGACTTTCAAAACTTAACTAAATGCGATAATAAAGTAACACGAAAACGCATTATACTTTCTCGCTCGCTTAACTCCAAAAGCTCGCATAAACATTCCAATATCCAGTTACAGTATTTTGTCCTGGTTTATCCAAATTTTGACGCGCGTCTGAAATTAAAACAAGTATTCGGATGCGGGCAGAGCTTGCAGATGTGTGTATATATGGTTCGCTTTATTCTCTGTAAGCAAATATTTTCGTGGAACGATTGTATGGAACAGAGGGCGATATTCGAATGCGTGCGGTATATTGTAATATTTATTGTGGTTTTAACCTTATACGCAATGTTCGGAAAATCTGATATTACTTTTTGTCAAACACAAAATCTTAGGTACGGTTTTCGGCGTTTAACTTATACATTGTTTGTAATAAACAGAATTTATATATAAATCAATTATTTGGATTAACTACCTATTCAATCCTTACTTTTATTGGACAAATAAATGATATTTTTTCTTATAGTCCAGCGCACAAAGTAGATACATAAGTCGGGCTTAGTATCGAAATATTTTCACTAACATTAAGATCCATGTAGTTAACAAAATCCATACTAATATTATAAATGTGAAAGTAACTCTGTATGTTACGTTTTCACGCCTAAACCGCTGAACCGATCGTCATGAAATTTGGCAGAGATATAGCATGGGATATAGAGAAGGATATACGCGATAACCGACATCCACGCGGGCGGAGCCGCGGGCAAAAGCTAGTGTAAAATAAATACGAACTCGGAACTTGGTTGACTGGTAAATAATGCCTAAGGCATTAAGTCCGCCTTTGTACCTTATTGTGTGCGAGAAGTTTAAATATATAAATGACTCTATATCTTAACCTTTTAAAACTCACCCAATTCCCAATACAGTTAAAAGTAATATACGAGGACTGTCCGAAGTGGATCGGCCGTAAAACCTCAAATTTCTTTACGACTTTGACTCTCATTTTCGGCGGAATTTAAAAGATGTTCAGCCGATAATAGGAGACCGCTCTTCGGGTCCTATTACCGTCCTTCAGCTTGGCACAATTAACACAGCCTTCGGTTAGAACCTTTTAATTAAACGCCTTCTTAAGGATGTTAAATCGTAAATTTTCTTTTGGATAGGTTTTGTTGAAGATTATATGGGTAAAATGAATAATATTTATTTTAGTTTTCACGTTAAATTATGCCTTATAAACATCTACTTCATAACATGGTGATTATAGGCAATGATCATAAAAATAAAGGGTATTAGTTTTTGCCAGAACCACTTACCACGAAGCTTAGCAAAGGAATCGGTGACGGAATTTTATTTTTATTAGCAGATAAGAGTACGGTTCTACCTACTACCGAGCCACTTAAAACAATCCTTAAGTAGCATTTTACAGTACACATAGACAGAAAGAGCTGATCTATTATAGGCCAATAAAGTCTCATTAAATTAAAATAGAAAGGATACGAAAACTATTTGTTTGTCATTCTCTACAAGTAAACAGCACAACAGTCAATAAAGAGTTGAAAAGGGAAACAGGTTAAAAATAAAGAAGGTCCAACCGACGGATCGGCAGCAGCAACTGCTCATAGGATCATTAATAGTTGTATGAAATTCGTGACACGACGAGTTTTACTGAAACCGTAATCGTAAAAGGTAAAATATCCGTTAAAATGTACAAAGAGGTATGTTTCCCGTTGACTGGAACTATCATAGTCACTAAATACCAAAAACTTGCACAGCAAATTGATGACCTTATAAAACCATAAACCGTTTTATAAGTTCATTTATATAAACACAGTAATTCTGAAAAACGATCTGGAGGCCATATTAAAAATATGTTTGAATTAAACGTGGTTGAAAAAATGCGTAGATTCGCTCAACCACTTTGCTAAACGAGCCGTGAAATTGACCTTTACTTATGAACATAACTTTTGCCATTCAAAAATAAAACACAATCGTTTATCACATCCACCATTTTTCCACTGAACTAACTTAAAAAAAAAACATTGTATGTTACAAGTACAAAAATTTCCTCCAAACACAAACTATCGTCGATACATCGCATATCTCCAAGTTCTCCCCGCCACAAGTCGGCAGCGTCGCCAACTTCGCGCACTCGTTGTTCAGCGAAATCCTCTTTAATCTCTGAGATATCGTCAAAGTCTAGGTTTTCTTTAAAACATTCAATAACACTAGAAGTTTTGTTAGTGCTCTGCTGGAGTTTGGATTGGTGGTTTATCAGAAGTCATGTTTTCAAAGGCGTGGAAATGATTTAATGAGTAAAATAATCAGCCACGTCATCTGGGTAGCAAAAGAAACTGTGAGGTGATAATAGTCTTCAGAATAAATCAACATATTACTTTTCTTGCATTCTCAAAATTAACCAAGGAATTATGTTATTAGAAAATGCATTACATTCATAGCACCTATTCATACACCTAGCTATGGCTAGTAACCCAGAAATTCAAGCTGTATCATTTAAATTCAAAAAACTGTTGCAGTATATGCAATTATAAAACTGAGCTGATATTTACTCTACTAAAGATACTTTCTTCTTTTTGCACTATTTCAGGCGTTAACCATTATTACGATAAAAACCATTCAAACTTATGTAAAACATCTTCCTCTCTCACTTTTTCTCCCCACCGGTAGAGGTGAAGGTTTCAAATTTAATATCCGTAGAAAATTGGCGAGTGTCGCTTGCACTCCTATTTACCTACAAGTACTGCACCAACTTTGTGCATTAAACTGTCGTTAGTAGCTTATTAACACTTCTCAATTGATTCTATTAGTTAGCTTACAGTTTGGAACAGTTCCCATCTCAGGTATAATGGCTTATGAACTTTAAAATCACCAAATCAAAACTAACTTCTACGGATAAGCTTGAAAAAAATGGAGTAATGAAACTATGAAAGAACTGTGTCGTAAAAGCACAACACTTAAATCTTTCAGCTTTCCGGACACTTACTTTCAGACGAAAGAAATCAAATACCCAGCAAATAGTCTTTATTAAAGCCATACTCAGAAATAGTTCTTTGCTATACCCACTTGAAAGTCCCACAAAACGATACAATAAACTAAAACTACAGCAATTACAAAATGCATATGTACTTAACATAAAAAAAACAAAACAAACATAAAAGACCTATTAAAAACTCATAACGTCACACCATTGTAGTCCCCCATTGTCTCTCGTTGCTACGGCAACGGGGTCCCCGAGACCCTGGGGTATTGCGGACCCCAAGTTATTGTAGTAAATAGCACTAATGGAAAACTATTTGTACCATTGTCTGCTTTTGTATTAGCTGTACAATACAATACATTGTGAGAAATATTTTTGGTTTGGTTTCCTGAATTTGGATTACTGGTTTTTGGCATTAAATACCTGCAGGGTGTTTGTTGTTTATTGGTAGGTACAGTTTAGAGAACCCTTGCAAGTAAACAAGTTTAAAGATCATGCAGTTTCTAAGTTCTTAGTTGAGCTACAAGATTACTAACAAATGCGTGCACTGATTGCACAGGTCCACTAAAATCTGTGTGGTTCTTTCCTCAAAAGACCATCTCAGACTCTAATCTGCATGATCCGGACATAATCTGATCAAGATAATGCCTGAACTTTACAAGCTCTGAAATTATTTCGGTGTTTCTTCTCAGAGTTGTCAGAGAGGAAGCACCAACCAGCACCAGGAGGAAGCACCAGTTAAAAAAATATGAATTTAAATAAGTCAAAGTGTTTGTTTAAACCATAGATATAAGAAAGAAGTTTTTTTTGTATTTCTATGGTTAAAACCAATTTACAGAAATAATTCCCATTTAAATTTCAAAATAAATAATTGGCGTTACTATGTTTTATCATGTTTACAAATATCATCATCTAAGTGAGGCCTTACTTAGTTGAAACTAACTTCAAGTACCTACTAATAAAGAAGTCCCAGCTTCATTTATTTACAGCAACTTTATTACAAAATAATAAAAGTGTTATTACCAAGCACCCTCGTATATTACTCAGTTTCAAGTAAGTTGCACGTTCAAACTTACCAAGTTCTCGTCAGTCGGTGTTGTCTTCCACAGAACAGCATAATTATGAATATATTAGCACAAGATTAATGAGCAAAGGAACCTTCTTTCTTCGCCTATTTACTCTTTTTGTTTTGTCAACAATGAATTACGGGTTGGAGATACTTTATGAATTTAAAACGGGTACAGCTCTTAAACTTAAGCTGGTTTCAAGCTGGGTATGTATAGTTAATGTATTCTTGATATGGGTTCATTTGCAAAAGCCAGTGAAATATCGTTCAGTCAAGCAAAATGCTTATGTTAGTTTTTGTATCGATAAAAATTAAGCTATACAGGGTGACTTTGAATTTATTAGTAATCGTTAAATAAGACGGGCTATTCGTTATACAGTGTGGGTGTACTATAGGTACACCCCTGCCCATCCCTTTGAGGAAATAAGGTGTAATATTGTGTGTAATGAAATATCGAAAAAAAATACTGATATCTCACCCAAAATACGGTCCTGATGGAAATTTATAAAATAATTGTTTATTTTACGATTTCAGAATTGCTCCCATAATAAGTGGTCCAGATTCAAGAGTACATTCACTCCCTGAACGATTTATACTACATTAAAAGTTATCCTGTGTATTCTCACATCCATCACTAACAAATAGTTGCTAACATTTTCATTGCTCTGTGTCATTCCTACGCTGGTAGCAATCATACTAACTACCAACTTCCAACATAATGTCGAACACAAAACTATCAGCTGCACTAATTGGAGAGATAAACTAGTTATGTAACCAGTCGATGTATGGCGTCTGTCTGTATGTCGAATTGTAACTTGAAACAATTACCGCCAAGTTACTTACATAGCTAACGTTTGAGCGAATCTGACGATATTTGGGAGTTTATCTAATAGATTATGGACACGTTTGGGCTTTCATTTAGTTTTATATATGTAAGTATATGTTTTGGTATTTCTTATTAAAAGTCTGATAATATGGATCTAGATAGGCTTCCCACAATCTGAAGTGATGCCTCAAAATTTCTTCTAGCAAAGCAGTAAAAACTCTTTTTTTACTGGAAAATATTCATATCAACAGGACATAACTGACTGGTAGACAATGATACAGTGAAAGAATCAAAATGTTTTTCTATTTCTACTAATCTCATTTTAAATCCAGTAAATAACCAACCAAGAACACACTATCAATACAAAACTGAAGACACAGACAAGATAAAAAAAAACACTATAAAACTAGTTCACGGATTACATTTTCATTCAACTATTTACATCTCCGATGTTTGAAGCGCTACAGTGCTGCTCAGCGCTTCATTCAGCGGGGCCTTCCTACTTGCCTGTAATTGGGTACTCGACTAGCTTTCAAATGGTGATGTTTTCTTGACGTTCAAATAATAATAGATCAGTAATAAGATTATGGAAAGAATGACAAGAAATATTGATCGGGTCCTGTTTCATCTGGATCGGGATACATTTTCAGAGCTTGCTCGGCTTCCGTTTTCGGGGTAAAACGGAAATTTGATTTCTACAATGAGCATTATGACTTCATTTTACATAATTACTACGCTTCGCAATCGCGTAATCGACATTATACGATTGATTGTTATTTTCGCATAGTATGAAGCTAGAGCACTCATGCATTCACCATTGACATCTAAATACGTTTAGCGCTGACCTTATTCTAAACATCATTCTATGTTTATCAATCGTTCGAAGTTAACAGATACAGAATGACGCTTCAATACCATCATCAACTTCCTCCTGCCCTTATTCCAAGTTGTTTAGGGTTGGCGCAGCATGCCTTCGACGTTTTAATTATGTTTGGCGCTATAGTGATTAGTGGTACAAGCGTCTTACTAGAAGTTAGCACACAGGTATTCACATCATCGTATCCATACTTTCTACCATTTTTACAGAACATAACATCACGCCTGTTTTTTTCGAAGGGTTAGGCCGAGATAGGACATCCACATTTCGCCAGTTATGTTCCAGTATCATGTAAAAGGGGGCGAGCCATATGCCACTAACCCGGCCCAAATCCAGACTCCGGATTGCTAATGAGAGGAAAAACCCAGTATATTATATAATACTACCATTTAAAAAATAACTAAATTCGTTTACTCAGCCTTATTGCAGTATTCGCTGTCCTTCAGCAACAATACTCGCGCCACGCCAAGCTCCGTCTCCGTCGATTGAGAACGTAATTATACGTCTTGAGAGCCGCCTGATTGATCATCGGCTTGTTTGAACGCATTGTGTTCGAGAATGAATGAGTGAATGAATGAGTTGGAGACGAGGCGCCATTTTTTTTTTGGTGTATTTTTAATGGGAAGTTAATGTTTTATTTGGAAAGGAGTGATATCTGTAACAAGAGCCTCGGCTATAAATAGGATGGTTACGAAGTCTCGAAGACGAATTCTAGTGCAGGCCTATAAAAATGGGATTTTAGACAAGGAGAGATGAAAGTGCATGATGAGAACCGTAAAAGTCGGAATTTTTTAAGTCGGTAATATCTGTTTATTTGTAAGGCCGCTAATGTTTTACCAATAACCCTGTGGTTATTGGTAAAACATTAGGGGCCTTACAAATAAACACGGAATACATTTATTCCTAACATAACTTTATTCCGTGTTCATTTGTAAGACCCTAATAACCTCTCAGGACTGTATTACTAACATCATAAACAACAACTTTTGTTCTGTGACTTTAAATACCTAATTCATCAGATTTTAATTTATCAGATTTTCATACAAAAATAAAAATATTTTAATACAACGCTCTAAATGTTACGAACTCTACGCGTAGCAAAATAAATTCCCGTGTCTTACGAGTGGCAGTGCAAGGGAGGCGTAGGTAGGCACATCAAAACCCACAGAATTTAAATGTGTTAGATAGAACTACGAAAGCTTGAAAGTTTGTTTTTGGTAAATGTATTATGTTTTGTAAAAAGTCATAGATCAAAAGTTGTTGTTTATGATGTTAGTAATACAGTCCTGCAAGGTTGTAAGTGTTTTTCCAATAACCCTGTAGACTCACATACATTTAAATAATTGTTGTATGCAGGTTTTTCAGCCATGAGTCATGACCACTCGATCAATGTTAACGCAAGTCAAACATAATATTTCTCATAAAATAAAATAAAAGCGTTATAAAGACCGATGTTATTTTGAATTTCGCAGCGAAATTTATGTTGTAACATCTCATTTACAAGGTAAGCTGTTCGTCTCATATTTTACAATTTAATCAAAATATTTTTTCTCGCTTACTGCCAACTAAGTGACCATTTATCATAGTCTTATTTATATTCCTTTCATAAGGCACGAAGTAAGACTCATGCGGCAAAACTTGTTGCCTCTAAAAGTTGACGAAAACATTTATAATTCTGTTGAAATCTCAATTAGGGATGTTAATTTAGCATTTAAAAGGGCGGTATTCATTAATGCAATATAATTTAACCAATATTTTTCTACCGCGAATAAATTATACGTTTTAAGTGACCCCCATCCGTTTCTTCGCACGGATGAAACCTACTATGTGACGTCATGTTTCAGTCAAAATATCAAGATTTCAGTGCTTTTTCAGTATTAAATATGAATGTGTCAGTAAATTTTTTTGAAATAAATTATCTATATGATGGTGAAAACCGCATCAAAATCCATTATGCAGTTTAGAAAAACAACGCGGTCACACAAACAGACGAAAAGTGACTTCAATTTATAATATGTATATACGTTAGAATATGATGAATATTTGAACCATTTTTTAACTGTCAGTACCTACACTTATATCAAACGCTACGCCTGACTGCCTTATTTAATTCATTTACGAAATACCTCCGTGCCTCCGGAACCAAACTCACCCCAACTGTTAATACAAAGATATCGTAAATTGACTAACGACCATTTTGTCGACGCGATTTACTTTCAAACTCGAATCCAAATTGAGTGTGCTGACAACTGGGCTGCAAAGGGTCTTATGTGTGTTATAATATTAAATCATCATTTGCCTCACTATTTGCCAAGGCCGTATTACTCGCCGCCCTATGAATAATAACGTTTGCGTTTGTAATTTATGCGTGAACCGTGTGCTAAGTTTTGTTCAGGAGAACAATTATATTGTGTAAGGCTTTAGATTCGTGTATTTAAACTCTGTTTCCTTATTTATAGCAGTTTTTGTTATGTTGGGTATATGTGCGGTACATGCTGTATCTTCTTTCTTGAGTCGATAAAGTAATGGGTGGCATATCTAGTAGTTTATAGAGTAACTGAGCCATTCCAATATGGACACTTGTCAGCCAGTCGAGAGTGGTCATTATAGCCTTTATTGCTGTTGATAGTTTTAAGTGCCAATTTGTTAGAAACGTCTGCTTTCAGCAGCTATGCTGAAATTGGTAGGTTGATGCAAATTCCCGATAGGTATATCCCATACCAAAATATACCAACAAAAACCACATGGCATACTCTGTATACCTACCCTTAAATAAATAGAATAGTTGTGCAAGAGTGTCGTGGAAACAATCGGTCGAGTTGTCACACATTCCGGGAATAGTTGCCGACGTCTGTGACAGTCGACGGCGATAGGCACGGGGCGCCGGGGTGCGGTGCTGCTAGTGATGTCACTTACAGGATTTTTATTTTTGTGTTTATTGATAATGTTAGGCGGATGATGGCGTTTTGAGTCTCTTCTTGCATACATTATTTAGATATTTTGGAATTTAATTACTTAGTTAGGAAATGGACTATAAGTATTTATTTCAGCTCATGCTCTGATTTAATAAAAAGTGACTACATCAGACGTACAAAAAGCAACCTTTTTATTCAGTTAAGAAAAGCCAGTCATTTCGGGATGGTATATTTTCTTTTACGAACCATGGCATGAGTTTATTTTATAGTCGATTCTCGCGTAAAAGTAAATAAATAATAAAGTTCTACCTTAAAAACTTGAAACCGATTTCAAAGACTACCTTCGTAATCGACGCAAGTTTAAGAAGAGATATTAAATTTTAGTTCTCAACTAAAAACTTTATCCATAAAACTTCCACGTTGAGAATACATTTAACAACTATAAATAAGTTATGTAATTTATTAAACGCTTTATAATAAAGAAAAAAACGCTAAACCGTACCGTGGAACTCCATCGCAATTATTCTACTTTCGTAAACATTTCCGCTAAAGTTGGAATATTAAAAAAAATCTCCCTCAAAAGTATCGATAAATAAGTGGAAAGTTTCCCATTGTTTCCCAGCCCTAGTCGAGGAGGAATTCTGCCCAGTGAGCCGATTATCCCTTTTCTGGAACACAAATTGATTTATAGTTTCATATGAAAATTGCGTCTCACGCATTCCTAATACGGTATTAAGGAATTACTAACATATACATATGTATACGGAACCGAAGCATATTCGGCTAGGTGCCCTTTGATCTCAAGAATCCCTTTTCCACTGATTTTGTTTATGGCAGGATTAAAAAGGGATTTTCTTTGAGACTTTTTTTACTTAGGACGTGGTAAGGGATATGGATGCTCTGTTTATCCCCGGGATGTTTAATAAAATATATGAAAAAATACAGCTTAGCCTCGAATAGGCTTTTAGGGTGAATGGAATAAAAATGCCCTGAAATTGTGGGGCTTATATAAGAAAAAAATATAATTTCGTGAGAATTATTTCCAGACCTTTATCATTCTTTATTTATTATACCTGTAATTATTTCGTGAACACAAACACCTAGTAGAGAGCGCAAAGAACCCATAAAGTATGTACTTAAAAGCCATTAACTTATACTTCCCATAAACTAACACTGCTCGTGTTATGAACCCCGAACGATCGATCGTAATTTTATTTTAAATCTCCGTTCTGAAGTTTCTGTTATATTTAGATTTAAGACGGTAAATAATACTTTAGATGTTTAAACTTGAATGAGAATAAAGATTAAGGGTGTTATTGCTCTAAAGCGATATCTGTTTCATTATTATTTTAGGAAATTCTCCACCATCTTTCATTCAAAGGGTTATTTTTTGTTAAATGCTCTGCAATCACCGACGTGGTGATCTGTTGTTTTTTTTCTTTCTTTATAAGTGTAGATTTTTTCTTGCAATGGGCTGACAATACTAGTACATTATGATACTAAAAACAAGCAATAAGGAACTAGTAATGTTGTTATATTAAGAACTTAAAACTGATATATACACATTCATAACTCTCTGTAAAAAACAGATATGTTTATCTTTAGCATATTTATACCAATATTGAAGCTAAAAGCCGCATAGCAGTCACCCTGTCTGTCAATACTATAGTGTGAATATCCCTGTTTCGTTAGCACTTCCGAAGCCAGCCGATAGGTGATTTCGGTCAGATCTTAATGGGCTGGACGGTATACACTTCCACCATTTATTAGCACACATTAGCATCGTGTTAGTTGTTACGAGAATTAGAAGTTTTTTCGTGATTTTTAAAGCGTTAAAACTAAGCTTACAATGCTTGTACAGCTTACGGAAATTAATGCTTTACGAAATTTGCTGGAAAACAGACATTTCGTACAACTGTAAAAGAATGACAATTATTGGCATTTGAATATACGGGCTGAATGGATCAATGGCCGAATGTAATTTGGTTGTCAAAGAAAATTTGCTAATCCATATTTTTTTAGAATTTAGGTAGTTTCGTAATTATTTTGTAATTTTTCACGTCACTCAGATTGATATCGTGGATTTATTTTATAATTTTTTTAGCCTTTTCAAATTTCAGAGGTTCTGCGTTTCACAAAGTTATAGCTGTCATTGGAAAATCTTCCAAAAATATAACTCCATAATTTCAGTATAATACCTTTATACTGAAATTATGGAGTTATATTTTCAACTAGTGCAGTGACTACACAGTCACTGCACTAGTTGGAATTACCTTTTAACAAACTACCCTTGTTTTTAAACTTCTGTAGTTTAGTACTTGCGAAGATGTACTGCTGAGCTTATGTCCAGTGCTTAGTGCACACAGGATTTACATTACATTTCGAAATCTTCGATTCCGTGTGTGTACACGGAATCGAAAATTTCGAAATGTAATGTCTGTTGCCTCCTTTAATATTCTCTTAAGAAAAGTAAGCTAGTTTAATTTATAATGAAACAGGATTTTTTTCTTTCATTTTCCGTATTAAAAAAGCGTTGCTTTCTAAGAATTTCTTCTGTATTCATTCATCGGTGTGACATATTCTTTATAGAAAAAACCCTGTAAATAAATCTATACAAATAAATAAAATTTAAGTGTCTGTTTGTAATATTAAAATAACAGGATGTTACTAAATGCACGTGAAAGTATATATACGATAAATTAAAAAAAAATCTTGTCTGTCTCTCTGTTCCGGCTAGTCTCCAAAACGGCTGGACCGATTTTGACGGGACTTTCACTGGCATTATATTATAGCTGATGTTATAAGGATTAAGTTAGGCTAACTTACTTTTATTTTAGAAAAAGCCACGTGGGAGAAACCCCGGAGAGCAGCTACAAGAATTGAAAAAAAAAAACATCCTTGCTGATTTAAATCTGTTTCTACTGTAACGTAATGCTAAAAAAATCGTCTTCATTTCAACAAGTATAAAGAACTGGTACTATTTTAATCACCACGCACGGCACGCACAGTAGGTAGAATGGTTGAAAAATAAAACGATTTTTTTAGCTGATAATACACCCTGTAAGTCTCCTTGGTGACACTCCACGTAAGTAGAGAAGATAGCCTATTTGCATACCTTATTTTTCTGACAATCACAACTTACAAAATTCTAATTTTTAAACCAATATACGTACAAATACAAATCGCGTGACTAAACATCCAACACCAACATTGAAACACGACCACCAATCGATTCCGTGTTTAATACGCCTTATAAATAACCCTTCCAATGCGCACCTATTTATAAAGGGCCCTTAAAAATCGGTATTGGCTGCTCCGAAACTGAAATAACTGCACTTGAGATGCATTACAAGCGATCCCGAGTTCGTTGCATCCACTCGAGTACTTAGTGCGAGCGTAATTTATCATATTGTATGAGTTTGATGTACTTGAGCGATTGTTAGGATAAGGTTTTGTTCCTTGTGGTTCTAGTATGATGTGTAGTGAAAAAAAGCTTTTGTGTTTACCACATTGTTTAGTGATTATACGAAGCGATACCTTGTGATAAAAATAGTGAAAAGTAGAGAATATGTTTCATGTTATATTGTTGAGATTTTTTTTTACACTACATTTATGACCTAAATAAAGTATCTATACGAGTTTCTATTGATCACAATTTTAATCACTACATTGCTGGTAGTTAGTCAAATATTTTATTAAATAAACTGGACCCTGTAATACCAAACTTCCTGTAACTATCAGCTGACTGTATCAATCTTCTATTATAAACAATATTTTTACAATACATATTTTAATAGCGCGTGAACAGGTACCGCTGTAATGTACAGAGCTGTAAATCATAGCTTTAGTGCGCCGATACAGCGGGCGGGGCGCCGAAGCGGCGATATTTCAGAGTGACCCCTACTGCGGGGATCACCGCCGCTCTGCAGGCGGGGACACACGTGGGCTTTATTGTACCGAACTTTCAAAGGAATTGAAATAATGTGGGATGTAGTGTTTATGAGAATATTTTTTTTATAGTAACGTAAAGTTGAAGATAAGTTATGAACTTGTGAATGAAGGGGTTAACGTTGTAGGTAGTTTTAGTTAGTTGAAGTGGAACATCCACGCTTTGACCACACTATTCTGCTCCTGATTTGTAAAACATGAATTTTCCGATACCGACTGATTTTCCACTTACACAGCGTTTTCCAAACCAATAAATAACATCAACATCGAATTCGTTATAAATACCGATACACACGTAACTCACGCACGTCCAAAACAAACGAGCGCCTGAAAAAAACCGTCCACAAACCAAAACAGAGAGTGCGTCGATGCAGAGACGGGACGAATGCAGCGTCGCGACGCCAGTCGACCGGCGGACGCCGCGCGCGACGCACGCCGCGCCATGTGACGCGCTGCCGGGACAGGCCGCCATGACCGAGGGGGCGGCTCGGCCCAGGCCTCCGCCGCCCCGCAAGCCCGACTCCCTGGCGCTCAGCTGGCCGCGCTGGGAAGACCCACCGCCGCCCGCGCCCGACAACCAGCGACCCACGCCCGCACAACTCAAAGACTTCGATGGCTTTAGCCCCTATACGCCGCCGAACCCCATACAGAACGACCGGCGTCCGCGACGACCCCAGAGCGTAGTCTCCCCGAGACCCCCAGTGAACCACCTCGCCAGGAGGCCGCACTCCATCGGCTCGGTGGACGATGAGTGGGGCCCGGTGCCACTGCTGCAGCCGGTGCCGCGCCGGCCGCGGCCCATGCCCGGCGCCATGTGCACGCTGCCGCGCGCGACCCTGTTGCCGTCCTCCCGAAGTGATTATCAGTTGCAAAGACCGGCGATTATGACGAACGGTTACGGCGCCGTGCCGCCGTCCACGTCGCGCCGGTTGTCGTTGCCCGGTGGTGTGCAGAATCCTCCGAAGACGTCGGCGACCTTCCATGGCTTGTCTGCTCTGGTGGGCGCGTACCCCACGCTGGGCACGCCGTGCACGCCGAGCACGCCGGCAGCCGTGCGCGAGGCAGTGCTGCACCTGCTGCAACAGCCTCGGAATGGATTTCCCATCATGGATCAAAAGTTATCCCTGTTCATCGAAATCCTGGACGCTCAGGAACGATTCTCACAGGTACGTCAGTGTTGCTGATAACAATCCGAACAGTTCGATCTGGATTATAAGATAAAATCCGTGTGTGCGCTTTTTATTTTGGTCACATGCGTTTTATCCGGTGCCGTGATATTGACATCGGAATTGTAACAAAAATATTCAATGTGTGAACGAATATGCAGAAAAGGTTACAATTTATTAAATAAAAGCGGTCATCGCAATGGTCGGACGCAAAATTGAATTGGTTTGGACAGTGTTGTTATAGTGTTAACAGCGAAATTAATTGCAAGTAATTACTGACGTTAGCGAGGCGATAGCCGCCAAAAAATTAATTGTTCGGAAAATGATAATGATTATTCAAAAGCGGCATCCGTTGTTTTCAATGATAATGCAAACTCGGATCGTGTCAGGAGTTAACTTCGCGAGTGTCTGAGGAAGTTGGGTTGTGTCTCAATCATCCCTCCGAGAATTTATAATGTTACAATGTTATATTGAATAATCCAATACATGAGTTTGCGTCTGCCTCCGTCACAACTTTGAGTCAACACTTTCAAGTTTTTAAAAGCTTTGAAAATTCTGAAATGACTAAGAAAGTGTATTGTTGCGAGGACTTATAATGTATGGAACGTATTAAGACGTAGTGCTAAGTTAAAGCTGGGAACTCGTGAGACATTTTGCTCATAAAAATTATGTGAGATGAGCGTTTTCAGGCGTGCAGCCTCTCGGCAGAATGTAGGCATGCTTTAGATACATGTATTTGTGTGCTACGTATGTTTCGTATGTAGAGGCAGCAGGTTTCGGTATTCTGTTTGCGATGCCTGGCTTCTGGTTATGTATGCACATACGTTGTACGCATAATGACGGCAAAAGTATTGAGTGCGATTCGAAGGTTTTCATTACTTTCTGGGAAATTCTGCTGCGGAATGAAAAGTGAATGGAAATTATGTAAACGTGCTTCTGTTACCGGCTCTGAATATTTGTATGGTGGCAGTATTTTGTAACATTCGATGTAGTGAATAAATCGTCAAAATCTATGACTGCCTAGAATTCAGTGTTTATTTGAAAAAGTTTATTAAATGATCTTTATTTAGTACATTGGTTTTAACAACAAACACGTCAAAAATATTTTAGAAACTAAATGAGGTTGGTTTATTTGCTTGTAAAGAATTCAATGAAAAGCTCAGATGGTAAAACAGGTTATATTTCACAGGAAACCTATTTGAAATTCAAGTCTTTAGTGTAAACTGCTACCTTAATAGCCTACACACAGCCTTTGAACAAAGCCTTTCACAACAGAGAGCCTATTCAAACTCTCACCAATTAAAATAATGTCATTCGTCCGTTTGACAATATTGAATTCAATTAAAAAGTACGTACTCCTGAAACACTTGTCTGAAAGAACCTGAATCCAACCCGCACAGTATTGTCTGAATGTCACGGCGCCCACTCGACCTGCTTCTAAAAGAGGCTTTTGTTTCAATATGAAAAATTACTGAAACTGAAAATGTTGGGGGAAAAGTGTTACATCTTGCGTTTGAAGATGTTCATTAACCTTCGTGTGACATTGTCGAGTGTTCAGCTGGAGGAAAGTTAAGTGAATTTATTTATGATGAAGGTAGCAAGATAAATTATTTTATTACATCCGTCTTACCGAAGAGATTCCTTGCTACCGATTTCTGTAACCGAATTCTGTTTAAAAGTCTATGATATTTGACTAAGCAACCCCACTGTTCACATAAAACTCTATCAAAAGTAAACCTACATAAGTACACTGAAAACTGTAAGCAATAAGTATAAACTTTGTTTCTAATGCCGCCTAAAAACTTTACAGACTTCGTATCCCAAGTCCTGGATACGGTATAACCGTTTAAGTTAAGTTTAAAGCTACTAAGCCACATCCAGAATGAAATACTAACATCCACCGAACAAACTTTTGTAATAAACCTATAGATTTGACATGAATAACAGTATTCATGATTTTAATATACCTCAGTCGAGAGTGAGTTGGTAAATCGTAGCGCTACGAAACTCGTAGCACCGTAGCCGCGTAGCTACGTAGACGCGTAGTCATGTGCTACGAATAGGCTGTAACTATTTTACTCGGGTTTAATGTATTTCGAATTTCCGTTGGCTTTTGGGGAAAAGTGAAATATGACTCCCTACATGTTCACGACTGTGCGCCTATAGGGTAGCCCGATGTGTTCGTGAGTACTTACATAACATCGCGCCTAAAATCCCCGAAGGGTTAGGCAGACGAGTACCTATAGTACACCATATATACCTATTGTCATCAACCGGGCACTAATCCAGACTTCAGGCTGCTAAGGCTGCTACTTATTGCCGATCTGGGAATCAAACCCAAGACCTCATGCTCAGCAGCAGCGCTTGAGATTTCTAGATCCACGAGGCAACTTACAATTTGTCAATATAGGTATTCATACACAGCTGCATAGGTTGATCAGGTTAAGCTACGCTTACCGCGGTTGGTCTGTAGATTGGTGACCATCTTTACATACGAGACCCCTCCGTGCTCCGGAAAGCACGTTAAGCCGTTGGTCTCGGCTGTCATTCGTGGATCTTTGACAGGCGTTACGGGTCAGAAGCTCGAGTCTGACAACCGGTCTTACCAAGGGGTATCGTGTTACCCAGTAACTGGGTTATAGAGGTCAGATAGGTAAATACTGGTATTCAGCTGCATCCGGTTAGACTGGAAGCCGACCCCAACAAACAGAGTTGGGGAAAGGCAGGCAGATGATGATGAGGTATTCGGTTAAATTAAAAGAGCGATCCTATAAACGGAATGTTACAAATTCAATGCACAATATGAAATAATAATTACTTCCCCGCGATCGATATAACTTCTATATTGCTTTTAGTTAGAACTTTTATTGACAAAACTTTGCTGTGAAGTTTTTATTGTACATTTCTCGGAAAGCGCTGTTTGATGGATTTTTAACAACATGATATAAGTTAGCGGTAAGTATTGTTTATAAATTTATATTGAATAAATTAAACAAGGGTGAGTTGACGTCTAATTTCAGGTAAAAATTAAAAAAATTCTAGCAGTACGACAAAACGGTCTATGAAGTCATACAAAACGAAAAACATTACTATTCTTGTTACCAGAAGTAGTGTTCTGATTTTTAAAGACCAGTCGAGAAGATCATGATTCAGTTTCATATGGAACATTTGAGTGAATAATATGTAAATCGAGCAAAGGAGTATGTAGGGATCGTAGCGGTGGCGTTTTGGAGTTTCTGCCTCCCACCATGTCCGCGTATGTATTTAATTTTAAATCTTTGAAATATTTTAAAAACCATGGAAATGTCATATAAAATGTCAATTCTCGGACCTCAGTTCTAGTCCCAGTTAATACTCGCGTGTAGTGGAACTACACATGCATATTGTCTCCGTTTCAGCACAGTGCACTACTGTGCTGAAATGGAAACAATCCTGAAGCCTGAAGTTATGACTGCTATGACCCATTTAACTACATATAATGAGTGAACATTTACGACTCACTTGCTTTTATTACCTAAACGAAGATTTTTAGCGTTATTGGTTATGATGATGTTTAGGATGCTAATATAGAAACGTCATTACATAAAAAATAATTAACAAAACGATTGATGGACTGAGAGAAAGATGATATGGCTGAAGAGGGGTGGCTAAGGGTGGCTACTAAGATGACGAATAATAGAGAAGTGTGGAAGATGAAAAATGTTGCGCCAACCACAAATAAATTGGAATAAGGGCAGAAGAATGACAATTATGATGGTTTAGATGTTTATGTCAAAATGCCAGAGGGGCTTTTTGGCTGTCTCTTGGCAATGAATTACTTACGTCTATGATTTTTTCACACATTTTGATTTGATTTTCCTTATCCCTTTCTTATTTTAACCTTAGTTGAAGAGTTTCTTGTAAAATAGTTGATCCAACTACGGACACTGACATTCGCAACTACGTCTGTAAAATCAGCCACGGGTTATCTATCTCCCTGATGAGATAATAGTTCACCAATCCATATAATTCAACTAATTCCTGTTCGCTTTAGTTTCAACCTTTTACCCTTAACACATTGACTGCCACCGCGGTCACCGGTGACCGCTAACAATAGTTTTTCTATTGTGTCTGTTGTCTGGCAGTCAAAGCATTAAACTTTTACAACGTGCACATGATAATGATGTTGATATATTCCATAACATCATCAGTTTCTAATAAATATAGATATGAATAATAAAGTAGATGTCTGTGACGTCACGGCTCTGCCTGCATTTAGCTATTACTCTGCATATTTTAGTGTTTGCTATCCTATCCAGTATCCAGGCGCAGTTCACTTTATTTCGTTTGGATGGCGGATCCGTTTTATGGTGATTTGGTAGCAAACTAGGTTTATGTGAACCATATTTTTTAACCGACTTCAAAAAGGAGGAGGTTATCAATTCGGAAGTTTATATTTTTTTTTTTTATGTATGTTCGGGCATAACTCCGTCGTTTATGAACCGATTTGGAAAATTCTCTTTTTGTTTGAAAGGATATACTTCCGGATTGGTCCCATTTTTATCAAAATTCAGTTCTGATGATGGGATCCATGAGGAATTGAGGGAACTCCTCAAAGTTTATAGGCATTTATATAGCGATTTTTATATTTTCATCAACAAATCAAGCATTTGCATTCAAAAAGTATCATTTGGTGAACCGGAACTGATGAAGAAGACCACAGATGGCCACCGGAACTCGTCAATGATACGTATTTCACAGGTAGCGATAAGATATCTCGATTAAGATAGTTAAGCGACTATGATGAAGCAAATTTAAATAAATGCTGATCAAAATGGTACCATCAAACTGATCTGATAATGAAGCCGGAAGGTAGGCAATGGAACTGCGTAATAAAACAATGTATCCTAGCCGTGTTTGGGCTTATTGGATTTGTCATGAGATGCACTCTGGCTATAAATGATGTTTAACCGACTTAAAAAAAAAGAGGAGGTTCTCAATTCGTGTATATGTATAAGGTGTTAAAAAATTTACTCTAATAAAAACTTTAAGAGGTGCTTTAGACCAATCAATCTGCCTAGCCTTTTCCCAACTATGTTATGGTTGGCTTCCAGTCTAACCGGATGCAGCTGAATACCAGTATTTTACATGGAGCGACTCCAGTAACTGGGTAACACGATACCCCTGGGCAATGAGCCCCTGGGTAAGACTGGCTGTCAGACTTTTGGGCTTCTGACGACCCGTAACGACTGTCAAAGATCCACGAATAACAGTCGAGACCAACGGCTTAACGTGCTTTCCGAGGCACGGAGGAGTCTCGGTATGTAAAGATGGTCACCCATCCACGGACCAACCCCGGCAAGCGTAGCTTAACCTGACGGATCGACCCGTGCGGCTGTTATTACTTAGCCACGAGCTCCTCAGAGGTGCTTTACACCATCGAACTGAATAACTTTTACTATGGGACCAGTTTGAAATCGCGAAAAAATAAACAGCTGTACCATACAGTTTAGAACACTAGGTAAACATTACTACGGAACAGCTTTTTTATTAATTAATTTAATTTAGCTGGTATTTAATGCGCTCGGTATATGTTCATGATGTTATAAGATTTCCTGTCACTATTGTGGTATACGAATTGGTGTGGGGTAGGTACCACAACTAAAAAGTGAAAAATAAAAAACTTTTTACAAAAAAATACAACCGACTTCAAAAAAAACACAAAAAAATTGAAAAATAACTTAAATTTTGGAAGTCGGTGGCAAAAAACGAAAAACCGGAACCAAAGACACCGACTTCCAAAATTTAAGTTATTTTTCAATTTTTTTGTGTTTTTTTTGAAGTCGGTTGTTTTTTTATCGTATCTTGGTGGTAAGTTGCGATCTACGTACCTGGCGAGTAGGTACTACTTTATCAAAAAACAAGACGAAAGAACGACCTAAGAACTTTCTACAAGATCAAACTAAATTAGCAAGTAAACTCCACAGATGTGGACATGAAGACAACACAAAAAGATCACTGGTAATGTCGTTATTAGAAGTATGAGTTTATAAAATCAGTTTCACTTATATACCGAAGGAATACATATAGGGGAACCCTGAACTCAAATGGTCAGAGCTGACCAACCGCAACCGAAGTGAGCAATGCCCGTTCCCTAAATTTGTTAAAACCCATTTATAGCCCGATTACATCTCATAACAATTCCAATAAGCCCAAACACGGCTAGGATACATTGTTTTATTACGGAGTTCCATTGCCTACCTTCCGGCTTCATCATCAGATCAGTTTGATGGTACCATTTTAATCAGCATTTATTTAATTTTGCTTCGTCATAGTCGCTTAACTATCTTAATCGAGATATCTTATCGCCACCCGTGGCATACTTATTATCGAGGAGTTCCGGTGGATAGCCACCGGAACTCCTCGATAATAAGTATTCCACGGGTGGCATTCTATCTTCATCAGCTCCACTTCACCAAAATGATGCTTTCTGAATGCAAATGCTTGAGTTGTTGATGAAAATACAAAAATTGCTATATGTTTGCCTATAACATTTGAGGAGTTCCCTCAATTCCTCATGGATCCCAACATCAAAACTTGATTCTGATGAAAATGGGACCAATCTGGAAGTATTTTGAATAAGAAAGAATTTACGAAATCGGTTTATAAACGATAGAAACGGAGGTAACAAACATTAAAAAAGAATGCAACCGAATTGAGAACCTCCTCCTTTTTGGGAACTCGGTTAAAAAATGGTACAAAAAGTAATGAAAGTTATTTTCCTGTTACAACATTTCTTCATTAAAAACTCATTCATTTAGTTAAAACACATAGACCAATAAAAACAAGTTACAAAAAACACCAACCTTTTAAGATTCCTCGTTAACTATTTATATGTATTATCTTATCCAACATATAAAGCCATCCACCTGCACACAGGGTGGATGAAAAGAGTCAATATTATTTCGTGAACACTCTGTTTGTCCGTCTTGCACAAAATACAACACGGTACAGTGGCAGGCCACTGTCCATCCTCAGCAATTAGCAAAGACCGATACTGGGTTTTATATCACACGACAACTTATTGTTTTAGTACTTTTAGCTTCAAGAAATATTTTTTTAGTTTTAAGTGAGAAAAGTTTGTTTGAATTGTTCTTGTCTTGATTAGATTGAAATTGATTGAACTGTTGGTTTTGATTAAATGAAATTTGGCCTAGTTGGAATATATAGGTGGTTTAAGCTGTGAGTGAGTGAGGCCGCACATCGGCGCCACACGCTACGCGCACCGTACATTTATTTATTTATTTAATACTTTAGCACCAACATGTACAGAACGGACTTAATGCCATAGGCATTTTCTACCAGTCAACCTTTGGGTGGTGCAGAGACAATTGGGGAATAAATTGTATTTAAAAATAGGTATATCCTTAGATATACCTATACCTTAACTATAAATAAGATATATATACCTAATTATATTTAGAGGTATGAGGAACAGGGTGTAAATTTCACTCATACTCGTGTTGTGTCTGGTGGGCAACTGCCCAACGGTTGATGTTGGGATGTTGTATATACGAGTTTGCTAGTCGCGCGGTTAACTCTGATAGCGCGATGCAGGATTTGTGACGTCAGGTCTTTGATGCGTAGTTCGCATGTGGCGTTGTTGGTACCGCCACATATATATATATAAATATAAGAACAAATAAATACACATAAATACACGAATATACTAAAACTAATCATAACAATAAATAAAATAATATAATACAATTTATAATCATTTACGCCACCACAATTACTGGGCTACAATTTAGCTCGGACCAAATATATCGTGCACATGCAGAATGTCGTTCCAGAATGTCGACATCATCGTCCGACGATACAGATTTCTTGACGTTTACTGAGACAATTAATGAGAGAAAAAAAGACTTCATTGGGTTCATTAGATAATACAACTTACGGTGATATAGTTTAATTTATATCATGGAATGTAATTTATAATCTATTTTTTTTAATTTGTGATCTTTTTAATATTTTTATTATTATTATTTATCGCCTCATAAACACAGCATCTGCCATCTTATCTCTTCACCACCCTTGGTTGACTGGTAGAGAATGCCTAAGGCATTAAGTCCGCCTTCGTACCTTATTTTGTGCGAGAAGTCTAAATAAAGAATAAAGTATAGTATAGGGTATTTTTCAACCTCTGCAATGAACTCAACGTAACATTTAAATTCATATTTCCGCGCCACAAAATACGAACGTGTTCGATCTTGAATTCGTGTTGCGCGGCAAGCGTCTCGCCACAAACTGCACCCGCTACAAAATGTGTCCTTGGTGTGCGTGCTTGCACGCAGATATATGGAGGCGTTAAATGTGGCGCGTTTCAAATGTGGCGCCACAGTTGTCGTAATACAGTGTAAGTCTGGTCTGCGGCCTGCCTTACTGAGTTCGCTAAACGGTGATATTTTTTATTTGAAGTATCTATCTGGCACTCT